>JAAGEH010000040.1:1689099-1949975 GCA_011751065.1 Lasiurus cinereus
TGTTTTCTTTTATATATATATATATATAAATATATAAAATATATACATATACATATATATATATGTATATGTATATATGTATATATATGTATGTATACACACACACACATACACACACACACACACACACACACACACACACACACATATATATTATTGATATCAGAGAGGAAAGGAGAGGGAGAGAGAGATAGAAACACCAATGATGAGAGAGAACAATGGATTGGCTGCCTCCCACATGCCCCCACTGCAGATCAAGCCCGCAACCTGGGCATATACCCTGACCAGGAATCGAACAGTGACCTCCTGGTTCCTGGGTCAAGGCTCAACCCCTGAGCCACACCCTGCTGGGCCTGGCTGTTTTTTTTAATGGTCCAGTTAATCTTTATCATTTCTCTCCTACTATTCTATTTTCCTTCCCCCATTCACATGCCCCCCAACATTTCTACCACCTCCTAAAACAACAAAAATTGCGTTTTTTTTGTGAGAGTATATGAAGACATCTGCACTGGAAAGTTACAAACTAGGAACAAAAACAAAAATCAGATCATTTTCAGCTTGCTCATTTCTGAAAGACTTTATAGTCTGTCATTTCAAATATTTATCTGAGTTACTTGCCATACTATCTTAGATGATGAGTGGTCAAAACAATTACATCTGAAGTAGCATGGAATTCATCTGTTTTGCATCTAAATGTGTCTGAAAGATTGAGTACCAATAAACAAATAAAAATTCAATCAATCTTTTTTCCCCCCAAATACCCATCATTTTTATAATGTCAGATTTATTTTGTCACTTTGGGTCTGGGATTTTGGTCTCTTTTTGAGCAAGGTTTTGGTGAATTAAAATATTCTCCCATTTAATTTTTGTTAGAAAACACACACATTTATATCACATCTGAGAAAGTAGGATTCATATTATAGTGTTTCCATGTCAGCTACTCATATTGGCTCTGATATCTCTGTGAATAAGAGTTTTCAGCTCAGATTTCATTTAATGTCAGCCCTAGCCTTCAGCCAGTGATTGTGAGAGACCTTGGTCTCATCCATGCTCAGCCCAGGCAGTGATGAAAGACTCAATATCTGGAGGTCACTCCACTGCTGTGGGTGACAGACTGCTGTGCATAATCTGTACAGCAGGAAGGCAAGAAAAGCATGATGTCAGGAAAACATTCTGGAAATCACCCAGCAGCCTAGATTTGATTGCTGGCAAAGAAGGGGCAGAGTCCTGGCCCTAGAGACTGACTTCAGAACAACACCCAGAGCCTGAGGATGATGTCTACAACCTAAATGAAATTGAAGAATCCAGAAAAAAAAAGAAAGAAAGAAAAGAAAACAGATAGGAAACCATTTCCTGGAAATGTAGTGCCTGGATGTTATTTATTCACAGGGACTAAATAATAACTCCATTTACTAGAATTAATGGTCAGGCTCAGACTACAACAAGTACAAAGTTGGCCTGATGCTAAGTTGCATCAGTATTTGGCTTGGGTTCATCTCTCTTCTAGTAATGAATCATTTTAGGCTAAGAGTCACACACAGTGATCTATTTTGTAAACATCTTGCTAAAAAACTACCCTGGCTAGCCTGAATCATTGGCCCATTTCTTTCATCTGATTGAATCATGACAAATTGGTACAAAAATAACAGATAATCTTGAGAATACTGAAGCCAAAAGTAGCATTATACATTTCTTGATCGTAAATGTTTATTCTTGAGTAAAATAAAAATCCAATGAATTGTTCCCATTTATATTGGCAAACATTTAGTGAGCATCTACTATCACCTTGAGAAAGTGTAGGAGGTTATGATGGTACAAACAAAATACAGGGCCTGGAAACCAAGATGGCGGCATAGGTGAATACCTAAACTGCTGCCTTGCACAACAATTTCAAAACTACAACTAAAAGACAGAACAAACACCATCCAGAACCACAGGAAAGCTGGATGAGTGAAAATTCTACAACTAGAAGTAAAGAGAAGAGCACACGGAAACTCAGAGGAGCTGTAAAAAGCTGAGGTACAGAGTCATGCTTGTGGAGAGGACGGGCGGAGGAGGGTCTGGCTGGCTTCCTCTAGCAGGAGGGAGACAGAAAATCCTAACTGCACTGAACCCCAGCTCCAGGCGAGACTCATACAGGGGAGTCTGGACTGATGTGAAAAGGAAGGAGTACACAGAAACTTAGGGGAACCACAAAAGACAGAAGTCTGGGGGCTCATGAATGTACATGTGTAAGTGCATGCGAAAGTACACACACAGAGTGCTGATTGCTGATTGTGCCACTGACTTTCTCTAGCAGGAGGAAAACAGAACCTCACAACAGTATTGAAATCCAGGTCCAACTGCACTGAACTCCAGTTTGGGGTGAGACCCTGGGGACCCAGACTCATACGGTTCCCTAGAGCGCACGGAAACTCAGGGAAATCGAAAGGCCGAGTTCTCGAAGCTCATGCAAAAGGCAGAGGTCTGGAGGCAAACCTGCATCCACAGACACAGCTGATCCTCACAACCAATTGGCTTGGAGGTCAGTCCCCCCACAGTGATACCAACAATAATCAAGAATTAACTACAATAAGACCTTACACACAGTCACAAAAGGGTGCACCAAGAGTGTCCACCTCAGGTAACTGAGGAGGCACAGCTACTGGGCCACATAAGACAGCTAACACACAAAGCTACTTTACCAACTCAGGGGAGCAGCAAAGTATGCAGAGACTAAAGAACAGATCACAAACAAAAGAAATGGAGGAAAACAAACAACTGGATATAGAGTTCAAAGCCACAGTTATAAGGTTTTTTAAGAATTTCCTAGAAAAAAATGGATAAATTTAGTGAGACCCAAGAGGAGATGAAAAAGAACCAACTAGAAATTAAACATACACTGACTGAAATAAAAAATATTATGCAGAAACTTAACAGCAGTCTAGAGGATCGCAAGAATCAAGTCAAAGATTTGAAATACAAAGAAGCAAAAAACACTCCACTGGAAAAGCAACAAGAAAAAAGAATCCAAAAATGTGAAGATAGAGTAAGGAGCCTCTGGGACAACTTCAAGCATACCAACATCAGAATTATGGGGGTGCCAGAAGAAAAGAGAGAGCAAGATATTGAAAACCTATTTGAAGAAATAATGACAGATAGCTTCCCCCACCTGGTGAAAAATAGACTTACAAGTCCAGGAAGTGCACAGAACCCCAAATAAAAGGAATCCAAAGAAGACCACACAAAGGCACATCATAATTAAAATACCAAGAGCAAAAGACAAAGAGAGAATATTAAAAGCAGCAAGAGAAAAACAGTTAATTATCTACAGGGGAGCACCCATTCGACTGTCAGCTGATTTCTCAAAAGAAATTATGCAGGCCAGATGGGAGTGGCAAGAAATTTTCAACGTGATGAATAGCAAGAACCTACAACCAAGAATACTCTACCCAGCAAAGCTATCATTCAGAATTGATGGGCAGATAAAGAGCTTCACAGATAAGAAAAAACTAAAGGAGTACATCAACACCAAACCAGTATTATATGAAATGCTGAAAGGTACTCTTTAAGAAGAGGAAGAAGAAAACGGTAAAGGTAAAAATTATGAACAACAAATACATATCTATCAACAAGTGAATCTAAAAATCAAGTGAATTGGAAATCTGATGAGCAGAATAAACTGGTGAATATAATAGAATTAGAGGCATAGAAAGGGAGTGGACTGATAATTCTCAGGGAGAAGGAGATGAGGGGGTGCAGAGAGAGACTGGACAAAGATCATATACATATGGATGAGGACAATGTGGGGGACGTAAGGGCAAAGGGTGGGGTGGGAACCAGGTGGAGAGGAGATATGAGGGGAAAAAAGAGGAACAATTGTAATAATCTGAACAATAAAGATTTATTAAAATAAAATAAAATAAAATAAAAATACAGGGCCTGTTCTCTGTGCCCATTAGCAGTTTGTTCCAACCTCAAACAAAAAACAAGAATATCTTCATTGCATGGCCCCAAACCAGGGAGGAGGCAAAGTGCAGTTTTGCCTTTTTCTGAAATGGGAATTCTCAGAATTGGGAAATGGAATTTATGCTTTCCATCTGGAAATATTTATTGAGAACCTACTACATGTTCAAAATTGTGCTGGACTCTTGGGATGTAAATATGAATACAGATGGTTACTGGCTTGAAATAGGTTCCAGTCCTATAGAAAGACCATTTCTACAGGAATGAACATGTCTGCTCCCATCAAACACCTAACCTCCACACTGGGATTTGGTACAAGACAGTGCTTCTCACTTTGCAGGAAACCAGTTATCACAAGTTTCTCTATTAGCAGATGTAACAAATAGGGCCATATAAATCCACGGTAAGAAAGAGCATTTGGGAATAATAAAATTCGGTTTCAATATTAAAATTTCAGTATAAGAATGTGCTAGTACTGTACATATTGTCAAAACAGAAGATTAGTGCCTCCCAGGAAATTGTAAATTATCTGGTTTTTGTTGGCTTTTTTCTTTTTGTGGCAGTCTGCTCTCTCTGCATCTAATTTTTTTCCATGGAAAACTATTAAGGTCATTGTGACATCCTATGTTACAGTGAGAGAGGAAAGAGAAAAAGACACTGCAAAATTTTATTATCATGTCAGATAAAAAAGACTCATATTACCTATCTTTCTGTTTATTTTTCTAAGAAATATTCAAAAGAAAAGTAAAATAGTCCTAAGTTTGTACTTGATAGTCAGAAATAAAGCCTATTTTGCAATTTGTGATACTTTGGTGAATTTTAAATAGTTTTTCTACATAAAAACAAAAGCATTGTTCCCTAACTATTATAAGAGGAGGTTGAGACTAGGAGGTAGGAAATAACTTTTCTAAGGTCAAATAATTAGTAAGAGTCAGTACAAGGATTCAAACTCAAGAGGGTTTAATACAAAAACCTATACTTTTACTGATACCTTACACAACCTTATAAAGCCTCCCCTTACCATAACAAACTTTAAAAGCTTTTCAGTCGGCCTCCTATACAAATATTTTACCACCTTTCAGAGCATATGATTCTATAGGGCCATTGGTAATTCTATATCTTACGTCTTCAACATGAATAAAAGATTCTTGAGAGTCTAAAAAATGAATTTTCTATTGCTTTTATGTATCTCTCAAAATATGTCTCCACATATTCAGATGCTACAAAATAGATGATAAATAAATGCATGTTAAAAAAGATTTGAAAAAGAAAATCTAAATGAAACCTAGTTAAAGGAAAAAATATGAGGTATAATTTTAGCTATATTTTGGTTAGCAGCCTCAAATAGTAATCCATTTGGAAGATGCTAGCATGTCTATGCTAATCAGAAAACAAAAACAGAGGAATATGTTTCCTGTACACTTGGCTAAATATTTATTTCAAGTTTGATGGATTAGATTTCATTATATAAACTGAACTAAACTTTGAATCTGCTCCCAGGACCCCCTGCCCTCAAGAATTACTTTCATTAATCTCTCTGTTTTGAGTATAAAGATAGTGAGATTGAAAGATCTGATTCTGACCCCTAGTCTCCCACTGATTTACTGTGCAGGAATAAATAAATAAAATTATTCAGTGGGACCTTCAGTTTGTTTTAAGATGAAAAAAATTTCTCCTTTGAATTTGAGTATAAATAGTGTTACAACCTAAAGAGTGTTGAAGACTATGAGAAAAACTTTATGTAAACTGTCATTTATGTCAATTTTAAATGTCATTTTTTACTAATTCCAGAAGGATTCAAGATGTGACAAAAATACAAAAAGCACTAGTTATTAAAATATTGCTCACTTTCCTCACCATTGTATTCATAATTTTATATCTCCTTGCCCTATATCACTATAAGGAACAATTTTTTAAGGAAGTTTCTATGTAAAAGACACTATACAAATAGATTCCATGGGAAATTCTTTAAGAAGAATGAGTCATGGTAATTCCTTTCTAAGAAACTTATATACAGTTTCAGAGATAAAGCTTATTCACAAGGGGGAAAAACTATTATACAATGTAGAATATGATAAATTTAAAATCGAAATCATAAATGTCCAAGTGATTAGACTAAAGATAAGGATGAAGTGTGGAATGTGTAGCTTTTGATTTTGAATGCCAAACCAAATACAGGGTGGGCAAAACTAGGTTTATAGTTGTTTGTATGGAAAAAATGCAATAATTTATAATAATAAAAAGGTAATATGCTAATTAGGCCAGACATCCTTCCGGACATCCTAACTGACAAAGCCGGGGCTAGAGGGAAGCTAACCTGGGTGCCGGAAAGAAACCAGAGCCAGCAGGCGGAGGAAGGAAGGCCTACTCTTGCACAAATTTTCATGCATCAGGCCTCTAGTTAATACATAATAAAACAGGGATAAACTCAGTGTTTCATGAACTCACAACTGTAAGTCTACTTTTGCCCCACCCTGTATTTTGGATTGATCCTGTAGCCACTGAATCACTGAATACATCTGAGTTACAAATGACCAGATGTGAGTACTATTTAGGATGATAAATGTAGAGGGAAGAAAACTAGAGGCTAGCAGACCTGCTGGGGGTATACTGTAATTGTCCAGGCAGGAAGGGAATGGGGATATTGGTTATAACAATGACCACCATTTGTTTAATACTTTCTGTTTCAGGCCCTGTCGTGTGTGCTTAACATGCATTACTTCCAATTCTCACAATAACCAAAAAGAGCTGTATTATTTGTTTAATGAGATTTATAAATCAGCTTTCTCTGGATCTTAAGCTGTACTATGCAATGTTATCCTCAAATGTTTTTGAGGGTTGTGAAAGTTAGGTGAATTAGGATTATAAATGTAGCCTGCAAAATTACATATGCACCTAAGCCCATTTAATTTGCATTTTCAAGGACCAGGAAATCTAAAGAGTCCAGAAAATGAACATGATCAACAGGTTAATGCAGGGCTCTGCACAGGATGGCTCCAGGAACCATAAGGAAGCCCATTCACTTGCTCCCCCATGCTTGAAATCATTTGACAAGAGGCAAGACAAGAGCTTGGATGCTAGTAACCCCACAAGAAGAAACACACATAAGTTAAGTTCATTCCAAAGCACATAAGAAACATGTCTGATCATTTCTGGCCCGAAGGTTTTGACTAGCTGTCCAGAAACCAGAGCTTAAGGTCAGTAGGCACCTAAATGAGAGGAACAGGACAATCATAAGAACCCTGACTTACTGCACAGAATGACTGCAAGTGACCTTAATGTCAGGGGCCCTTTCATTGAAGTTGCTAGATGTTTTTCCCCATCTGGAAAAATAAAATGTTTATAATATGTGCTCAAAATCCATTTCTTGCTTAGAAGCCTTTATATACTCCCCAAAACAAGAGGGAGAAGGGAAATCGGTGCCTGTAAAGGAGACAAACTGCCGAGACCGGTTTGGCTCAGTGGATAGAGCGTCGGCCTGTGGACTGAAAGGTCCCGGGTTCGATTCCGGTCTTGGGCATGTACCTTGCTTGCGGGCACAACTCCAGTAGGGGGCGTGCAGGAGGCGGCTGATCGATGTCTCTCTCTCATCGATGTTTCTGACTTTCTATCCCTCTCTTTTCCTCTCTGTAAAAAATCAATAAAATATATTTAAAAAAAAAAAAAGGAGACAAACTGCCAAGTACTGTATTTAAGGCAGTCCCCCTCTCCCCTTTTTTGAACAAAGAATATTAATTCATTGCTGGGCATGGCACTGAGGTCAACCTGGAGTTAGAAATAAGCCTCCCCACTACAGGATAATGAAGGTCATTATAGGATTAAATTGCTTCAAAGTTGTACTTTGCCAAAGCCATTTGTGAATGAGACCTTGCAATCAAATAGTGTTTTTGTCCTTTAATAAACTTAGATGAATCTTCCAGTGATTGCCCCACACTTCATTAACATTCTTTAGTCATAAAGAACCATATTTGACATATAACTCAGCAAAATACGGGAGTAAAAACAAATGTTCTGTATAATAACTTTGACTTTTGTGACATTTGAAATGGACAGAAATAAGTCTGCTTGACCTTTCAGCCACAAGAAGATGCTAGTTGCCAAATTCACGTGGTTAACACTAGCGGCAGAAAGTGAGATACAGCTTCATGATCAAAATGTTAGTAAAGTGTGCTGATAGTATCAAGCACCTCTTAGAAAAGTTCACAGTTTCTGTGAATTGAATATTTTTTTATTTTAAATACTTTTTAGTTTTTTCAATTACAATTAACATACAATATTATATTGGTTTTAGGTATACAGACCAGTGATCAAACATATGACTTACTACGTTATCACCCCAATAAATGTAGTACCCATTTGATGCCACACATAGTTATTATAATATTATTGACTGTATTCACTATGCTGTGTCTTACATCCCCGTGACTATTCTGTAACCACCAATTTTTACTTCCTAATCCTTTCACCCTTTTCATCCATTCCTCCAACCTCCTTTACCTCTTAAATAAAACCCTTTAACATTTCCTGTAGTTCTGGTTTGGTGGGTCCTTTTAACCCGTGTTTTGCACTCTGTCTCCACTTTGTTTAGTTTTTTTTTTTCCTGAAGTTTTGTTTAGTTCTTTCACTTGGGATATGTTTCTTTGCCTCTTCATTTCAGCAGGCTCCCTGTGTTGGTTCCTATGTATTAGAGCTGCTGCATCTCCTGGGCTCGGTAGAATTGCCTTGTACAGTAGATGTTCTGTCCATTTCACTGGAACAGCCTCTCTCATTACCTGAGATGAGCACTCCAAATGCAACCCCACCTACACCCTCAGTGTGAGCTGTGCACATTCTTTTGTTGTGGTTGAACCTTGATTGCTGTTGGAATGTCAATAAGAGTGATTTACCCCCAGGCTGATTGGCTGTGAGAACTGGCTGCAACCTCTGGAGGATCAGCTATACAGATGCCGACCCCTTGGAGCAGAACTTATTTCAGCAGAACTCTGGTGCTCACTGAGTCTACTGTTTGAATATATCACTTGTGGACCCCTGCCCAGGGCCACTCAGCTTGAGCTACAGAGCAACCTGAAGATGGCTGCTACTTGTGCTGGGCTTAGAAGTGCCCAGGAGAGGCCACGCTGTGAACCAAAGCTGGTTGCAGCTAGTTTATGGGAATGAGGCCATTTAGGGAGAGGTATGGGACACAGAGACCAGATGGCCTTTGTATGAGAGATTTTAGGAGAGGCTGAAGTTTGAGCCAAGTCAGGCCATTGGTATGGAAAATCCACTGGAAACAGCTTGGGTGGGCTTACAAGGTGGATGGGGTTGAGTCTCAGGGAATCACCAGGGTGGGGCCAACAGGATTAGCCTGATTGTTATGGCTCCTATCTGCCATCTCTGTGTGAGGAGGGCTCAGACCAGGAACAATGGCCTCTGTCAGCCCTTCTCTGTGAGAGAAACCTCCCCTACAGATCTCACCATGATACCTGACACCCCAGTTCTTCCCCATATGTCTTTGGTGCTTCAAGCTTCTGCCTCAGCTCAAGTGAGTAGGTCTGAGTTAGTCTGTGAGCAGGCCCCTTAAGAGGAATGCCTGGGCTCCAGCAGCCCTATATCACTCAACCATACTCCCCTCTAGATTTTACAGCCAGAAGTAATGGAGACTTCTTTTACCAGCACTGGTGTTATATTGCAAATCAATGAGCTAAAATAGAAGACGCCTTAATTAATAAGCCAAATTAATTTGGAGTCTTTTATTACGCTAGTGCTAGTGGGCTCAGAGAAAATATTGCTTCTCAAATTCTGGGCCCCACATGGAGGGGCCTATTTATACTTCTTCCAGCTCTTTGTCTTCCAAATTTGGAATGAGACTTCTGAACCTTCTGAGAAACAAGTCTTGTGTGCTGGGAAGGGACCATGAGACCATATCTCAAAGCCTGGCCTGGTGCCAGCACTGACAACTCTGTCTGGGATATAGTTTATGGCCTCTCTGAAATGGGAGTAGTCTTATTTTTCCCTATTACTTAAGTAAGCAAAGGTTTACAGAAGCCAAATAGCAGGGTTAAAATTTCAAACAGCAGTTTTTATGTAAGATGGAAGTTACTATGCTTCATTCCACATTGGTTTTATGTACATGAGTCAAATCATTGACTCTTTTGGGTCATTGTCAGGGAGGGAGTTATATTGACCCTTGAGGACTATAATCTTAATAGAATTAATTTTCTGCCAAATAAAGTCAGTAAGCCAGTTTATAAGATAAGGGCCTGGAATGAGGGCCAGGAGTTATTTTTAGAGGGTCTGAAGAGTCCTGGACTCTCTATTCTGCCTGGTCTGCCTTAAACTAGGTGTGATGAAGCCACATTGGGATTCCATCCACCTCTATTGCTGTGGGGGTGGTCAAGATGACAGTATGTGGTCCTTTCCAGGTAGGAGTCAGTCCTTGTGTGGCAAATTTCTTTACCCAAACAGGGTCACCAGGTTGGAAGCGATGGACCGGATCAGAAGTTGGTATAGGCAGAGCATCTCAGACGAGCTTCTGGACTGCTTTCTGGGTGGACTGTTAAGCCTGTAAGGATTTGAGTAAAGATTGGTTATGGAGTGCACTTTGCCTTGAGTAAGGTGAAGAGAAGTAAGGTGGTAGCAATAATGGTGGCAATTTCTGTTCTAGTTGGGTAAGCTTTACCTATTCTAAGAAGGTATCTATGAAAACTAAGAGATATTTATACTCTGCTGCTGTGGACCTGATTTCTGTGAAGTCTATTTCCTTCTTTCCTGTGTTGGCTGGTGAGGTGGTGAGATTAGGGTCTGGAAGAGTTATTAGATTCTGTAAGGGCCCCACTGATTTTAGGGCAGCTTCCTGGGCCGCTTCGTCTGTGGTCCAGTTCCCTCTTGCTTCCAGGGAATCCTCTTTCCTTGTAAAATGTGAAAATACCTGCTATCAGTATAAATCATTACTGATTTTTCTTTTGCCCACCTGACAACCTGAATAAGGGCAATTACCTTGGCCTTCTGTGCCGATGTCCCTTGAGTGAGTGTCTGAGACCAGATGGTTTGGTCTAAAGTAACTACCACCGCCCCCGCATATCTGATTCCTTCCTGGGTAAAATCACTCCAGTCCCTGAATAGTACCTCATCTGGAGATGCCAATGGGGTGTCATTGAGGTCTGGGTGGGCTGTCTCTACTAAGTCGATGACCTTTGAACAATCATGTAGAGGTTTTTCAGAGTCATTGTTTGGGAGGAGGTTGCTTGGATTGATGGCAAGAGTCTTGTGGAATGTGATGCATGGTAGATCAAGTAGAAGAGTCTGAAACTAGGTGATTTGAGTGTTTGACATCCAGCACTCTGGCGTGCTCCGGAATAGAGCCTTAACCATACGTGGGGCGGTTAAGATTAGCTTCTGCCCTATGGTCAATTTGTCTGCTTTCTTGACAAGTATAGCAGTGGCTGCTACTGCCCAGAGGCAGGCGGGCCACCCAGACACAACAGTGTCAAGTTTTTTGGACCTGTAGGCTATTGGCCTTCTCTAGGAGTTGAGACTTTGGGTGAGAACCCTGTTGGCTATGCGCCTTCTCTCACATATGTAGAGGTAGAAAGACTTAATTACATCTGGTAGTGCTAGTTGGCACATTATCCTTGCTCTGCTCATGTCTGTCTAACTAATATATCCCCTCAAGGATCCTGGCTCTGAATTCTTTCAGAGAAAATGGATGTCGATGGGCTCCTCTGACTACTTTCATGCTTAAGGGGGACAGAGTTTTCTTTCAGAGCCCAGAGATCCTTGCTATCTGTCAGAGGGATGATGAGATCTGGGCACAGAAAGAGGTGGGCTTGTGACCCGGCAGAGACAAACTGTATTATAAAATTTAGTATTATTGAGCACTTAGAATAGCAAGAGTTACAACAAATGGTCTGGTGGAAGGGAAAGAAAACATTTCAGTTCTAATAGCTTCTATTGAAATAGAATTTTTCTCCTTAAAATTACCCTTAGGTTTATTAAAAGAGCTAAATTATGACCAGTTTATCTATTGCATTTAATTTGACCTGATTGTTTGCATAAACACAGTGAGAGGGTATCTGAATACCTTTGCCGGAATTTTATGATTGAATCTTTATGTGTCCCAGAGGGCTAGGAAGCCACGCCATCCAGCTGCCATCAGGCCTGCCTGCAGTATCTGCTGAGTTAGGTGAATTCTCACCTGCAATGGCTCTACCTGGGCCCATGCCCTAGGCTTCAAGGCCCATCTCAGTAGCCTTCCTACTTCTTGCAGCCTAGAGTGTGGGGGGGTCCCATAGGGATGCAAAGGCACCCTTATTGCCCCCTTCTACTCTGACTAGTGATGGTAGGGTATGGGGCTGATGCTCCAGCGCCATCTATTTTCAGAACTACCAAGCAAGATACCAGGCTTTCTCCATGGCACTCTTATTGGCTTCAAGTATTCAGAGTCCAGACAGGACTCTTTAAAATATGATACTCCAGTCAAAGTTTTTGGTCAATAAAACCACTATGGAAACTGGTCTTATTGAATTTATGCAAAGAAATTCATTACCATGATTTATTTATTAAGAATTGCCAAATTTCGGATAAAGTTTATAAGGAAAAAAAATATACTGACCTGCTTTAAGATCTTCTGATTGTCCTTGCCAGTCTTTTCCATGGACTCTTTAGAGCAGTGGTTCTCAACCTTTCTAATGCCGTGACCCTTTAATACAGTTCCTCATGTTGCGGTGACTCCCAACCATAAAATTATTTTTGTTGCTACTTCATAACTGTAATTTTGCTACTGTTACGAATCGTAATGTAAATATCTGTGTTTTCCGATGGTCTTAGGCGACCCTGTGGGATTGCGACCCACAGTTTGAGAACTGCTGCTGTAGAGCCTAAGACCATCAGAAAACACAGATATTTGCATTATGATTCATTAACAGCAGCAAAATTATAGTTATGAAGTACAACAAAAATAATTTTATGGTTGGTGGTTACCACAACATGAGGAACTGTATTAAAGGGTTGTGGCATTAGAAAGGTTGAGAACCACTGCTTTAGAGTAATATATTTTGAAATGTATTATAACAAAATAGTAACTTGTCTTTAAATGACAAGAAGAAATTTAAAATGTGTTTATACTCAAATAGATAGTCACAGCTGTCTCTGTAGTAGGGTTCCCCCTACTTGACTTGTCCTTAAACTATATACAGTCTCTGGGAGGGGTGACATGCCCTCTCCGAATGAACTATAAGAGAGTAGCTCTTCCACATGAGCTTTTTGCCTGTACAGGGTCTCACATGTCATAGGATCTCACAGGGTCTGTAGTTCTTGTGACAGAGGGCTGGTACTCACCACTTCCCTCTGTTCCAAACAGGCCTTCCCCACTTTCCTAAAGTTGTGGTTTGTGCCACCCCTGAAATAGGCATGGTCACACAGGTCTGCAAGGCAACACGCACGCTGCCAACTGCCTCTCAATAAGAGAGCATTGGCTCCTAGTTTTCTTTCATGACTGGGACCAAAACCTGATGAGTATCCTTCCCTACCCATTTGGAAGATGGAGGTTTCTATGCTTCACTGGAACCCTGGGCTGGGAGCCTGGTGTGGGGCTGAGACTCCTCACTCCTCAGGGGGGACCTCCACAGCTGAGATATCTCTCCTGATTTTTACCCAGCCACATATTCAGTCCAACACCTGTGTTTTAGAGATTTTATTTTGTCCCTTTTGGGCAGAGCATGTTCCTCTGTTTCTTTGTATGCTTTGGGATTTTTGCTGAAAGTTTGGCATTTAAAAAACAGCCACTTCTCCTGGTTTTTGCAAACTTACTATGTGAAAGCCACTAACCTGAGATTTTTCACTAATCAGTCCAGTGGGAAGGCTTAAGGTCAGCTCAGGCCTTTTCTCAATACGCAACTTCCTGGGTTTGTTTGTGTATATACTTTTTTTTTATAATTCTCCTCTTTACATGACTTCTTTTAAATGTCTTGACTTTTTTAAAATATATTTTTATTGACTTCAGAGAAGGAAAGAGAGTTAGAAACATCAATGATGAGAGAGAATCATTGATCAGCTGCAACCTACATGCCCTACACTGGGGATTGAGCCAGCAATCTGGGCATGTGCCCTCCTGACCAGACATCAAAGGTCAATGTTCAATCTCTGAGCTATACCGGCAGGGCTTAAATGTCTTAATTTCCCTAGGAGTTTCACCCCTGCTTCTTCTAAGGGATATATATGTTTTATTGCATCCCTCAAACAATAATTTCTTGTTGCAGGTATCTGTGGGTCTGTAGTTTCCTTGAGGCATGACCACTGTCATCCATGGCTTCTGCTAGCCTGAAATCTAAGCTGTGCTGCTATTAGCTATCTGTGTTCCTTGCTAAGTGACACAGAGACCAGTCCCTCAGCTGTACCCAAACAGATGAAAGCATTGAAAATTTTGCGTGCTTTGTTCTCTCTGGTTTATGGAAGGACCCTGCTGATCAGGATGCTGCTTCCCCCAAACCATGCTGCATAGTGCTGCAGAGGAGTCAAAAAAGGGTGAATAAAATTGCGTGAAATCTCCTACCACTTTTAATATGTTTTTTCCTTGATTGTGGGTTCACTTGTTTGTCACAGATTTTTGATTGACCTTCCAAAGGTCTTCTCAAGTTATTTTAGCCAGTCTCTCTTGTTTATTTAATGGCTCCCTTAGGGAGCAAGCACCTGGGGCCTCTTAGTTGGCCATCTTGCTGACATCAGTCATTGTACAATTTTAAAGAAGAAAGAAACAGAAAAGAATAAAATCTTTTAAACCTGAAGATATGAGCACAGAGAGCATTACTTGCGAATAGATGGCTGGCTGAGAGGAGCAAATGGCCTGGAATGTTGAAGCTCAAGTGTTTGGTAATTGCTGTGAAGTAACTGTGTAGGGGAACAAAAGTGGCTGCTACCAGAAAGAAAATATGGGGTCAATTATTTCACAGATACATTTATGGAGATCCTCTGTGAGTTTGGAGGATGCAAATTAAATCAGAAGGACTAGCACAGGCGTACATATTAATCAGGCATAATTGTGATCTTAGGGCTGGATTCTGGTCCCACTCCATCTACAGGAAAAATGCTCAACATCATCCAGCAGCTTCAAAAAATACTTCTTCCCTGTCTCTGATATATTAGAAACCCTGAGGGAAGGTCTCAGCACTTTGCATTTTACTGTAACTAGATTCCAGGTGATTCTTATGCACACTTAAACTTGATCTATCAATATTCCTAAGCCCCTTTCTCCAATATCACCTCTCTGAAATCACCAAAAATACCAGACTTCTGTACCTGTGACTTCCAGAAGTTTTAGGTATCTATTAATATATATAAAAGCCTACACAACCTTCTGACCATCCGACCGGTAACTATGACATGCACTGACCACCAGGGTGCAGATGCTCAATGCAGGACGTGCCAGTGACAGCAACTTTACAGAGTGTCCTTTTGCACTCTGGGACCACTCAGGGTAGTGGTCAGCAAACTCATTAGTCAACAGAGCCAAATATCTACAGTACAATGATTGAAATTTCTTTTGAGAGCCAAATTTTTTTAACTTAACTCCTTCTAACGCCACTTCTTCAAAACAGACTCACCCAGGCCATGGTATTTTGTGGAAGAGCCACACTCAAGGGGTCAAAGAGCTGCATGTGGTTCACTAGCCGCAGTTTGCTTACCATGGTCTCAGGGGATATTGAAGAGCCAGTTTGGGCCCGATCCCTGCATACCAGACTGAGGGACCCCACCTGCCAGAAGGAACCCACTCATTTTGCAGATGCTTTTTGAGCTACAGCATTGTCTTAGGTGCAGCCAGCTGGGAAGAACCATGAGAGGTTGGCTCCAGAACATGTCTGCCCATCTTGCCCAGTCCCGCCCCACTGGCTGCCTTCTAATTAATTTCCTTTCCATGTGCACAAATCTCTGCACTGGCCCTCTAATTTTTAATAAAGCAACAGATAGGCCTGGTGGCCTGAAATGTTGATGGACGTAGGTATAAATATATAGATAACCTGTGGGCTTTTCCTGGAGTTATCCTTTTCTTTATAAGAAAGCTTCACACACACACAAGAAAGAAAAAGTAAAAAAAAAAAAAAAACACAAAACTTTGTGTGGCTGAAGGACTTGATATGTGCCCTCTAGTCTTGTGTGAAAATCTTGTACTTAAGGCCTATTGCTAATTTTTCCAGGCCCTTTTGCTAATGATACTGCTCCTGAATTACTTCATGCTGTTTCTGGGTTAGTCAGCCACGGGATTGGGATCAATAAATGCCAAGGTCAGATGTTTTGAGTTTGATAACAATCTACAGAAAGTCTGGGCCTGTGGAGCTGCTCCACGCATGGGTAATGAGCTCTGCTGCTGTGAACTTTGAAAAGTTCTTAGACAACATAGAGATTTTACTGTTAGCACCTAGTAATGTTTTCATTAATATGTAAAACCATGAAACAAACCCAGAAGCAATAAATATACACATTATATTAAGAAACCCCAATAAGTAGAAATCTAAATTCACTAAACAAATTATGTATGGGGTATGTACATTAAAAAAAATTATTTTTTTGCTATATAAAATGACTAAATATATGATTCTTTGAAGTAAAGAGCTTCCTTGCAATACTATGTAGCAGTTTTAAAAAATAATATTTATATGAATTAGATATACATAGCAATATCTGTGGATCATAAAAACATGACACTGGGTGAAAAATAAAGTAAAATATTTTTAACACAATGCCATTTAGTAAGCTAATGCATGCCAACAGAATAAATGCCAGTGTCTCAGAATGTTGTACATACATTTACCACGTGACCTTTTTATTCTAAAAAAAGAAAACTTACATTCACACAAAATGCTAAATTTGATTATTGATAGGAGTTATATTCATAATCACCAAAACCTAAAGAAAACCAAATTTCCTTTAAAGAGTAAGTGGATAAGCAAATTGTGATACTCAGTAATGAAAAGAAAGGAATGATTTATATATGCCATAACTTAGATGGCATGCTGAAGGGTGGCATGCACAAGGGTGTTATGCTGAAAGAAAAAAAATCTAATCTCAAAACCTTAAACACTGCATTACTCTATTTTATATTACATCCTCAAAATGTCAAAAGTATAGCGATGGAGAATAGATCAGAGGTTCCAGGATTAGGGTTGGTATTGGGTATAATTATAAATGGTTAGCACAAAGAACTTTTTTGAAGGTGATCTGTATCCTGATCATGGTTCCAATTAGATGAATCTGTGCATGCTATGAAATTTGATAGTTAGATAAATCTACACAAAGAATAAAAAATAGCATATACACTAAGAGAGAAAAAAAAACTGGTAAAAGGGGAAATAAGGTCTACATCAATATATTGCACCAATGTCAATGTCCTGGTTTGATAACTGTCATATGGTTAAATAAGATGGTATCATTGAGGGAAGCATTCTATTTCTCCAGTTTCTATATGAATCTAAAATTATTTCTAAATGGAAATTTTTTTAAGAACAAGTGCCCATTAAAAGAATGCATATTAAGTACATTTTAATGATTATCTATGAGAAAAAAAGAATGAGGGGACTATAGGGACAAGGAGAGAGAGATTTCAGAGGATATTTAAGCCTTTGATTTGTAATTTTCTTGGGGTACACTACTAAGAAAACCCTTGTTACTAGAGTATAAACCCTATGAGGTCAAGAATGAATTATTAGTCTTTTCTGGATCTCTCAGTGACTAGCATAGTGATGTGTATACAGGGGGTTTCATGTACTCACAACTGTAAACCTACTTTTGCCCTACCCTGTATATTATATTCACAATGAACATTCATTCATTCTATTATTAAACAAATAACAACTACTGAACATCTCTATTTCATAGTTGAACTCCATAAAGCAAATAATCCTAAATTTGCAAGTGTTTGGGATGGAAATGTTGACATTTTGTAAATACAGACTTTATATTGAGGTCTGATGTATCTCTCTGTGATGCAGTTACATCATGTCAGACTCTGTGGATGTGACTGCCCATCTACTCATGAATTCATTGGGAAATAGCAAATGGGGAGCCAATATGGTATCATCACTGAGATGGCCCTTAGTGTCTCTGATCACCCAGATTTGTCTTTTAACAGAAAAGAAATTATAATTCATAGGAATGTCAGCATGTGGTTTCTGGAACCACGTTGGATTCACTCTTGAATTAGACTATCCCATTCATCAAACACTGTTCTCTTGTTTCACTGGTCTTTATACTTTCGTCATGCTCCTTTTTCACATTAAGAGGGTTTGCATGTAATGTAATATTCCTTTATAATATTTTATGAGTCAAGGCCATTTTTCTCAACTAGTAATTACTGTCCCTAAATGTGTAATGAGCCCAGCCAGGTGTGACTCAGCAGTGGAACATTGACCCAGGAACCACGAGGTCACTGATTGTATTCCTGGTCAGGGCATATGCCCAGGTTTCGGGCTTGATCCTCAGTGGGGGATGTGCAGGAGGCAGCCAATCAACAATTCTCTTATCATTGATGTTTCTATCTCTCCCTCTTCCTCTCTGAAATCAATAAAAATATATTTTTTAAAAATGTTTAATGAAAGCTGCTCAGAAATTCACCAAGTCATGCGTTCTTATACTTCATTGCCAGTTTATGCCAAGGAGGAGTGAAAACATCTGGGCAGGCATGTCATATTAACTATTGATGTGGAGAAAAGACAGCAGCTAGTAGAAAGCAGAGGAAAAGGGGGAGGCAATTACTAGGTTTGGCTGTGATGCAGGTAGTGAGAGAATTTACAACTAAAAGAAAAGATTCAGAGAGGAAGTTTATTTTTACTTTTCAAGAGAGGAAAGGGCCAGTGCATTGCTGAGAGAGAGAGAGAGAGAGAGAGAGAGAGAGAGAGAGAGAGAGAGAGAGAGAGAGAGAAACTGGTGAAAGGGGAAATAAGGTCTGGGAACAAAAAGCAGCAAGCAGCTTCCACTTTTAAAGAATAATGGCTGCTGTTGCTAGGTGACAAGGAGGGAGGAGGATTTGGGGCTGAAGTTGAGCAGATACTGAGAGTTGTCCTGAAAAGTTATAGTTTGTTTGCTTTCCAGGAGTTCGGCAAATGTCTTAGGGAGGTGTCTTATCAGTATTTTTCCCAAGCCTATAAAACATGTTTAGAGCAAAAGTTACAAAGAGTTTGAAAAGGGAAGGCTTGGATTTTGAAGGGAGGGGAAAGGGTACTTTCTACTAACTAGAAAGTCTTTGGGGAGGACTTCCCCAGAGTCATTAAAACTGCAGGGAGGAGGAGGACACAAGAGTGTAGCCTTGAGAGTAGCTTATCTTGCAGTTTGAACAGAGGGGCTATTTGAATCAGAAGAGCTAAAACTCTTGGGGTTTAATTACCAGGTACTTCTCATAAATTGTGGAAGGCCACAATGTACTCTTCTATCAATGTTTGATCTTGGTAACCCTATGACTTCTCCTCCTCTTTGGTGACTTCCAAATCTGTCCCCTCTCTTTATGGGCATCACACCCATGCCCAGTGAGATGACATGCCATGGCCCCTAAGCTTCTAGCTTATTTCTGTCCTTATAGGGATGAGAGAAAGTATTTGTAGGTGGTGGAAGGGACTCTGGTAAAATAAATGGGTATTTTAATAAACAGGTAGATATAAAGGAGATGGCTCTGAAAAGTTCATATAATGTGAAAGCATTATTAAAATACCTAGGATGAAGATTTTCTAAAGGAAGATTCTTTGGTAGCTTTTCTCAGCTTTGAACCCTGCGGTTCTTCTGAGAACAGGATAAGTCGTTTTTTATATTCTTGACAAGAAAGGCAGGGTATTTTCCTCATGGTGTTATAAGAAAGTCAAACACGTAATGATTACCCTGCTGCCATATTCAACATGAAGTGTCTTCCTTTTGCTATGAACAGCATGTCTTCTGTATTGTCTCTTGCCTGAGCTGCTGGAAAACATGAAATGATTACAGAAGCAGGTGGTTTGGCATGCCCTGTATGACAAAATTAATTGAGCAGTAAGTTTTAAAAATGTAAGAATTCTGTCAGGCATGGTGAAAATGGAAAGTCAGATGGATTTGAGAGAGAGTTACTCATAAAAATAAAAAAGAATCTATTTTTTTTAATTGCTCTACTAAATTTTATTTTTAAAATCACATCTTTAATCTGGGCAACTGTCACTTAACTAGTCCCTCCTCCCAACACAATCTTTGATAAGAAAAATCAAGCTTTAGATTCACTTATGGTAAACATCTTAGCCTGAATCTACCAAAATCCAGAGCCTGACCCAAGAGGGAGTATGTACGTGGTTTGTTCAGGGAGGTGATCCCAGGGAGCAGGAATGAGAGACAAAATGGAAGGCCTGCCAGTCCAGGTGCTCTGTCAATCTGGTCACCATCGTGAACTGGAGCTGGGAAGCCTAGAAAAGGGAAGAAGAGAGGTTTAATTCAATGACTCTCTGATCCTCCGTGGTCCAAGGTGATCCTATGGATAAATAGTCCAGGGACAGTAATTAGGAGGAAAAACTGCAGCTTCAGCCAGGTGCTATTTGGTTACCCTTGTGCAAAGCCAAAGGACTCAGCAATGGCTAGAGTGAAGTTGGACTACAGGCTGAGAGACAGGACACAATGAAGTGAGGTGAGTCAAGCAGGATCACTTCTCAATCATATCAAACCTTAGGGCATGATTTTTGATATTTTAGATTTATAGAGACAAGTTTGCAGATGCTCAAGAAAGATCATGCTTGTTTGTGTGTGAAGCTCATCAATAAATAAATTCAGCCATTTCATGCAGCTATTGACAAGCAGACTGCTTGGTGTTAGGAATTTCAGCCTTGCCTTCTAGAAACTCACACTTCAAAGGCTACTCTGAACCTCAGAGTATATCAGGTTCAAGTCCATATTAAGGGACCTAGTTAGTTCAACCCAAATAGTAATTTAATATAAGACCAGTGGCAATTCAGTCATGGGTAGTTGACATCTTTTCCCAGACTGGAAACCTGAGGTTGTTTAATGACTTAGGATGCTAGAAAGTGAAAATGGCTATGTCTAGATAACATGGATTTTGGAGGCTGACAAATATAGTGTCTATGATCAGCTCAACTGCTCACTAGCTGTGAGCTTCCTGATTGACCAAAGACTCTTATGGCAAAGATTCTTCATAGGTTAAAGGGTGTAAATAACACTACATTTATAAAGTGTCTGGGAAGACCAAAAAAAAAATTGTATAAAGCATTTACCCAGTACCAGTATATTTTAGGTAGAAAGTTGTTATTAATTCTCTTTACCTGATCATGTGCTTTCATTTCATGGGACTGAGTGGCAGAAGCCAACCTTGAAACTGCTTACATAAACTGGCATACCTTCCTTGGGTTAGTTCCACAGACTGCCCCTCAACTACCATTCAAAACCAGGTCAGAAGTTTGAGTCTGGATGGGAAAGCACTTTTTAAAAAAAAAAAATGTACTTTTAATTCTGGGCAATGGTAAAACCACAGAACGATGTAGATTGTCTTCTGTTATTTATGAAACATGCTAAAAATTATGCCATAAACCACAAATTAAGAAAATCTGCCCTATAAATTTCAATTAAATCTTACATTGCTTTTAATATTTAATAATGATCATGAACACATTTCCATAAACCACAAAAGAAGTTTGGGAAAAGCCTGTAAGAGCCTGTTAGGTTTTTACTAGTATTATTTTTTTTCAAATTCATCCTCTAAATAAAGCAGGAAATCGGTTAGATTAGCCTTTATGACATAGTGTAGTGAAGGCCAGAGGTAGGGGTCATACAGGAGCAGGGTGGGATAAGGAGGTTAATGGCGGGAAAAAGAACATCTGTAATTCATTCAACAATAAAGATAACTTTTAAAAACACACCAAATCAAGTCACACTGACCATTGATGTTACTGAATTGAGTTTAAAGCACAACATATAATTTTAGTTCATAAACTACCAGTACAGCTCAAATTATATCCCGAAAGAATGAGTGTACATGCCCAATTCTCTCTTGATTTATTTTGTGATTTTAAAGAAAATTGGCACAGAGGCACTTATTGATAATAAAATGTGTTATGGCACCAGAGAGAGATCTGTGTAGCAGAATGATCAACTGAAAACAAGTGAAGTATTAGAATTTTTAATATTTAATTACATTCATAATTGTCAATTATCAGCCAACCAAGATGCATTTTCAGCTGAGCCTGTCTGGCATATGGTGTGTTCATGGTAAGGATGTTAGTTCTTGACTATATTATGAATGATGAGTTTCAAACTCATATATATGACATGGACAACTCTAAGAATAGATTAATGAGTCAAAATTTAGACTGATGAGTTAGATAGGCACAAAACAGGGAAGAAAATATGTACCACAGAATAACCACTTTGATGGGCTTATTATAACCTAACTAGAGGCCTGGTGCACAGATTCGTGCACTGGTGGGGTCCTTCAGCCTGGCCTATACCCTCTTGCAACCCAGGACCCCTTGGGGGATGTCAGACTGCCAGTTTTGGCCCAATATCCACAGGCCAGGCTGAGGGACCCCACTGGCCTCTAGTATGCATATAAGATCTTTGGTTAATCTCTTCTTCCTCTTCTCCTGTTTCTCACCACATTCCTCTAAATTCATCAGTCTGTTCCATGTTTCTATGCCTGTGCACTGAGTGTCTGCCCCCTGTTGGTCAATGTACATCATTGCTACCAGTGGAATAGTCACTTAGTCTTTTATATACATAGATGAGAGTCAAGATTAAAAAGCACATGAGGCAATTTGAAGTTGCTTTGGAAGTTGCTCTCAAGAGCTGAGCAGAGCAATCAAAATACAACAGAAAAATGGGGAGCCATTTTGTGGTTCTAAGCATGAAACTGAGATGATGCCAGTGATATTTTTGGAGGCTTTATGGCCAGAGAAGCAAAGTGCATCATTGGGGTGCTGCTGTGAACTTGTGATATAACTAGGGGGAGGGTTTGAGTGTAAGTGGTTTACTTGAAGGCAATTTTAGGAAGCACTGGTAGTGACAAGGAAGTGGAACAGGGCAGATAAGGTAGTCAAAGAGCATATGTTAATGAGTAGGTTACCACCATGGGCAACTGGGACTCCAGCCTGGCAGGGAGTAGAGAGCACACTTCAGAATTATTTAATGTGAGGTAGCGAGGATATTTATCCTCCTACTCCCCCTTGTTACTGGCAGAGGACAGACCCAGGACATTAGCTCCTCAGCCTTGCTGCCCTGCATATGAGTGAAAACCCTTAGCATGTACCAGAGCATGTATGACAACGGGCCATGGACTCACATTCACCCTGAAGGTGCCTTAGAGTCTGTGTGTTTACTCTCCTTCCTTTCAAGTTAAGGGGAAGCCCAGCCATTTCTGACTACTTTACAAGTAAGAAGTTTCCGAATGTAACTGCTTTTTGCCAGCATAGCCACTGAGAAAAAGATGCTTCAACTTTTTCTTTGGAGTTTCAAATAACCCTGGCACCTTAGGCAGCCAATCTTGGGCCCCCTTAGGTAGTCTTCTTTCCCCACTCCAGGCCTTGGGAAGGGACAGACTTCCTAAGAATTCACACTTCCCCAAGAGAAGTTGGATTCCCTGCCCCTGGAATCACCTCATATATTTAGGTATTGTGCCTTTTAAAAGAAAACCCCTCTTTTTGTGGGCATCACACCCATGCCTGGTGAGATGACTTGCCTAGCCTATTAAGTTGGCACAATGAGAGGGTGATCTCATCTTGTCTTGTGGCTTTAAATGCTATAATGCCTCCTAAATCATCCTGAGACTTTAGAAAGAAGAGAAAACATATTGAGGAGATGAAAATTTTAGAAACATAGTCCTTTATCAAATGTAAGGGATAAGATCCTAGCATGGCCCCTAAGCTTCTAGCTTAAATGACTGAATGAATGGTGGTGTGGATTATCAGTATATAGGAGATGGGACAAATTTAGAGGCAATAAGGTGTTTTAAATATGTTTGTTTTCATATACCTGTGGGAAATCTGGAAAGCAGATGGACATATGTGTAAGCAGATGGACATTCAGTTTCAAATCTCTGGTGAGGGTTGGAGTGGGAGGTACATATTTGGAAGTCACCAAACAGGAGCAGAAGTCATAAGGTTGACAAGATTGAACATTGATAGAAGAGTATTATCAAGTGAATTGTGTTCCCCTAAAAGATGTTGAAATCTTAATGTTCTGGTCCTGTGAATGGGATCTTATTTGGAAACAGAATAGCATCTTTGCAGATGATCAAGTTAAAATGAGATGTTAGAGTGGGTCTTAATCCAATATGACTGTGTTTATAGAAAGGAGAAATTGGGACACAAACTGACAGAGAGAAAGAGAGGGGGGGAGGGAGAGAGAAAACACCACATGAAGATAAAAGCTGAGATAAGGTGATGTATCTAAAATCTAAGTAATGGCAAGTTTGACAGCAAACCAGAAGCCAGGAGAGAGGCACTAATAGAGTCTCCTTCACAGCTTTCCGAAAAAAGCAACCCTGCCAACCTTAGATCTCAGACGTATAGCCTCCAGAATTGGTGGACAATAATTGCTGTTGTTAAGCTACCAGTTTGTGGTACTTTGTTAAAGCAGCCTAGGGAAATTAATAGATACAGGTAAAAAGGTAAATGCATGGAAGAGCGAATGATTATTGGTAATGATTAAACAAATACTGTCAGTTCAAAAACAAATTTCCAGTCAGAGAAGCAGAAAAGGCTATTTCTAGGCTATTCTAAGAAAAAAAAAAAGCTTGTAAAAAAGCATAATTATAAGAAAAGTAACACCAGAAGCTTGCTCTGGGATGGTCAACAAGCTATACATGTGGAGTGCTACAGGAACATGGGTTTTTCACAGATGTTTCTGTAAATTGCACTGTAGCGCACTTCATCTTATAACTACTAACAGAGAGAAATCAAAGACTCAGAAGGATGATTAAATCAGTTTTCTGTTTTAAAATGCTACTGTTCTATAAATATAGTGGCAATGGCAGCAGTTTTCAAAGGTACCAAAAGTATCCCATTAAAATAATCAGAGCAAAACTGAAGAATCATGGAAGATCCTATATAATAAAAGTATAATATGCAAATAGACCAAACAGTGGAACGACCAGTTGGCGGGGGGCAGGGCTGGTGAGCAGGTGGTGACAGGCCAGCCAAGACATGTGCCAGGGGGCAGAGGAGGGGAACAGCAATGGAGAGCAGGTGGCAACCAGCGGTGGTGGAGGGGCCATTGGGGGGGGTGAGGCTGGTGCTGTCCCCTGATCCCCGGTCCAGTTGCCTCCTACAGAGAGAGACGGGTGGTGGCAAAGGCAGGGTTATGGGGGCAGCGCCATACCCTGATCCCCAGTCTGATCAGTTACCGCAGAGGGAGTCTGGGTGGCAGCAGCAGTGGGGTGATGGGGGTGGTGCTGTCCCCTGATCAGCAAGCCTGGTCACCTCTCACAGAGGTTAAGCCAGATTGCACTTAGGCCCGCTCCCCACAGGGAGTGAGCCTAAGCCCTCAGCTGGACATCCTCTGAGGACTCCCAGGCTCTGATAGGCTACAGGCCAGGCTAAGGGACACCCCCCACACACACACACACACACATTCAGTGCACAAATTTTCATGCACCGGACCTCTAGTGTATATAATAAAATTCAGTGCTAAGATTCCCCCATAATTACCCAGGAACAAATTAATGACAGCTTATAAGAGCCTCATGATATCAGCAACTATGCAGGCAGAGGTAGAGGAAAGACCTTGAGATGGGAGAGCTTCCAAATCCCCAACAGGCACTCACTGGAAAGTGCATTGGGCCAAATTAGAGGAGCAATAGAGACTAGTAGTGTGTTCTCAATGGTTCAGTGCAGGAGTGAGCCAAAGGGGACTGTAAGGCAATAAGGATTTATGCTATTAAAGCTGAGTCATCCCTAACAAACTGAAGAGCCTTCCACAAGCCTCCACACTAAGGAGAATCTGCAGCAATGGATTTCAAATTGAGCAAGACAAGGACAACCACAAGCAATGAAAGAAGGAAGGGGAAGGGGAACAGAGGCAGCTGATCTCAGAAAGTTAACAAGGGGTGTTGTTTTTATTACTTCACGAGAACAAGGGAGGAAGGCCTTCGAACGCTGACACCAATAAAGCTATCCTAGCCCACTTAACCCCTCCGGAAAGTACATTAAAATTAAATTAACTAATTTTTAAAACTTGTCAATGAGAAAAACTTCAAACTTATTATAAGAAAAGGGGAATAAGAAAAATAGTGAATTTTCTAAGATAATGAAAGTAAACCAGAAAAACACATGTAGAAAACAGATAAAAACAAATGTTTCAAAATGACCTGGTAGAATTTAAGAAAATCATAAAAGCCATGAAAGAACAATATAAATCATAATTAGGAAAAGTCAGGAAAGAAATGAGTAGAGCCCAGCCAGTTTCAATCTCCAGTGGAGGTGAATATGGAAGGTAGCTGATAAATGCTTCTCTCTGGAGGTGAATATGGAAGGTAGCTGATAAATGCTTCTCTCTCTCTCTCTTCCTTTCTCTTTAATAATCAATAATAAACATATCCTCAGTTGAGGATTTTTTTAAAAAAAGATATTAAGAAAATGATATAACTCAATATAGAATTCTCATTTTTAAAAAATTAGGTCAAATGAAAATTCAACTCGAATTTTGACGCTATTCTAACACCATAATTTGAAGATTAATAAAAGATGGAAAGGGGGAAAATCTTTATATGAAAAACAATTTGAGATTAAAAATATTCAGAGAAGCTAATAGATATAGGGCATATAGAAGATAGAACATAAATAAATAGGAGATCTCAAAGAAGAAACAAAGCAATGGAGTTGAGAAGAAATACTAAATACTGTAGTTCAAAACCAATTGAAACTGCATATTGAAACTTGAAACTACAAAACGAAGAGGCATACCACCTTTTGAGAAACTGGATGGAGAACACCAATACCAAGATATATTCTAATAAAATAGTAAGTCTTAAAAATAAAATATATTTTGGACATCCAAGCAAAAAGAACAAGTAGCTTATAAGAGAAGGAATATAAGATTTTTATCAGACTTTCCTACAACATTTTATGCAATAAAGTAACAGATTTAACATGCGCAAATAAGTAAATTGCAGGTCTTGGATCTTGCACAGCATTGGCATGAAATTTACAACTATTCACCCGGTTCCTCCAGTAAAAAAGTTGCCAGGCTTTTCTGGTCTCTCACTTCCTTGCTCTATCCCCACTATTATTCTTCTCTCTTGGCATCCAAGAGTCTTTGTATTGGGTAGGTTCAATCCTTCCACATATCCTAGAAATGGGCACTAATTTCCAAGTGAAATTGTGAGACTTTAGGGTCTACACAGCACAAAGAAACCTTATCTTCTCCCAAGGCAAGATTGATAACCATGGCTGTTATAAACATGCCAGAACTTAGAGAACAGTGTCCCTGAGCACATTTTTAAAAGACCTACTAAAGAATAAGCTTCAGATAACCAAACATACTGTGAAGATATTGACATAAGGGCTGAGAGGTAGGCTAGCCAATAAAAAAGAAGGGTGGCAGATTCAGAATATCAGTATTTTCAATCCCTAAAGAGTGAATGGTCTGAGGATATGATCATTTGTAGATGATGACACCATAAAAGAGAACATTAGTGCCTCTTCAAGAAAGTATCCCTCAAGGAAGTCCTCAACATCACCTGCTAAATATGACCAAATTTGAATCTGATCAAAACTCTAATACTACCCACATGAAGAAAATACAAAGAATAGAAACGTTAACCACTACACACAAATACAATCATCAAAATCAAGACAGGAGAGAATCCAAGATGGCAGCATAGGTGAGCACCTAAACTGCTGCTCACACAACAATTTCAAAACTACAACTAAAAGACAGAAAGGATATCATCCAGAACCACGAGAAAGCTGGCTGAGTGGAAATTCTACAACTAGAAGGAAAGAGAGGAGCTCACAGAGACCCAGAGGAGCTGCAAAAAGCTGAGGTACAGAGACGCATGTGTAGAGAAAGCAAGTGCCGGATTGCCTGGCTGGCTTCCTCTGGCAGGAGGGAGATGGGAGAATCCCAACTGCACTAAACCCCTTATCCTACGGCACTGAACCCCAGGTCCGGCTGAAACAAATACGGGGAGAGTTTGGACTGTGAAAAGGGAGAAGTGCATGGAAATTTAGGGGAGTCACGAAAGGGCAGAGGTCTGGTGGCACACACAGCACTGCTTGTGGAGGACGGACTGCTGATTGTGCCGCTGGCTTTCACTAGTGGGCAGGAGACAGAGCTTCCCAACTGTGCCACTTCTAACTGCACTGGACTCAGTTTCAGGCAAGACCTTGAGGACCCAGACTCATATGGTCCCGGAGCACAGGGTAGCCGGAAAGGCAGTGGTGTAGAGGCACTGCGCATGTACACAGGGACCACTCCAAGGTTTACCCAGAGGCACGTGAGACTAGAAAACAAGGCAGTCTGTTAAGCCCTGAGACTCCACCCATCCCAAGCTCAAAAGAGAGGCTTTTGCAGTTTTGCAAGTCTTGTATCATAAGGCTGAATTCAACACAGAAGTTCTCCCAGCATAGTGAAAATACAGAGACAAAGGAAGAGATTACAAACAAAAGAAATGGGAAAAAACAAACGACTGGATATAGAGTTCAAAACCACAGTTAGAAGGTTTTTCAAGAACTTCCTAGAAAAGATGGATAAATTTAGCAAGACTCAAGAGGAGATAAAAAATGACCAACTAGAGATGAAAAAGGACTAACTAGAAATGAAACATACACTGACTAAAATAAAAAATATTATACAGAGAGCTAATGGCAGACTAGAGGTAGGCAAGAATCAAGTCAAAGATTTGAAATATAAAAAATCAGAAAACACTCAACTGGAAAAGCAACAAGAAAAAGAATCCAAAAATGTGAAGATAATGTAAGGAGCCTCTGGGACAACTTCAAGCGTACCAACATCAGAATTGTGGGGGTGCCAGAAGAAGAGAGAGAGCAAGATTCTGAAAACCTATTTGAAGAAATAATGACTGAAAATTTCTCACATCTGGTGAAAGAAATAGACTTACAAGTCCAGGAAACACACAGAACCCCAAATAAAAGGAATCCAAAGTGGACCACACCAAGATACATCATAATTAAAATGCCAAGAGCAAAAGACAAAGAGAGAATATCGAAAGCAGCAAGAGAAAAACAGTTAATTACCTACAAGGGAGCACCCATACGATTGTCAGCTGATTTCTCAGCAGAAACTATGCAAACCAGATGGGAGTGGCAAGGAATATTCAGCGTGATGAATAGCAAGAACCTACAACCAAGAATACTCTAATCAGCAAAGCTATCATTCAGAATTGAAGGGCAGATAAAGAGCTTCACAGATAATAAAAAGCTAAAGAAGTTCATCAACACCAAACCAGTATTATGTGAAATGCTGAAAGGTACCCTTTAAGAAGAGGAAGAAGAAAAAGATAAAAAATTATGAACAACAAATACATATCTATCAACAAGTGAATCTAAAAATTAAGTGAATTGAAAATTTGATGAACAGAATGGACTGGTGAATATAATAGAATCAGGAGCACAGAAAGAAAGTAGACTGATAATTCTCAGGGGGAAAGGGTTGAGGGGTGTACAGGGAGAG
The DNA here is from genome assembly GCA_011751065.1 of Lasiurus cinereus. Lineage (NCBI taxonomy): Eukaryota > Metazoa > Chordata > Mammalia > Chiroptera > Vespertilionidae > Lasiurus > Lasiurus cinereus. The sequence continues at coordinate 1,718,659 of JAAGEH010000040.1, forward strand.
ACTGGACAAAAATCATACACCTATGGATGAGGTCAATGTTGGGGGAGGTAAGGGTAGAGGGAAGGGTGGGAGCCGGGTGGGGAGGATTTATGGAGGGGGGAAAAAAGAAACAAATGTAATAATCTGAACAATAAAGATTTAATTTAAAAAAAATCAAGACAATAAAAAATATACAAGAAATGAAAAAAAAATGGAAGGGGTATTCATGCTGTAAAAAAAGACTTAAGAGACATATCCAATACTTAACATGTGTGGGCCTTGTTTGGATTTTATTTCAAACAAACTATAAAAAAATATATAATCAGGAAAAAATGAACACTGAGTAATAATATCAAAACTGTCCTTATTTTATAAGTATAATAATGGTATTGAATTTTTATTTGTAAATTATCTTAATAAAATACTTACAGATGAAATAACATGATGTCTGGGAGTTGTTCCAAAATAATCTGGTGGTAGGGAGTAAAAACAGAAAGAAAAAAAAGATTGGAAATGTATTGGTAATTACTTAATCTAGATGAAGGGTATAGTGGATTCAATACACTATGCTTTTTCTCCTTTGGCATGTGCTTGAAATTTTTATTAAGTTTTTAAAAGGCATAAGGAGTATTTATAAGCCCATACATTCTAGTCCTTAGACTTGTGTTATGCCCCAGGAGAAATTCATCTTCTGAATACTACTTAGCACATAGAGAAAATGACCCCAGTGTGTGTGTGTGTATGTGTGTGTGTGTGTGTGTAGATTTTCAAAATAGCAAGTCTCTCTTTTTTTCAATTTATTTTTACTTTCTTTATTGATTAATCTCTTCTACACCCAAGTTTCTAACACATTTCACCTCACTCTTCATATTGCATTTCAATGAAATGCTTTTAGTGAAGACTATAATTGCAGTGCCTTCTCAAAGTGAACATTTAAGAATAAGGGAACTCAAAGAGTTAATGTTGGGCCTGAAAATAAGCCACTAGAGTAATTGTTTCTTGTGTGTGCTGGTCTATGGTGACTTGCACACACACAAAAAAAATAGCCTTGGTGTTTGAATTATAAATTATCACTCATCTCTTATTCTCCATGTTTTCTTTCTAGATATTTCCACACAATATACTTAGGTATTCGAAGCCGGCAGAGTGGGGAGAATGACAGATGGAGGTTTTACTGGAAAATGGTGTATGAGTATGCAGATGTGAGTATGCTGCATTTGCTAGCCACCTTTCTGGAAAGTGCTCCACAGCTGGTCCTGCAGCTCTGCATTATCGTACAGACTCATAGCTTACAGGCCCTCCAAGGTAAGGGCTTGCAATTTGGTTTCTAAATTTGGGGAAAGACTGATTGGCTACTTTTGTCACATCCAAGGAACTGTTCTAATACTCTTTGTTGATACAGGCCATGGTGCTTCCCGTTATATACCTGCTGTTTGACACTGAATTTGTGAATGATGCATATTTTGTTTTTGGCCATCACTTGTCAGCTCTAATTTATAGAAAGACATTTGTTTTAGCCTTCAAGTTGCCCTCTGTATAGGAAAAAAATGAATTTTATGATTTTTGCACTTAGCCACTATGAAAATACAGTCAACTAAGGTTTTCTGGTTTGTATCCTAGAGTAATATTTTTTTACAAGGTGAATAAGAGTCATAGCTCTTTCTGTCTCTCTCTAATATCTATCTATATATAGAATATTAGGGTACTCTCTACCATTTTCTTTTCACTTTAAAAACCAGAGATTAAAATAAAATGGTAGGGATTAGCTTAATATTTTAAAAAGGACACCTTGAAAAAATGTCAATATTTAATGATATATTGTTTATATGCTACTAAGTTTTATAAAATGGATATCATTATCAGATTAATATTTTCATATTTTCTGTGTTCTTTGATAATCTCATCAGTAGTACTCTCCCATTTATGACAGATTTGCTCTGATGTTTCTGAAGGCCAGCTGCTCAAATCTTTTCTAGAAGCAGAAAGAGTAGACAGACCAGTGGTAGACAGGTGAATAAATAAGTAGATGGGTGATGGATAGGTAGCCATTTTCTATAGAAAGAGTTCACTGGCTATGTGATAATCCTGTAACTAAATAGATGTTGTTAAACAGTCACATACTATGCTCGTTTTGTTTCCATTTCAGCAGAGCCTTGCTGATACTTCTCTCTGCACACACATGTCTGGGCCATGCTCTAACTTGAGACTTGATCTGGTTGGTTTGGAGAATTTCTAGAATATCTTTATAAATTTTCATAACAAGAAGCACATTAGCTTAGGCTGAGTGCTTTAAGTGGGGAGTGAGAGAGGCATATTATAGGTAAAGGAAAATGGAGGGTGTCATGTAGCTAGTGACCCATTTATTTATAAATTCTTGGTTCAAGCCTGGCTCCATGCTGATGTAGTTTTGGTCTAAAATGTTTGAAGAAAACTCCAAAAAGATCCTTGGGGTGTGGTTCTCAAATGTCAGAAAGCAAATTGGAAGAAAGAAAAAGTGGAGTGTTTGAACAGAAATAGAAGAGAAAATGTGGAAGAAGGCAAGGCTTATCAACTAGTTGTGAGTGACTATGTTTTGCAGTGCAAGCTGCACAAGGTGGTTCTGGCTTTGGTTTTCTCGTTTCTTGCTATGAGATCTTGTGCAAGTTACTTAACCTCTCTGGGCCCCAGTTTCTCAAATGTAAAGGTCACAAGCTAAACTAGATGACTTTTCTTTCCATTTTTGCATCAATAAGTGCCCAATAAACTCATAGGGCCAGCATGCATTAAAAAATGGTCTGCAAATGAGCATACAACCTGAAAGGCAACATCAAACAAAATCTCTTTCAAAGAATCCAATACTCAGCTCCAAAACAAACTTGGCCACTCCTCAGTATAGTTACACAGTGAAAACTCTCTAGAAAAGGAAAACCCAAGGACAAATGTGGAGAGTTGCTAACCACCTTCCTGTGGCCCAAGATTACTGAGTTTCTGCTAATTGTCTCAATGATTTAGAAAATTATGGAAAAGTTTTTATCCTAAAGAGGATGGAGATAGAAGAGGAAAGGCGGGGGGGGGGGAGGTCTAAGAAAATGACATAATCTTTCATTTTGAGAGTTTTATGTAAAATTTTATACCAAAAAAAAATAGAAAAAAGATCATCTTTAATTTTTATCAGACTATTAACCCAAAACATAGTGATCAAAATGTGTGTTGCTTAGAATTGTGGCTCTTTCCTGACACCACATATTCCCAACTTACGTGTTAAGCTCACATTTGCATCAGGTTTGCTACAAACTTTGGGAACCAGACCTCATCCTTGGCTAAGGCAAGTCTTGATGTTAAAACCAGAAGATCCTAGGGAAATTATGATCCATATCACTCCCGTGGTGGTCAGACAGATTGCTACAAAGATCACTAGGATCAATGAAAGTAATGAAGCACACAATGAAGAATAAGCTCGCTAGGTTAATCTTACAGCTGCGATTTTTAACAAGGAAGGTGGACAGAAAGTTGTATTAAAAAACCAAAGAGTGGAAATACCTGACAGTGAACAATAACATCTACACACCACCTGAAAATAACCTCAGGCTATAGAAAGCCTTTTCCATTGCGGAAAAGAAACTTATCTTCAGAAAGAGCTTCTAAATTCAATAATTCTCCTCTGATAGATGACAGAGGAACCAGCTTATAAATTAAATTGATATGAATGATAAGAACAGAGCTTTTCCCCTCTAGAAAAAGAAAAATTAATGTGATGGAACCTAGTCTAACTTATATTTTCATACATCTTTATGGTAAAAGATGCTTGAGGTTTATATATAAAAACACAGCTTATGTACTGAATACAAATAATCAGTGGCATGACACCTGTGAAGAATTTGCAAATAGCTCTGAATTGAAATCTCCAAAATATTCTTATTTAGCAAATAGAGAGTGATCCTAGGTCTGCAAGTCATTTTCATATATGACTATGCCTAAAATTATTTTTTTTTAGAATAGAAAGAAAATTGCTTTTTTAACCCGATTTTAGCCATCTACTATGCGCTGAAGGACACTCTTTGAAAACCATAAGAAACTTTTCTTTAAAAATTATATTCTTCTTATGGAAGATGATGTAGTCCTGTAATGCTGTTAGCTGTGAAAATCTTTTCTTCGCTCTCCTTACTTATTGAATAATTAAATCAGAGACAGCTCCTTGGCTGCAAAGCTGACAGGTTCCGTGGAGAACTGTTCAAGTATAATTGTTTCTCAGTTTGTACTGTTCCAGGAAGGACAGAATGGTTCCTGTTCTGAGACCAGCAATCAGGGAAGAGCGGAACCTTGAATCTGAATGCAATTTTTTTCATGTCACACTGTCCTCTAGATATGACTGTTGCATTTTCCCTAGGAACATCCAACTCTACGTATAAAGAACACTCAAGGAGGTCCGAGAGTCCATGCACAGCTAAGATGGCACAGTAGATGATACAGCACCAGATATCCTGTGATCAGAGAGTTTCCAATTTATACTTTTTTATGGTTTTCCAATCCAATCCAATATTCCCACCAGAAGAGGTGGGAGGGGGGTGCCATGGAAGCAAGGAAGGTAGGGAGTAAGAGAGAGAGTAAGAGAGAGAAGAGAGATGAAGGAGGGGAGAAGACTGCCTGGTAAACAGAGATGGGCAATGGAACTCCCATTCGTCTCCATGCAGAGGACACATCAACAAGAAAATGTGGTCCAAGGCCTGTCAATCCTATTTTCGAACAACAGCTCAGACCCATCTAAAACCTTTGATTTTATCTAAATGGTGAAAGCAAAGACAGGAAGATACGTGTCCACCTTCTATAGAGAACAGGTACCCTACCTGGCCTTTGCACAGCCCCGAGAATCTGTAAAATGAGCAGGCTGGACTAAAGGGTTTCTAAAGTCACTGTTAGTTTTGTGAGTGTATTCTCTGAACATTCAGTTTTGATTTTGTAGACCCAGCCTCCTATAGTTGACAGAGAAGATAATGACTCATTTACAAACAAGGGTCCACACAAGTATGTCAAACTCTTGGCCAGTGGGCTGCATGCTTCGTTATTTAAACAAGGTATGTGGCCCGCCAGCTGCGAGTTTGACATGCTTGGAGGCTTTCCCTAGCAACCTGGCAATGCTGTGGTCCAGGAGCGTTCTCCATGGAGCAGCCTGGGAATTGCTGTGCAGGACCAGGGCATACCATGTAACCTTCACAAAGAGTGTCTGTAAACCACAGTCCAGGCTGCATTTAACAGTCACCTGGCTCTGACAGGTGTGCATGCCCATCATGCAGACACAACGCTTCCTTGTAGAGGAGACATCTAGATAACACAAAAGAAATCAGACTGTTACTAGTTGTAAGTGGTTTCCTATCTACCAGCCCAAATGTTTCCACTTTTCCCTGAGAGCGCTAGTTCATTTCCAATCTCCACCTTTCTATCATTGGAAAATCTCATTCTGCACTCTAAATGTATTTAGCTGTCATGTGTAGACTTTGCTGAGCAGGAAAACACACACCTATCTCTATTCTGATTTCTTCGTATTCTAAAAACTCACAGGTTGCCTCTTTTGCCAACAGTTTATTGTGAATAATGTGTAAAAGAGAGAAGAGAAGGCTGAAAGAAGTTTCTAATTATTCTTGCCTTGCATTCTGTGAGATTGCCGAGGAAGTCAGAGTTAAAGGGGCTGTCCCCATACAAGTGGCAGACACGGTCCCAGCTAACTAGGATAACTAAGACACCCCTGAGGTGAGAAAACCATCTCATTGGTCATATCCTGATGAGGACTTTCAAGACCTAAATCATTGGATTTAGAGTTACTCAGCTTTCTAGTAAAGCAGGTAGAGCCACACCCAGCTACCTTTACTTGTCTCCAGTTAGAAGCTACCTTCAGGCCCAAGTCCTTCCCTCTCTGCCTCCTCTCTGCATATGCTTGAGTTCATATGGATTTCTGCTGGGGAGTAAGAGGGCAGGCCCGAATGCCAGTCTATGAGTGGGACAGCGTCCCTTTAGATCTGCCTTCTTTGCAGTTACTATTTTTATTAGTCAATTAGCACATTTCTGACTGTCTATTGTGTGCATGATGGTATGTGAAGCTCTGCAAAATTTGCCCTAAAAAATTTCACTTCTTTTTAAAACTTTATTTGATACTTTAAACAGTGTGACAAAACATATTTAGAAACACTTAATTTATCTGGGTGTCTTCCAAAATGAGCTGTTCCATTTTCTACATGGAATAATCTAAAATGAGAGGAACCCTGAGGGCATATGTAGCTCACCATCTTCCACGAAGGGGCCACACAGCCTTTGCCTTACAGCTCTTTATGGGGCAGTTCTGACTGAATCACAGACTCCACATTGGAAGGGACAGTAAAGGACAGCTAGCCCATCATTCTACCTAACACATGAGTCTCTGATCAATTCTACCTTCACTTCCCACATGCAACCGCAGATCCACCATCTCACGAGGAAGGCAGCTCATGATAACACAGATGGTAAAAGTTCTCCCCAAAATAATTGTATTTTTTAAAACTTCTACATATTTGGGATAACTTAAATATTAACTTTCTATTCTCGATTACACCTGCTTTTAAAGATAAAGTAGAAAATACAAGTATGCAAAAAGAGAAAATAAAAATCACCTTCCTGCTACTCAGGAATAATAAAAATCTTGCCACTGAAGAGTAATTAAGGGTGATATGTATTTTATTGCTTACAGTTATAAAACTTCTTTCATGTTTTAATATATTATGTTAAAATAGAACTAAAAAATTTTTTGACAGCACATCATGAGCATATGTCACAACAACGTATATAATTCTACATCATTTCTAACCACTCCATAATATACCAACGTATGGATTATCCTTTTCCTTTTAACTAAGTCTCTGATTTTGAAATCATAAGTTATCTATATTTTCTTTAATAAACAATATAATGATAAACACATTAAGAACTAAGTCTTTGCAAATATCCTTAATTATTTTTTCAATGATAAAAGTGTAATTACTAGATTCAGGGACACGTCTGGTTTGAAGGCTTTTGATCCATAATGTCAAACTGCTCATTTTAAAGTACATTTCTTAAGAAACATCCTACAGTGTCTCACATTTCTGGTCCAAATGCACAGAAGGTTAGTGAGGGCAATATATGTGACAAGAACTGAAATTGGGGCAAATCTCTTGAGTATTCTTAATGATACCTATTCAAATATGAAGGGCTTAATTCCAGGAAGTGTCCTAATCTCATTGTATCTGGATTTACATACTATTAAATCTAGTCTATTACTAGTAAGTAGCAGTATATCATTAGTGATAAAACAAAATGTTAAGAACAGCTTCATCAGAGACTTTTGATTTGGGTCAAAATATAAAGAAAGCAGAAATAAATTCCTTAAAATTTAGAACAAAATTCTGACTAAAGAAAACCTGCAAAGATCTAAACCACACACACACACACACACACACACACACACACACACACACAAAATGTGAAACAGCAGCCTCTCCATTGGACAGTTGTGATTTCTTTTGGCTCTGTAAATAGGTTAAATTACTCCCATAGCAAAGCCCTGTGGGGATGCAAGAAAGACAGCCTGTCCTCCCTCCCAGTGCTGACAAATGTAGTAAAGGCACACAAACAAGGGTGATGCTAGTGATGTTGCCAGCACTCAAAGGCTATTATACATGCCTTCCTGATAGCATGGAACCACCATACTTGGCACATAGTAGGCAATCAATGGATTGTTGTTAAATGAAAGAAGAATGGATGCATTCTATGTGACAAATCCCTATGCTAGTTGTGATTCATGAAAAAAAAAAGGCATAGCTCTTGCTCTTAAAGAATTCAATCTAATGGAAAAGAAAGAAGACCAAAAATTATTATTATAACTCACTGTGCTAGGTTCTATTGTTGGCCATGTTAAGGTCCTTTGGTGACACAGAATAATCTCTTGTGGAAAATGATATAGAGAAAGTAGAAAAGCCATGCATTTTGAAAGAGATGGATGTCAGGAAATGTTGGAAAATCAGGAAAGTTTTCATAGGACTGTGTCATCAATGAAGCCTAACATTTTGTCATGTACTATAAGGAAAAGGATATTAAATATAACATAAAACCAACAAAAAGTTTGGTCCACATCTAAGTCTGTTCAGCAGTTCTAGTGATAATAGTGTCCTAAAAACAATGGGACTGTAAGTTTGTGTTATTGATAGCACATAATAAGATATATTTCTCATATTTGAAAGATCTCTCTAGTAGGGTAAATCCTTGCACATATGCTTTTTAAAAAAAGCACAAAAAAAGAAATCCATTTTCCTGTATTTCTTACTTTTCAGCCTGTGTTTTGCATTGTTCAATATGTGGGATTATCAATTAGTAAATCAGCAAAATAGTAAACCACCAGTCTGCTTGATCAGTACATTAATGGAGTTGAGTTTTAAAAACTCATCACCATTGACAACTTTGTAAGGAGAAACTCACAAAGCTGACTTGGTGTATTGGCCATATTGCTCTGCCCTATTGAAAAGTATTGGCAGAATAAACAATGAAGTATAATGGGGTAATGATAATATTGATCTCTTTGTTGCACATTTGATAGCCTCTGAGTTATGATACCACCCCAAGTTATACTTAGAACTACAACAACAAAAAAAGACATGTGGGAAGAACACTAGGGAAATTTTCATACAGAATGAATATTAGGTCATAAATATTGCAGTTGGGATCATAAAAAAAGGAAATGGAAGAACAGAGAGAAGCTTCATTTGCTTATGATTGATTCAAGTGCTTGAAATTAACTCTATCTGTTAGATCAGCCCTCAGCACAGCTGTGAATAGTTTTGAATTTGAATCATTTTGAACATAATCCTATCTAATAAAAGAGTAATATGCAAATTGACCATACCTACACTACGCCCACCATCCACACCCACCAGCCAATGAGGAGTGAGTATACAAATTAACCCAACCAGGGTGGCTGTGGCCACAGAGAGAGCAGGAGGCTTGGGTTTCTCTGGTATTGGAGGAAGCCAAGCTTTCTGCCTGCCCTGGAAGGCCCTGGCCTCCACTTAAAGCTACAGAGTTTAAATTATAGAAGATAAATAAATCCCAATAAAAATAGCTGTGGCCACAGAACAAGCAGGAGGCTTGGCTCCATTGACAGCTATAAAATTTTAATCATAGAAGATAAATAAATCCCAGATACCAGGGCCTCATTTGGGTTGCTGGGGGATGTAGGTGGCCTGCAAACCACCACAGGCCCCTTGCCCAGGCCACTACATGCCCCAAGGGAACCCCCACCCTGACCTGGGACATCCTTCAGAGAAAACCAGCTGGCCCCTACACATGCACCAGGCCTCTATCCTATCTAATAAAAGAGTAATATGCAAATTTACCATCACTCAAACACACAAGATGGCTGCCCCATGTGGTCAAAGATGGCTGCCTCCATGTGGACACAAGATGGCCACCACAAGATGGCCAGCAGGGGAGGACAGTTGGGAGGGATCAGGCCTGCAAGGGAGGCCAGTTGGGGGCAATCAAGCCTGCAGGGGAGGGCAGTTAGGGATGACCAGGTCAGCAAAGGAGAGAAGTTGAGGGTGACTGGGCCTGCAGAGAAGGGCAGTTGGGGGAAGGGGAGTGAGCAGACCTTCAGGGGAAGGCAGTTGGGGGAACCAGGCCTGCAGGAGAGGACAGTTAGGGGTGACCAGGCCTGAAGGGGAGCAGTTAGGCATCAATTAGGCTGGCAGGGAGTGGTGAGGAGGTGTTCAGGCTGGCAGGCAGAAGCAGTTAGAGGCAATCAGGAAGGCAGACAGGCAAGCATTTGGGAGCCAGCAGTCCTGGATCCCGGTAAAATCGGCCTAAACAGGCAGTTGGACATCTCTTGAGGGGTACCAGATTGGAAAGGGTGTAGGGTGGGCTGAGGGATACCCCCTCCTGTGTACAAATTTCATGCACCCGGCCTCTAGTATGAAATAAGGGTTTACTTTTAGGTTCTACTCCAATAATCAAGTATGCATCTTGGTTATCTTGGTATTTTCCCCCTCACTATTCCTTCTCTCTCCTTTGCTTTTCTTTCCTGTGAGATGTGAGTGAGCTCAAAGGCATATTCAGACATCAGAACATGTGTGTGAGTAAACAGATAGGGTGATTAATTGCAGATGCATGGCTATGGAGGGGAGAGACCTGGTGAAAGATTTTTGTTAGTTAAAACACTAAGTTAAAATTCAAATTTTAAAAATCTAAAACACGTTTCCAATGATGTAAACAGGAAACAGATCCTTTGGTATAACGCTGTTCGGAACAAAGCACACATAACGGACTGTCTGCAGTGAAGCGTGTCCCCAGATAATCACTGTTTCTTTGTCTTTCTCATGGCTTCTCTCTTTGCCAATCTCTAAGCTCCTCATATATGAGTAGATTTTCTGCACTTTCACACCTTCAAGGAAACAAGCCATGTTTATTTTCCAGTTACCTGACCTTTATCTCAAATTTAGAGCAGGTTAGTTAGAATGAATATCAACATACTTTGACTATTATTTCTAAACACTAAGAATAATTAGTGAGAATAATAATCAAAATGCTCCCTCACAGGAACAAGGTGAGGTCAACTTAATAAAAAAATAAAAAATGGCTAACTATGCTAGTTCCTCAACCAGCTTTTTTTCTAGGAAGCCACAGACAGTCACATGACCAGGATTTCCTGACCAATTCTGGTTGGGTGAGTGGATGAGCAAAGCTCCCACAATCACTTAAGCAGAAACTACAAAACCTGTTCTTTATAGACAAACTTTGCCATCCTAAAAGGTACCTTTATTCTAGAAACATATTTTGCATGTATTAGGCGGACTGGAGTTACACTGAGTTTTAAAGCATTCTTTAGACACATAAGCTCATGTTTTCTTGATGACTCAGCAGGAATAAAGAACTAGGATCATTTCCTGTTGAATGATTCAAGAAAGCCTTTTTTTCCTAATGTATTGCTCATGCATGGAGTATGTATGTATGCCACAGATCTAGAGCCCTGCATACTGTGGGAGCCAGATGTCAGCAGGGGCGGGGGAAAGAGACTGATTCTATTGGTATGTAAACGTTCCTTGGAATAAAACCATGTGGAGATTCATTCCTCAAAGCTCACAATGAGCCGCTGATTGCTGAAGGATAGAGCCTGCTGAGCACACTGCCTGCCTAAGGTTTTGTCAGCGTTTTCATTGTGAACCTAAATTTCTACAGCTATCCAACAGCTGTAGAAAACGTCTGTGAGACTGAGAAGACTCCAGAACTCCAAAACTTTCTCAACATCCCCAGTATTATCCATTCAAACACTTGGACAATTTCACAGCGTATGAAGTTCTCAGGGTGGGATTGAAATGTAGGAGTTTGCCACGTGTAGGCTTCTATGAAGGCGGGTACTTCCAGATTTTTTGTTAGCTGAAACACGAAGTTAAAATTCCAATTTAAAATATCTAAAACACATTCTCAATTACGTAGGAAGGAAATAAATATTTTAACATGGGCTTTTGAACTAAATGACAGTAAACAAATGCACAGATTTTAAAAAACCAAAATTAAAAAGTGAAACAGCTACCAAAATTATTTAAAGTAAATTTCATTTTTAGATGTTTTGTGGACATAGAAGGAGATATTTATTTCAAATTCAATGACATTTTGTGGGAGAAGTATTGGACCTTAAAGAATGAGTGAAATGAGTTTGAATGTGGAAATGCTTGGGAGGCAGATCTGCAGGGCCATGAGAAGGTGAAAAGAAAGGAATGAGGAAAATGCAATAGCCTGAAATATCTATCACAAGTCAAAGATAAACACCAGAACCAATGAGTTTATTGTGCCTGCATGCCCTGGTGTTGCCATAGTTTTCCACTTCCTTGGTGCTTGCTGGGACATCTATGTGCTGCACCTGCACCAGGTGCTCCAGGAAAAAATATGAAACACTAATCTGATATTACCAGACCCCGGAAAGGCATTTGTGGAAACACTAATTAGATTTTCTTCAGCCTTTTTTAATTTAATGAGTTCTAAGAGAAGATCGCACCTCTTCTAACACTTATAAAGAAAATTTGTAAGTGAGATTGTGTGTGAGTTATACCTATTCAATGCTCAAAGCAACATGTTGCCATGGTACCAATCAGATATTGTCTTCATCAGGGAATAGAAATTACAACTGTCTTGTTTGTTCCCAGTAAACAGTTTTAATGCTTGGAAAGAAGAAAAGTCTGATTTTGTTGTTGTTATCTGGTTTTGAAACAATCTATAATAATAAAAGGGTAATATGCTAATTAGACAAGACGCTATTTTTGATGAAGCCAGAGGCCTGAGAAAAGCCAGCTGGGGTCTGGGTGCCTGAGGGTGGGCAGCCTCAGGGAAGCAGTCCTGGGGGAGGGAAGCTGGTGCTGGCAGCTAGGGAAAGGAAGGCCTACCCTTGCACAAATTTTCGTGCATCAGGCCTCTAGTAGTACAATAAAGTAAGTAGAATACAAAATAGTGCAAAGAGGTTAGAGAAATAATATCTCCAAAAGGAGCTCATTATTCTTATGAATTTACATTATCAAAAGATGTGGAAATGCAAGAGTACTTAATGGTCAGAAACAATAGTGTCATCTCAAGTCAAAGGGACTAATGGATATTAAGTGCAAGATTGATCTGGAAGCCTAATTGGCTGTTTTTATGGCTTTAAAGTTCTGACCTTATATTAGAGCTATAAAATATCCACTGTGCTTCAGGGAACACTTGTGTATTTGGCTCTCATAATAAAAGAAATATTGCAAATCAGGGGAGGAAACCTGCTATGGAGAAAAACAAGAGAATGCTTAACCTGAAATTCAGGAAAGTGGTTGCCCATGGGGATGAGGTGGAGGGAAGGAGGCACTTCATAAACACTGGTAATGTTTAATTTCTTAAGTTGAAGAGTATTTTATTCTTCTTCTTGGAACTCCACATAGACACTATGTACACTCACAATAAAATGTACTTAAAGAGATATATGGATAGGATAGAATATGGCCAGTAAATGGACTGAGGGCAGAGGATTCAAGTCTTGAGTCTCCTACTAACTAGCTAAGTAATTAGCATGTCACCTTGTACTAAATGATCACCATATTTCCTTCCAGCTTGAAACTACCCAACTCTGTGTTTATCATATGAAATACGTACAATATTGCTGAATAAGTCATGTTGGGGAAATACTATCTTTTAATCATGCAAAACCAAAAAAAATCTTTTTTTAATCCTCACCTGGGGTTATGTTTATTATTATTATTATTGATTTAGAGAGAGAGAGAGGAAAAGAGAGAGAGAAAAAAAATCAGTGTGAGAGAGAAAGATCTATTGGTTTCCCATTGGGGATCAAATCTGAAACCTAGGTATATATATACCCTGACCTGGAATCAAACGTGCAACTTTTTGGCATGTAGCATGACCTTCAACCAACAGAGCCACCCAGCCAGGGCAAACAACCAAACATCTTAAAGTCACCATTCAATCATCCACCCCAATTTGATTAGTAGAGTAGGTTATTTTCTTAGCCCAGGTGAACCCTGTAAGTAACCTTGCTATTAGTTGAGCAGAATTTTGGAGGGGCTTTATAAGGCATGATAGTAAGTCGGCGATGGGGCTTACAGTGGGAGTGAGAGGTCCTGTCTGGCACCGACACTGCACACTTCTCTCTGTCTGTGACCTTGTCATTTAGAACTTCTCTGAATGTAAAATACCAATATAATGAACTCAAGAGGCATGTAATGATTTCAGTTTATTTAATGCCGCCAGGTGATTTATAGTTTCTTCAGAATTACCAAAAGAAAAAGCAACTAAGCTGTTCAGGATTGAGCTAGCACCATACCAATAGGGTTTCCAGGAAATGCTCCCTTTTGGTTTGCAGAATCCAGAGACAGGAATATCCTCTGCCTCATTTTTTTCCACATGTGGTTATAGAGTACCTACTGTGGGCCAAGTTTCATGCTGGCTGCCGATTGCCACTGAATTTCTCAGAGCACAGATGGGAGCTGTGTTTATTACAAATGTGCTCAGGGCATTGTACAAACTTCCCAGGCTCTGGTGTTCACTCGGAACTCACTTGGATTTGTTAGTCAAATGAGAATAGATTTGGGCTGCTGTCTTCTGACTTTGTTTCAGACTCCAATGTCATCTGAATCAAGACACACTTTTGTTTCCCTGCCAGCTCTTTAGTCTCCATCCTGACAGCAGAGCTGCTTGCACATCCCTTGGTGTTTTCCTGGCCAGAACCCCTTGGGGGGCTGTGGGAAAAGTCACCACCTAGGCTCTGAAGTTGAGCATCAAGCTCTGAAAATTGGGTCCAATGTCTTAAACTCCAGAAGGTTCAATTTATTCCCTCTGACATAATGAGCACTGTGAACCTTTATTATAGCACTTGTGGCCCAGTGCACAAAATTCATGCACATTAAAAAGGGAGACCCAGAGTCAAGTCCCTGCCCACCCACATGCACCTCAAAATTGCATGAGACCCAGACCTGGCCGCCCCCCCCCACCCCCCGATCCATTGGGCTAAATCCAGACCAGGCCAGTCCCACCCTTGTCAAGCCCCACTGGGCAGGGGGCTAGACTCAGATTTCCTGGCCCGGTGCCAGGATGGGGGGTGTGGCCTGAGGTCCCCCAGAGGGGGCAGGAAGTGTGCCTTGAGGTCCCTGGTCAAGCCCTGCTGGGCAAGGGGCACGGCCTGAGTTCCCCTGACCCAGCACTGGGGGTGCACCTTGAGGACCCCGTCAAGCCCCGCTGGATGGGGAGCATGGCCTGAGGTCCTCAGTCAAGCCCCACCATGCAGGGGGGTGCAGCCTCAGTTCCCCTGGCCCAGTGCTGGAGTGAGGGGTGTGGCTTGAGGTCCCCTGGCCTGGTGCTGGGGTAGGAGGAAGCAGCCTGAGGTCCCCTAGCCCAGTACCAGGACAGGAAGCACACCTTGAGGTCCCCATCAAGCCCCGCTGAGTGGGAGGGCATAGCCTCAGGTTTCCTGGCCTGGCACCAGGACAGGGGTCTCAGCCTGAAGTCCCTAGCCTGGCACCAGAGCAGTGGGCGAGGCCTGAGATCCCTTGTCAAGCCCGAGGGGGCAAGGGAGGGCATAGCCTCAGGTCCATGCTGATTGCTCCTTAAGGCTCCTTAAGGGAACTTGGCCTCAGCTGTGGGTACAGCTATTTTTGTGACGGAGTGATGATCAATTAGCACATTCCCTCTTTATTAGACAGGATAGTGCATGTAGGGCACTGAGCTCAAGGCCTAGTACTTAATATTAACTCTAAAAATTTGCAAGTGCTTCCTCTTAATATTTTCACTAACATAATTAAATGGTTTTAGAGAGGAAGAAAGAGGGAGAGAGAGATAGAAATATCAACGGTAAGAGAGAATCATTGATCAGCTGCCTCCTGCATGCCCCCTATTAGGGATCAAGTTCACTATCTAGGTATGTGCCCTGACCTGGAATTGAACTGTAACCTTCTGGTTCTTAGGTCATTGTTCAACCACTGAGATACTCAGGCTGGACCATAGTCATGTTTTGAAGGAAAAGCTAAGAAGCACTGTGTGCTGCCTTCTGGCTCCATTGATTCTGATGAGATCCCAGCTGAGGGGATCTAGCATCATCCAATTCTCTCAAACATGTCCAAGCATCCTTAAGGAATAACCAAATTTAAATTTAAATGCTGGGCATCAAATGTGTTATGGCATCTTGAGAAGCAAAGTCAAAAGACTGCTATCATCAAGAGACTACTATGAAGGTGCTTTGGCATCAAAGCATTTCCACCTCTTCATGCCCCTCTCTCTCCACACATGGAATCTGTATTCTTGTTCCCATTTTCCAAATAGGGAGTTGAGTTTTAACCTAGAAGGCTAATACTAGCACTAAGGGGAGAGGTGTATGAAGTTCTGAAAGAGACCTGTGTCTTATCTTTCAGTTAAGCTGTGTTTATATTATAGAGCTCTTCAAAAAAAATAAATAAATACTATGAAAATTCTAAATACCATTAGTAAAGGAAAGAGTTATTCTTTAACTCTTGATAGCATTAATATTGGAGATGCCTTTGTCAACTTCTTTATCCTAAATGACAAAGAAAAGAAATTATTATGTGTCTAATGCTGAGGTTTGATATTTTGGTAGAACTAAAAGAATGACTGTATTTAACTCTGTTCCAATAGGAACATGCAGTAATGAATGGAAGTAGTCATTGACCTGGAACAAGATCACTTGAACATGACTCTTACATAAATTGGCAGCATTTATTTTCAGATCACCACTTTTTAAAAGCAGTTGTGAATATATCTTAAAGAATAAAATGCTAGCTTCTAGATTTTGAAAAGCACAATAAAATATAATACTAAGTTACTGCGGGGTGATATATTTTGGCTGATATGGCTGAGGTGGTTTGCTTTAGAGTTTATAACAATAAAGGTAATCAGGTGATGCTTAATGTTGCCAAAAGCACTGCAGCGAAGCCTTTGGAAGAAGAAAGAGAGGGCATTTGGAAGGTCAGAACATCACTTCTGAAAATTCCAGTTAGGTATTGACTCCATTGACACTTATAGCATCCCAATGGTAGAAAATCCTATCTAAGAAAAGGGTAAAATGCAAATTGACTCTAACAGTGGAACAACTAGGAATGATTGGTTGGTATGACGCGCACTGACCACCAGGGGGACAGATGCTCAATGTAGGACCTGTCCCCTGGTGGCCAGTGCACTTCCACAGGGAGAGCACCACTCATCCAGTAACTGGCTTCCGCCAGCTCCCCACCATTAGTCGGACATCTCCCAAGGGCTCCGGGGCTGCCAGAGGGATGTCTAACTGCCAACTTAGGCCTGATTCCCTGGGGGAGCAGGCCTCAGCTGACAGGTGAACATCCCCTGAGGGGTCCTGGACTGCAAGAGGGGGCAGGCTGAGCTGAGGGACACCCCTCCCCCCGAATGCACTGGGCTTCTAGTTATTCTATAAAAAATTGTTTTGTTATAGAAGGTTGCCCAACAATACCAACTGCTAGCTTATATTCCAGAGGGAATTTCCATTTATAAACACTATACTTTTTAGCATCATTTTTATTTCTCAGTATTTTATTTTTATTTTTCCCCCAGGTACAATAGGGGGTTCTTTTCTGGTTCCTCAAAGCTTACTCAGTATTTTAAGTACATGATCTCATTGATTTCCCCAAATATTCCAGTGGATAGGCTGACTGGTGGTGGAAGTATATAAGTATATACATGTATACACCACAGGGCAAATGCTGAAGCCTAAACAGACTGCAAGCAATTGCATTCACCCAGCCTTTGATATACCCAGAAGAGGATTTTTTTTTTTTTACAGATCTCAAGTCTCTGGCACATTTTCTGATCCTCTGTAAACACGTAAGAGAGCTACAGGGTTTGCTTACAGGCCTGAAGAGGGACAAGAAGGAGAGTAAATCAGTTAATCAAGTGTAAAGGGAACCCCTGAGACCCTCGAATTTTAAGCTTTTGAAAGAGCAGAAAGTTTTGGTTTGGATTTCTTTTTTATTTTTTTAGGTAACTGGTGCTATACTTTGGAATTTGCTAAGATAATATGTGTTAAATAATTAACATTTTTTAAATGATTTTCATTTTCCTAATAATTAGAACAATGGTCTAATTGTTGCCCTATTAATTTCATTTAACCTTCCCAGTGGCCTTTAAAGTTCTAGTGTTTCCCAATTTTACCTGAGAAGATTGGGTAGGCACTTTATTATGCCAATGCCAATTAAAAGGAAATAGAGTTGCTGGAAAATAATGTCTAAGGTACTAGGAATAAAGAAGGACAGGACCAAGATTCAAATTTTAATCGATCTGGTTGCAGAGATAGCACATGTACCTACTCCACTATACTTAATACTCCCAAGAAATGCGTCACATTCTGTCTTATATTATCACATATAATCACTGATGGGAGGAGTCAAGTGAGACTTCTGAGTCCTAATCCACAAGTTTCTGCTGCAAATTGTCTTTGTCTTATTTTGGACATGCAGAATGTGACTCAAAAGTATAATATTGGGAGGGAAAACTTTTCAAGAGGAGGAAACAGCCCACGTCAAAGCACAAGGCATGAGGGGTGTTTCAGGAATCACAATTTGTGCTCCGTGCCTGAAAGTATCCAGTGAAGTTGAGGATAGGAAGTCTTGGGCAACATTTGGAAAAGCCAATAGGAGTCAGATCTTCCCTACGTGCAGAAAAGGCATGCGCACAAAAGTTTAAGGAAAATACTTTTCTGGAAAATAGGTGAGTGTGCATTGGGAAAACTGTGCAAGATATCAAGTTTGTTATTTGTTTTACATTAGCTTATTGACTGTGTCTAACGTCAGATCACGGTTAGAGTGAGAAAGAATGGCTACAGGGTCAGAAAACAAAAGTTGTAGAAAGAGTAGCCTTGCAACTCCCATTTGACTGCTGAAATACTTTTACCAAGGGAGCACATAAATGCAAAAAAAAAAAAAGGATGAGAAATGTCAATTGCAGGTGAAGCTCTGTGCTTTTTGCTTTGTTTGCTTAACTGAGCGTTTGGGTAGAATGACTAAAAGAATTAGTTAGGGTTTTTCTAACTGGAGGGAAAAGATCCCTGAAGCTACTGGAGCAGAAAAATATTGTAGAAACATTTACCTACAAACTAGTAAACAGAGAATTAGGCATAATGACAGTAAATAATAGGTTTTTGAGAAAACCAATGGAAGCCAGTCACAGAGAGGGACTGGGCGCTGCCTGTGAACCATCTATCAGCCCACACGAAGTATGTTTATAAGGTAATAAGTCTGAGTCTGTAGAAAATACACCTAATGTACAAATTTCAAATAATTTCGTCTCCAAAACAGATTTCATGGCTTAGTCATGCTTAAAATACACTAGGGACTTCTCTTTGAGAATCACCATTATGACTAGTGACCTCAATACAACAATTTGAATGTCCTTAATACAATTTTTTAAAATTTGACAGTAAGTATGATTTTGGGGAAATGTAAAATATTACATAATTATGTCTAGTAAAGAAGAATGCTCTAAATTTACAATACAATGTGGAGTCAACCAGAAATTGTGATTATAAACAAAGAGATAGGTGTTACTGACTGAAACTCCTCCTATTAGAAGTTCTGCCAACTGTCTGGCCAAGTCTTTCTGCATTTCCCATAATATTCTACTAGATTGATAGAAAATATTTCAATACTCTAAGCTTAGATACTCTAGGCCCATGTGATTTTCATTTACTATTTACTAAATGACCACTTCCCATTTCAGTTTGGCAAAATTCATTGAGTTTGTTCAGATATTACCTCCTCACTGCAAAGCTTTCTCTGACCGTCTATAGAATATGAAACACACATCCACTGGGGTGTACCTTTCTTTCCCCTTACTCTCTAAGCTGTATGTATGCTTTTTGAAGTCAAAAATCATGTTTTATTTGTCTTTGTATCTGGAGTTTCCAGAGAGCACATAATAAGTACACAATAAATATTTGCTGAATAAGTGAATGAAATAAGCCAACTCCAGAAAATGTTAAGCAAAGTTGCATCACAGAAGAGAGGAGATAGAACAACCTCTTTAGAAACATATTTGAAAAATCAATGTCTATCTTTGATGTATAAATCTTGGCATATTTGTTCAAAGAAAATTGTCCATTTTTAGTTTGACTACTTAGAAAGTACACAGCTTTACTGCTGTACATAGTGTGCCTATTTCATTAGAAAGAACCAAGAGGAGAGGCATTCCATTGTACTAACAAAAGGAATCCAAAAAGAACTATGAATGTGATAGAAGCAAAAATATAATTATGCCTTCATATTCTGTGTGCTGCCTTTGTTTTCTTCTATCAGTTGCTTAGATATTGCATATGTACAGTATTTTAAAATTCTTTTAAAACAATTTATCCAAAGAATATTTAAAAAATATTTTTATTGATTTTACAGAGAGGAAGAAAAAGGGAGAGAGTGAAAAAGAAACATCAATGTAAGAGCAGAACATTGATCAGCTGCCTTCTGCATGTCCCCTAATGTGGATCAAGCCCACAACTGGGGCATGTGCCTCACCAGGAATAGAATCGGCAACCTCTTATGGCATGCAGATGTTCAACCAACTGGGCCACACCGGCCAGGGCTATCCAAAGCATATTTAGAGACATTCTGAAACCAGAGCAGCTACTATGTACACCTAATGAAATGTCAAGACATCAAAATGCATATCCATTATATAGAATTGCAGAAAAATACCAACTTAAGCATTGAGGATGCCAGATTTAGTAATGTTCAAATCCATAGAGACCACTTCCTGGGATCAGGGTATGTATTGCGTCACTGTGTTTCAAGTTCACTAGGCCTCCTCTGAGCCAGCCCCAGAGAGCCCACCTCATGCATGACCTTCACACATGATGCAGGGTCGCCTGACAGTACCTCCGAAGGGAGTCATGGCCCTGATTTTTCTCATGGCTGGTTGTCTCCAGTAGCCAATTAGCACACCTCACAAAAGAACTGATTAAAGCATTTTTTGTAAAAATCCCATCTAATGGTCTGTAGATAGCCGAACAAAAGGCATTCATTTAAATAATGGCTTGGGAGATTGACATCTTTGCAATATGTATGCCCACTTTTTAAATTGTGGTCAATAAAAAGTTTTCTGTACTGATGAAGTCCCACCCATTAGTGTCAAAATGGAAGTGAAGCTGATTTCATTCATGTTGCTCCTATGGCAGTTTGGCTTTAATATATCATGGGATGTAGAAACAAAAATGAGATAAGTATAGAACTAATAATTTTTTAAAAAATAAGCTCCAGAATCTTGTATTTCATAATGAGAAGTGAAAGTACAAACCAGTGGAATTAATGTACCTTATTTTAAAGCAATGGGGTTTGCTCTTTTAACATATTTACTTTATTTTGTTTTTAAACAATATTTCAATTCTTTTATAAGAAAAAAATTTTATTATAACATGTATTATATTTTCTAGTCCCTCCCTCCTAAAAAAATCCAGATTTTACACATACCATTTAGTAAATATCTTATTAAAAACATAATATGTCGCATGAAATATCATATAAAATCACAGCAACTTGAAATCTTGCTTTTAATTTGCCAGTGCTTTTGCTGGATTCTCTCTGTCTCTACCTCATTTTCACTTAGTCTTCTATCTGGTCTGCCTCTGGTAGTGTCACACCTGGCCATTAGACTCCACTAATTACTCACTGATTGCTCTATCATCCTATATAATAAAGATGTAATATGCAAATGGTTGTTATGCCATGAAGCATAATGACCGGCCGCATAACGACAGGATCAGCAGGAAGGTGGGACAGTGAGCTCCAAGTGGGCAGTGGAGAGCTACAGGAGGGGGCAGGGCAGCAAGCTATGAGGGGGGAACAGGATGGAGGGAGAGCTATGGGAGGGCAGGGCAGCGGGCAGAGAGTTACTGGCGAGCTACTGGCATGTGGATTTGTGTGCAGGGCTACTAGTTTCTGATAATACTCTGTGGCATAAATTGTCCATGGTCTGATCTATTTAAATTTGTACCTCTTTGAAGGGACAGGACATTCTCAATACTGAGGCTGCTCTGACCCCAGGAGGGCTCTTCTCCATTGTCTCTTTCCTTCCTTCTTTCTGTTAAACTTCTAGATGATTTATCATTTCACTCTTTCTATGAAGTGTCATAGGTCACCTTCTTAATTGCTCACCATTTAGATCTCCATTGTTTTTGGCAATGCCCTTAAGCATGAACTTCCGCCTACTCCATTTCAAATAAAATCGATCCCTTTTAGGCAAATACACTGGAGTGTTCATTCTGTTCTTAGGTCCTTCCTCTCCCCTATTCACCTAAAAATAAAAGGCCAAAATGAGAGGCAACAAGCATTCATTTGAGATAAAAAAGAATTGCAATTTGGGGAGCACAGATTCAGGCAAAAACCCAAATAGTGTCTTAATTACAGGGTGAAGTCAAGGAGTTTTTATGAGAATAGAAAGAGAATAATTACATGAAATAGAAGAAAGAAATTTCTATTGGTACTGACAAGCTGTATTACTCTTTTGCTATAGATGACTAGTTACTGATTCTATGAAAGAAAGCACATAATCAATAGTCATTGGGTTGAGGAGGTCTCCTTTTCCTATTGACTTTACAATTGTTTGTAAGACAATGTTGCTAGGGCCCAGTCCAAAGCTTATTTTGCCCATATCAAGAGCAAGACGTGAAAGGCAGTTCCTGAGCAATGGCTATTCTTGCTCCTTTTTAAAATGGCTCACTTGTGTCACCTTTTCACACTCCCTAAGCATAGTCTCTCTGCCACTGAACCAAGCTGGGACTACAGTCAGCCACCCGCTTTTCTCAGAACAAAATGCCTGCTCTCTTATTGGAGTTCTGGTTAGAGATAGTAGACCCCAGTCTTCTCAGTTTGCCCCTCCCAGCATAGAACACCAGTCCTATGGGGCAAGCAGATCAGGGCCCAGTATTTTCAGCCAGCTACATCCTTGCGTGTAGGGGGTCATTGGGGAAGGAAGCCCCATCTTCATGGCTGCACCAAGCTGGAATAAAGCTTCTGTAACACAAAGCTGGAAGCTCAGGGTGATACCAACAACCTACTCCTACAGAGAGACTGCAGCTCTAGACTGAGTTGACAGGGAGCCACAGCTTCTCGGCCACACCCACCCAGAATAGAGCTTCTGTCACTGAACTGGGGAAGGGAGGAGTGAATGTGAGCACATTTTGGCTCAAATATAATAATGTCTGGCTGTTTTCACAGAGATTGAGTAGATTTTCTTGAATAGATGCTTCCTCATTTTGTGTAATGCCTTAGGTCAATTTTTGGAGACTTTATGTTTTTTTTAAAAAACTAATTATTAGCATTAAAAAGTTGTTTTGCTAGAGGGAGAGTGTGCTGAGCTCCTACCACTGCCATTAGGAGTCAATCTCTCCTTACTTTTAAAAATTCTCACAATGATGCAATCTATCTATCTTGTTTGCATTGTAGGGTCAGAAGATTGTCATTTAATATCAATCTTTAGGTTGCCTTACAAATTTTAACATATGTGTTTGGGCATGTTAGTAAGATAATTTGCTTTAGGGCCAGTTATATAGCTCTCATTCTTACTGAAACTTTCTCAAAAGCCTTCTTCTGGGGGGAAAAAAGAGCAATTTTTACTCTTAAATTTTCCTATTGACAGGCTTCCTCGGCTACATCCACCTCATAAGACACTGGAACATAATGGGTTTTATTAATGCCATGTTAAGACCTCTCAGCCTTGGATTGCATTCAGGCATTTCATAGCAATTACTTGATTTCCATTCATAATCTCACCACGAAGATCTCTCTGATGAGTTGAATTGTGACACCCAAAAATTCATAGGTTGAAGTCCAAACCACCAATATCTCAGAATGTGATCTTCTTAAAAATAGGACCTTTGCAGATGCAGTTAGTTAAGATAAGGTCACTAGATAGGTCCTAATCCAATTATTACTGGTCTACTTTTAAAAAGCGGCAGACACACACACACAGAGTGAACACTAGGTAAAGACTAGAGTTTTGGTGCCACAAGCCAGGGAACTAGCGGAAGGTAGGAGAGAGGCCTGAAATAGGTCCTTCAGAGGGAGCATGGCACCGCCGACACCCTAATCTCTGACTTCGACTCTCCAGAACTGTGAGACAGTGAATTTCTGTTGTTTTAGCTGCTTAGTTTGTGGTGCTTTGTTATGTAGCTCCAGCAGACTAATATAATCTTCATACTGATGAGAATGATTTCTTACTAGCTGACGTGTCACTCCAAATCATTATAACTCACTCAGAGTTTAAATAATGTTCAGAACATATGAGATTATTATAAAACTGGAGGCTTCTGAGGGGTCCTGGATTGCAGAGGGTGGTTCTCAGGTGACACACCCCAGAATTGGGCTCCCTCCTCTCTGGTTCTGGGTATATCACCCAAGAACCGCAGCTGCCAAATCACCACAGCTCAACAGCTTCTGCATTGAGCATCTACCTTCTGGTGGTCAGTGTGTGTCATAGCTACTAGTCAGAGCATCTGCCCCTTGGTAGTCATTGTGTATCATAGCTACTGGTCAGATGGTTGAACGATCGAACAGTCGCTTAGGCCTTTATATATATACTAGAGGCCCAGTGCATGAATTTGTGTATGGAAGGGGGGGTTGTTCTACATCCCAGCCTGTTCCCTTTCCAATCTGGGATCCCTTGAGGGATGTCTGACTGCCCGTTTAGACCCAATCCTATCTAAACAGGCATTCAGACATCCCACTCACAATCCAGGACTGCTGGCTCTCAACTGCTCACCTGCCTGCCTTCCTGATTGCTCAAAACTGCTTCTGCTTGCCAGCCTGATCACCCCCTAACCACTCCCTTGCCAGTCTGATTGATGCCTAACGGCTCCCCTGCCAGCCTGTTTGCCCCTAACTGCCTGCCCCTGTGAGCCTGGTCATCCCTAACTGCCCTTCCCTGCAGGCCTGGTCCACCCCTAACTGCCTTCCCCTGAAGGCCTGAGTCCCCTCCAACTGCCCTTCCCTGCAGGCCTGGTCACCCCCAACTTCCTTCCTTTGCCAGCCTGGTCACCCCCAACTGCCCTCCCCTGCTGGTCATCTTGTGGTGGCCATCTTGTGTCCACTTGAGGGCAGGATCTTGTAATCACATGGGGGCAGTCATCTTATGTGTTGGAGTGATGGTCAGTCTGCATATTAGATAGGATAGAGGCCTGCTCTGCATGGGTGGGGGCCAGCTGGTTTGCCCTGAAGGGTGTCCTGGATCAGGATGGGTGTTCCCTTGGAGCATGAGGTGGCCTAGGTGAGGGGCCTGTGGTGATTTGCAGGCTGGCCACACCCCCCAGAGACCCAAGCAGAGGCCCTAGTATCTGGGAATTTTTATCTTCTACAATTGAAGCTTTGTAGCCTGGAGCAGAGCCAAGCCTTCTGCTGGCACAGCCATTGAAACTTTGTTGACCACCATGGTGTGCAGAAACCTTGGCTTCCTCCATTGCCAAGGGCAACCCAAGCCTCCCTCCTGCTCTCTCTGTGGCCGTAACCATCTTGGTTTGGTTAATTCGCATACTCGCTCTGACTGACTGGTGGCCATGGCTAGTGGGCATGGTTTATGGTGTAGGAGAGGTACAGTCAATTTGCATATTACTCTTTTATTAGATAGGATTAGTGACCTGTTGTGCAAAATTGCATGAAACCTGGGATCCCTCCTCCATCCCCCTGTGCCATGAGACCACCCTGAGTCCCAGAGTCCTGCTCCACGTGGCTGGTGTGTCCTGGGATGGCCCCAAGTTCTGAAGTGTTGTCCCAATACCCCACTTCCGAGCCGTGTGCAGCAGCCACCGAGCCCTGTCCCCATGACATGCACGTAGGGCCGAGGAATCCCTAGCAGAAGCTGCACAAAGCAGCTGCTGGGGCTTTCGCATCCTTGTGGAGCTGCAGGAATGCCAGTGGAAGCTATGCGGAGTGGCCGCTGGCCCTGCCACCAATGTACATGCTGCCATCTTGTGATGGCATTACAGCATGGGGATCAATTTGCATATTACTTTTTTTATTATATAGGATATATAGATTGTCTCTTTAAAATAAAGAGCAATATAAGAGGAAAACTACATAGGGATTAATGGATACTGTTTGTCTCATGGAAACCATAAAAAATATATTGAAAGAAGTGCATGTTAATATAAAATTTCGTGGGAAAATGGAATAAATCACCTGGCAAATAGTAAAGAAGGAACACAAATATATCATACATGTGAAAGGAAAAGGTCAGTGCTAGATTTTATCACAATCCTTTACTCATTTATAAATATTTATTGAGTATCTCTAGTTTGCCAGGCTCGGCTAGTCCTGGTACTTCTTAAATATCTGCTGAAATAAAGTGAAGTTGTAAACCTATCTTTAAGTCCCTGCAGAACAACCCCCATATCTGCTTAGTTACTTGTATTTTCTGTTACTTGAAAAAACTTCTATGTCCTTGGGTTCCCAGTGCCTGCTAGAACCCATTCATCTGATACTTCTCCTTGTTTCTGTCTGACCCAAGGCTCACAGTCAAAGTCCCTGCCACGAGCTGGTTTCTATGTTCTAATTGTTAGGTGCAAGCTGCACAGGGGCCTCTGTGGTAACCCTTGATCCCAGGGAAAATGCTAAGGGAAAGAACCAATTTTTGACAAATGGAAACATGGGTCTCCAGTTATCTCAGTTTCCAATAAGGTTGCCCATAGGTCAAGAGATAAATTTAACAACTCATTTGTGAGCATGTGGAGGCTTCAGGCTAAGGTATATTTAAAAACAAAAAGAAAATCTACTTCTTTCCTTAGTTAACTTCTTGGCCTTAAGCTTGTAGTCATGTTTTTGTAAGTCACACTGACATACACAAAAAAGAGGAACTTAGGTTATTGGCATAATTTGTCAATTTTAGCCTAAAGTTTATGGTTAGCAATATAAAGCCTTAAAAATAAATATAATTTTAATGTCAAAAAGAAATCCATCTTTGTCCTGTGTCATTTGCTGTCACATTCAAAAATTCACAAAGTAAGCCCTGCAGTTTTGTTCCATCTACATATGTTATAATTTACACCAACTTTTCCTTAACATGAAGGAGATCCTGATGTTATCAACACCTATAGCATCGAGTCTTTGGAACTTCCTCCTTACATTAGAAGCCACATTTGAATCAGTTTAATTTGTACTGTTTGTCTCATGTGAGCCATGAGAAAATATATTTTAAAGGAAAATAGAATAAATCAACAGGCAAGTAGTAAAGAAGGAACACAAATACACAATACATGTGAGGGGGTAGAAATCAATACTAGATTTTATCTCCTATGGTAATTTGCAAAGTGGTATTTTGCTCTCTCCTATATTCTCCACTTGCCAACTTCTGGCCCTAAACCACCTGGAGCTGGTTACTTCCCCAGGGCCATGATGGTGACCATGACAATAAATTGGCTCCTTTGACATTGCCAGTTGCACTGAGAGATTTAATTATCTGAGGTAGCTCCCCAGTATATTAGAGGGGGGGAAGTTATAAATCATTCCCATCTTTTTCTTTCCCTGTTACCAAATTTTAAAATCTAAAAATAAATTTGACTTCTCAAATTGGCAGGTTACATGGTGAGTTTGATTAAGTGCTTTACTCTAAAAATAACCATAAGTTTGACAACATTCTCTGATGGCATATAAAACACGCAAAAGTGGTTTGCCTCCCTGATGGTACGAGCAACTGTGCCGAGATGTCACTACTTTCCTATAACATTGACAAATCCAAACGTGTGACAAAATCCATTGTCTGTTGGGGCAGCTGTGGAGAAACAGGAGGCCCCAAGCAGTTGATGTCAGTCACATCTCTGCAGACTGGGGCTGGACAATATCTAACAAAGTTTACCCTTGCATTTGTTCTTGACCAAGCAACCCCACTTCATAGAATCTACCAAGAAGTTATGGCTCCAAAATATGAAATATTTAACAAGTTTATTCATTACAACATAAATCATAATAACAAAAATTAGAAACAGCCCCAAATGTCCATCAATAAGACACTGGTTGAATAAATTAGGATATAGCTATACAATGATGCATAATTTAGCTTTAAACAGAAAAGAGAATGAAATCTATGTTCCAGTTGGAGCAATTTCCAGCTATACTGTTAAAAATTAAATTTTTAAAGAAGTATTTTAGTAGATAGCCTTTTATATAAGAAAAACCTCTCTCTGTCTCTCTCATTTTTGCAAAAGGAAACATAAAAGGGAAAACCAAAATGAATGAAAATAGGAAAGAATAGAATGGGAGAGACAAAAATTAAAGGGTATGTCCCTAACTATACTTTGTAATATATAGTGTGGGGTAAAAATAAGTTTACAGTTGTATATAAAACAGTTTATTCTTATGTTATTAACTATTTATTATTGTATTATTCTCCACACAAACAACTTTAAACCTACTTTTGCCTCACCCTATAAATTTGATTTTGGAAGTAACATAAAAATACCAAAAAATAAAAATAAATATATGAATGAATCTACCTGTAGGCAAAGTTAATAACATAACTACAATAAAAAAAAAAGACTTACTTTAAATGTCCTTAAAACAGTATTTGGGGTAAGCTAACTTAGTGATCATATTCTAAAGAAAAATAGAGCTATGAAGAAATCTGAACTGTAAGTAGTCCAACTCATAGTGTAATATTAGTACCAATCATTTTGAAACTATCCTATATATGGTGCCAATCATTTTGAAACTATCCTATATATGATGTGCAATAATTAATAAAGTAATTAAATTAATGGTGTCAAAAACCAAGATTATTGGTATAAAAGAAAAGTTTACAAATATAAAATGAAAGAAGGTAAGTAAAAGCTATTGTTTCCAGTTTATATTTAACACGACAGTATGAGCTCATGATTTTTTTCCCAAATATATATTTCACACATATATCTACTAAAAAGGAATAAAAGAAATGAAAAACTGCAATCACTACATGAAGAGTTCTGATGATCAATTCTAAATACCATTTGCTACTGAGAGGGAATTCTTTGGAGGAAAGGCTGATTTCCAGCCCAGAGGAGGAAATATATAATAATAGAGTAATATGCAGCTGAAACTGGTTTGGCTCAGCAGATAGAGCTTCGGCCTGGGGACTGAAAGGTCCCAGGTTCGATTCCAGTTAAGGGCATGTATCTTGGTTGCAGGCGCATCCCAGTAGGGGGCGTGCAGGAGGTGACTTATCAATGTCTCTCTCTCTCATCAATGTTTCTGGCCCTCTATCCCTCTCCTTTCCTCTCTGTAAAAAAATCACTAAAATATATATATATATATTTTAAAAAGAGTAATATGCAAATTGACCGTCACTCCAGTACACAAGATGTCTGCCCCCATGTGGTCAAAGATGGCTGCCCCCATGTGAACACAAGATGGCCACCTCAAGATGGCCTGCAGGGGAGGGCAGTTGGGAGGGACTAGGCCAGCAGGGGAGAGCAGTTGTGGGAGACCAGGCCTACAGGGGAGGGAAGTAGGGGTGATCAAGCCTTCAGAGGAGAGAAGTTAGGGGTGACCAGGCCTGCAGGGGAGGGCAGTTAGGGGTGAAAAGGCCTGATTGGGAGCAATTAGGCATCAATCAGGCTGGCAGGGGAGTAGTTAGGGGGTGATCAGGCTGGTAGGCAGAAGCAGTTAGAGGCATTCAGAAAGGCAGGCAGGCAAGCAGCTGGGAACCAGCAGTCCTGGATTGGGCCTAAACAGGCAGTCGGACATCCCTCAAGGGGTCCCAAATTGGAGAGGGTGCAGGTTGGGCTGAGGGACACCTTCCCCACCCCCTGTGTAAGAATTTCATGTACCGGGCCTCTAGTACAATATGAACCTGAAATATCTTGTTATCCCAGAAAGCAAAAATGCTACCAAAGACTCATAGATCATACTAAAAGGAAACCTAAGCCAACATGAACAGACTTTCATTGCCAAAGATGGAACAATTTTAATTAAAATAACAACTGCAATTGATTGAAATGCATTAATCTATTTTAAAGCTATGTTTGAATTGTTATGCACATATTTTTAAAGCCCAAAAGAGGGGAAAGATTATTAAAGACTTTGGAAATAACTTAGATCCCACCATTTTACTCCACTAAAGTTTCCAATTAAAAATAAGAAATGTGAGGTGTCTGTTCAAAAAGAATTTCAGTTAAATTGGAAGGAATGATAGAACTATTTAAAAAAATCATTATTTTGAAATGCCATAAAAAATAACAGGTTTAGCAAGGCCCATTAATGGAAAAAGTCATGTGGTAAAAGCTTGATAGAAAACTTCATAATGTACCATCACAGAGTGGGACAAGACATTGTATATTCCCTAAAATGAAGCATTCTGAAGGACATAACTCCACTTCCCTTCCCAAAAAGCACAAAAATTGTAATCAAGTTACATAACACCATCATGAATCAAGCAGGAAATTCTAAAACCTGAGATTTCTAAAGCATAACTGGTCTTGTTTTTCTTCTGAAGTAAGGCTAGAGTGACAAATGCATGGAATATACTTCTTCAGGAAAAATGAAAAGAAAGGAAGGCAGACTAGTAGATGATATTATGTGATGAATATACACAGGCTCTTATTAATCTTTCCACTTTTGTTTTGTGTGAAACTTTTCTTGATAACAAATTCAGAAAATGTTATTTTCTGATACTTGTAAGCCTTGGAACCATTGGCTTGCTCTGCCCTCTGCATTCATCAACCCCATTGTAGATGACACTGTCCCTGGCAAGGAAGTCATGGTTGGACATCAGCAAGCTGGCCACTAGTTTCAAATGGGTATTCAAAGCATTCCTTTGAAAGAGATTGGTAATAATCAACATTCTTTTCAAAGAAATTCCATCTTAAACCATAAACTAGAGATGCCTCCTTTTTCCAATTAAATAAATAAGAACTAGATTTTTCTCAAATCTCGAGATTGTACCTGTGAGTCTACCTGAATAATTCCCTGGTCATCACCTTGACCTTCTTCTGTCTTGTGTGAAGACAATGCATTTCTGGCCCAGTGAGGATTAAAAAAGAGATAGCAGACTATCTCAATCCACTGGGGCTTCTAGAACAAAATACAGGCACACCTCCTTTTGTTGCGCTTCACAGATACTGTGTTTTTTCACAAGTTGCAGGTATGTGGTCACCTTGTGTGGAGAAAGTCAGTGCCGTTTGCTAGCAGCATTTGCTCACTTTGTCTCCCTGTGTCACATTTTGATATTTCTCACAATATTTCAAACATTTTACTCATAGTATATTTATGGTGAACTGTGATTAGTTATCTTTGATGTTACTATTGTAATATTTTGGGGGAACCATAAACCATGCCCATATATGAAAGTAAATTTAACGAATAAATATTGTTTGTGTTCTGACTATCAGCCATTCCCATGACTCTCCCCCTTTCCTTGGGCTTCTCTATTTCCTGAGACACAACAATATATACATTAGGCCAATTCTACTAAGACCTCTAAATATTCAATGAAAAGGAAGAGTGATGCTCAGCCATAGTGGCTCAGTGGTTGAGCATCAGCCTATGAACCAGGAGGTCGCAGTTCGATTCCCAGTCAGGGCACATGCCCGGGTTGCATTGCAGACTCTCTCCTCAGTGGGTGGCTTATAGGAGGCTGCTGATCAATGATTCTCTCTCATCATTGATGTTTATATCTTTCTATCCTCTCCCTTCCTCTCTGAAATCAATACAAACATACACTGAATGGCCAGATTATTATGATCTCTGAACACATAATAATCTGGACACTCAGTGTATATCCTATAAAATAAAAGGCTAATATGCAAATTTTTCCCTTGACCAGGAGTTTGACTAGCATGCAGGCCAGCCAACTGCCATGTCCCCTCCTCCTGGCCAGGCTGACCAGATCCCACCCATGCACAAATTCATGCACTGGGCCTACATATGTGTACATATATACATACGTATACATACACACACACACACACACACACACACACAAAATCGCACACACACTTAGTGGCCAGATTATTATGTGTTCAGAGATCATAATAATCTGGCCAATCAGTGTGCTGTCCTTGTTCTATCCACACACAGCAAATCTATACACACATACATGTATATATATACATATACACACACACATATATATACATATATATACACACATATATATACATGTACATATACACATACATTGATTTTAAAGGAAGAGTCATATGTCTCTCAGTTTAAATCAAAAGCTAGAAATGATTAAGCTTAATGAGGAAGGCAGGTCAAAATCTGATATAGGCTGAAAGTTAATCCTCTTGGCAGTTGTGAATGCAGAGAAAATATTCTTAGAGGAAATTAAAAGTTCTACTCCAGTGAGGACATGAATGATAAAGTGAAACTGCTTTATTGCTAATATGAAGGAAGCTTTGGTGGTCTGGGCAGATCAAAGCAGCCACAACATTACCTTGCCCTGTGATGCCATGAGAGCTCCAGAATGTAACCAAACAAGAGGCCAGGAAGGCAGGACAGACCCAGCCCACAGGATGTCCAGAAAGCAGAGCTCATGTGGTTGATGACTGGCAACCAGGGAAGGTTATTGAGGGGAGAGTGGGCTGGACCTCACTGCTCAAAAGTGATCCCTCAGCACAATGAGTGGAATGAATGCAATGGAAAAGCAAGAGCTGAGAACAAAGACCCAGTGAGGAGGGGTTGTAAGTAGCTGGGTCCATCTGGGACCTCACGTCTAGGTGCAGTGTAGTCATCCCAGAGCTACGATTTAAGGGCCGCAGAGAAAACTGCCCTTCACAAATTATTTTCCCACTGAAACTATTGCTGACTGTTTTTATATTACTCAATAGACTCAATTCTTATAGAACCCATGCCCTTTTTTTGAAAATGCATGTGTTGTTGGTTGGGGAAAATCCCAACAGCAAATCTATCTTATACTCGCTGGTTTATCATTTGGTAGGCAGATACACTGCAACAGTTTCATTGGGATAAAGGGCCAGAGGAAGGTCTACTGCAAGAGATGAACTCAGTGTCGTGGAACATTCCAGGTAATTGAGGGTCAGTTTGAGAGCATCGCCTGATTGAAGGAAAGACAGTTCTGTCACCAGAGCGCCGGAGAGGGTGGAGAGAACAAGGACAGCACAGTGGAAGGGAAAGCTTTCACCCACTTCCCAGCTGTACTTCACGCCAGCACCTCCCCCCGTATTTGTCCTTCCTCACTCTTGGACATTGACTTTCGCAGGAGAGTGAAGTAGAACTGGCAACATGCGGTTGTGATTTCTTTGCAGAAGAATAAGTATATCTTGAATGCGCATTTCTCTGTTCATGTTACCACCCAGCCATGGGCTTGTGAAAAATAAATTGATGAAGTTTAACAATGCTTCAATAGCTAAAACTATGCTTTAAAGAAGGTGCACTTTGGATTTTCCAACTGTTGTAGTGGCTGAGTTATATTCATGTTATTTATAATAAAAGCACAACATTTACTGCAAAATCTCTCTTTGAATATATTTTTCAACATCTGACAATAATAATAGCCACCCTTGTATTTCAGAGAGCAGTTTGTGTATCACACCCTTAAAACAAGATAAGATGAAGGAAATGTGGGTAAATTTTCAAATTCTATCTTTTTGTTTGGAGGACTGAGAATTCCCCACCATTTCCCTATAATTGGCTCACCTAATTCTATGTCTGTAGATGTAAAGTGAGCAACAAGACAATATTCTAAATAATTCAAAACAAAATTAACTTTCACCTCAATTATTCTTTTATTGCAATTGAACATTTTCAAGAAGTGAATTGTGTGGTGTTCACTTAAATTCTTCACCACACAATGCATGTCACAGATCATGTCGGTCTAATTTAAACTTTTTTGCCGCAATAATTAGTCTCTATTGTGTAACCTCGATAGAAAGGTTTTCAGAAAACAGTGCAAAGAAAGCCAGAGCTCCCCTCAGCTATGCTCAACAGACCCCCAGCCCCTGCCTGACACCGAAACGGTCACCTGTCTGAGGTGGCTTAGCCGGTTTGGAAACTTGTGACCTGAAAGTAAGAGGTGGCTGAGGATCAACTGCAATCGATGCCATACAGTGAGTGAGCTGTGACTTTGCTGTTATCAGAGCTGGGCTGCTAATGAAGCACAGCTTTCTTTTTATCTCCTCCCAACTTCTTCCTGTTGTTCCACCCCACCACACACATGTGCGCACACATGCACACACTTACGCACATGCACATATGGACACTCAAACGTGCACATATGCACACACACTCCTAAGCAAGGTGTGCATTTTAAGTCCCATGATCATAGTCAGCTGTTATCCAGCGAAGCCCCAGGTCTCATTGCACATCTTGAAAAACCTTGCTGCCTGGGCCCACCCCTGGATTTTCTGACACAGTTAGCGGATCCGATTTAGCTGATTCTGTGTAGGATGAGTGGGCCCTGCTGCAACTCATCCCAGGTACCCCCTCCCCAAAGATCTCAAACCACCCCCCCCAAGAATGTGAACTTTCCTGAGGGGTTCTGATCCAACTACTCAGGGGTGACTTCCTCTTTGGGGGGGTCCATAGACACCCTAAAACATCATTTGAAATCGGGCCAAACTAAACTATCTCCCATTTTTACTTACAATCCCTGTGGTCTTTTTACAGATAGAAAAGTAGTTTATACAGAGAAAGGCTCTTGATATCCCAGCAGGTGTATGTATACTTTGAAAGGATGGGAGAAATAAAACTTTCTCACCCTCCTCAAAACCCTCTTTCTGGCCAAAATGAGCTGCCCATAGCCAAAAGGGTTCCCAGGAGTTGTCGATCCCCATACCTGCTCACAGTGCAACTGGTCACCCCACATCAGGGCGGCTGCTAAAAGGGAGGTGACGATGACCTCCACAGGCCCAGCCAAATTAGGGTGCAAGTGAAAGCTTCTCAGTGGCTCAAGGTCCTTGTTTAAATATTGCTTAGAATTGGTCTGTGCTGTCATTTTGGAGATACTGTTTTATGTCTTTACAAATTTCCATATCAGGCAAAATAGCATACTATCTAAAAATATATCACAATTGAATTTTTAAAATGTATTTGTGTTGATTTCAGAGAAGAAGAGAGAAGAAAGGGATGAGATAGAAACATCAGTGATAGAGAGAATTATTGATCAACTGTCTCCTGCATACCACACACTGGGAATCGAGCCCACACCCTGGGCAAGGGCTCTGACCAGGAATCGAACTGTGACCTCCTGGTTCATAGATTGACACTCAACTCAGTGGAAGTGATGGAAAGTGGATGGGGTATTAAACTTTGCTTGGGCATTAATTGGCACTGTGGCCTTACTTTACCTCTCTGGCCTTCATCTTCAAAATAAAGATCTGAAAAACATATCCAGCATCAGATTCATAACCATCTGCTGGAGACAAGAAGGAGCTAAAAATGAGTGAACAGATAGGGTTGTAAGGAAATAGGGCTGGGATGGAAATCTGAAGACTTTTAACATTTTAAATTCAAATAAAACATTTGGTAAGTTTATTGCCTGGACATCCAGGGTGACCCTTTCACAAAGGAGTTTTTAAGGTTCCTATTGCCTTCAAATATTATAATCTGAAAAAAATAATGCTTTGGTGTATTAGGGGGTTTTATAAGAATTGTAAGATTTCTATGAAAGTTTACTTGCCTGCTAATTTTAGAGTATTTCAAATTCAAAATTTTATTATGCGTCATGGCAATATTTTAGTGCACAGAAGCACTGTATTTCCTGTTTTCCATCTATCACCAATAAAGGTTTTCCAGGATGAGTAACTATTGCACTGCACTTGTCCACCTCAAGGAATAGGATTGGAACCTGTCTTCTGCCCCCGACTTTATAAGAGGGATTTGCATTTCCCACAACATGTGTCTTGGCAGGACCATATGGTGTGTCCATGTCACACTCTCCCCCACTAGCACTTTCCATAGCTATTACTGTCCATATGTACAAAAGGTGGATGACTGACCTGGGAGGCCGCAGAAAGGACCAAAAGGAAAAAAAGTATAATTCAGCCTCAGTACAAGTGGCATTTACAGCCACTGTTCCTGGAACAAGCCAGTAGATAAAAAAATAGGTTTGTGCATTAACTTCTTCCCAGTGACAGCTCAGAAGCTACATGTTCACTGTGTCAGTGGAAGAGTCTGGGTAATCTTGAATTTTACCTGATTTCATTAAACTCCTCTTGCTATTTCTGTCATTTAAAATACATGTCCCTGTTCCCAATCCCACCCACTAAATGGGTAGAAATGTATTAGAGGCCTTGAGATTTTAAATGAGAGTATAGACAGGAAGCCAAATGTGTGATCCCAGTTGTCCTTGAAAGGGACACTGTTCACATGGTTTCCTGAGTGCTCTTGCCACTCAAGCCCCTGGGAAGGGCAGAGCAGGCTGGTTAACAGGCAGAGGTCAAACAGGCGATTGTGCCTTTTTCCTGGGCAAAGTGAATACAAGGACAGGAGAGAGAGAGGGGGAACCCCACACTGGGAGGCTGTAGAAGGCAAGCTGCCCAGACAAGACATGCCAAGGGCCAGTGTCTCCATTGGGTTTTCTCCACCGTCCCCAGCATGCTAAGTATCTGTTACTCTCCTAAAAGCTCACATTCTAGGACAGATAGATTTCATTGGTGCCTTTGTGGCACAGCTCAGACAGATTGGAAGTCTCAAATACCCATCCATACACAATGAAGAAAACATCATTTCAGAGAATGCAGCCAACATATAAGTCAGCTTTTCAAACGATAGGTTTCAAATTCTAAGGAAGCCAACTGGAGTTGCAAGAACTTTACTAGACCGAAACTTCTCTAGCCTGTGCCTCACATTTTCCTCCCACTCCTTAGATTCATCCATTTCCATCTTACTTCCTCTTCCCTAAAAGGGACCTGCTAAAGATTGTCTCTCTGGGAAATACCAAAAGAATCTCAGACCTACACTCCCCACACCTCCCCCAATTTCAGTTTCCAGTGTCCTGTTCATAACTGAGTTGCGACTCACTGCAACCCTGAAACCATCTTTTCCTTCCTAGTCCTACATAGCAGCCATTGAAGCTTCTGGAATATTCAGTGAAAATACTCAGATAAGACCCCGACCTTAGGTTCAGGCAAGCAATGCTCTCTAAATCCAGGTCACAAGATTGAAATATGTGATGATTATAATGCAATGGTTCTTAAATGTGAGCTTTGTCAGAACCACCATGGGCCCTATGAATACAGCTCCTTCTTCTGTCTCCCCACCCTGATCATCTGATGGAGCCTGTGTGAAGTAAGAAAACATGCGATCACTGAAATACTCTTGGAGAAATGTTGTCTTAGTGAAACAATGACCATGAGGCACACCCAGTCCCTATGGGATCATTTTCTCTTAGAGGTCATAGGACCAGGCAAGAGAAAGAAGCCCCGCTGGGTGGGACTGAGAGGGTCAGAGCAAGGTTGAGACAGACAGATGGGTGACCGTAAAACAGCTACTCAGATTCTCCCCATGCTTTCCAATCCATAGTCTAATCCATCCCAAGAGGTTTCCTTCCCAACAGTGAATGGGAAGATCTCGAGTTCTGCTACCTAGGTGAGCAATGGTTTCCCGAATGACATAGATTTGGGCATATTTACATATTGTTTTCACAGTCTGGAGTAATCGTGCTTTGCTTTTCCCACTCAACATTGTGTTCCACATTTGCCTGCGTACATGCTGAGCTGGCGTTGTGAGGGTGTTGGAAGTCTCTGTTTCCCAGTGACTAGTGAAGGCCTGAGTACCACATGGAATCGCCTTAAGATCATAGTCGCACCGTGGGAGAAAGATATGCAGGTGATGCATAGACTCAGGCTCACACAGCAAGCACCCAGCCGGCAGGCTCATGGCTGCCCATGCCTTGCCATACACATATGGCACTTGATTAGGTCAGTTCTGGTGCCTGCCCCGGGGAAAGCACGGATCTGCAAGGAGCAGCCCAGAGGCAGTCGCCAAATGGAGACACACAGGAAACATGACCTGTGTGGACTCCCCACTTACTGGAGATAGTGGTCAGACGCTGTGAGCTCCCCTTGCTCCACCTGTAACGGGAGAGGACACAGCAGCTCAGCTGGCGGTGATTGTGGGCCGTCCTCGTGCGCCTCCTTAGTGAGTGAAGTGGCTCATCTCCTACCATCTGGTATTCCAAAGCACAGAGTGAGCAGGAGGCATTTTAATTATCATGAATCTTCAGGAGAGGACAGATAAAGAGGAAAGGAGAAGGAGCCCACAGGAGTGAATCAGGTCCTTGAAGTTCATTGAAAGCAGCTTCCTCATTTGGGACAGATGAGGTCAATCTCCTTCCCAGCCGGTGGCTAAGGGCCTGATGGGCATGTGCCTGCTAGCTACCACTGCTCTCCATGCTGCATCTCAGCTCACCTGCAGGCTCCCTGGGGCTTAGTCTTATAGTCCTTCCATAGGTGAGTAAACTGAAGTGCAGGGAAACTAGGTGAGTGAATTGAAGCGCAGGCATTTCAAGACAAGTCAGGATTCAAGCCTGACCCCCTTGGGCCCTGTGAATACAGCTCCTCCCTCCATCCGTTTCACTCCAAAGCCCGCGTATTTCCCACTAGGACAGCAGTCTGCAAGCTTTTGGGGATCAGGCAAACTCCACAGTTGCTAGAATTACTGAGGATCCCAAAAGGCCTTTATGTTGGCCATATATGGATTATTTACCACCTTAGAAATTAAAACCGAGAATATTTTAAATATTCATTTACTAATTCATTTAAAATTATTATTACATGTTAACAAAAAGTCTGTTTTATGAAAAGTAACTTCATTGTTCAAAACTAAGAGAAATAATGAGTGACATTGTTTTACATTTCTGCAAGTCTCTCTAATATCTGATTAATGGAAGATTCTTGTATCTTGTTCTGCATTCAGTCTGTTGTAGTATCATTATGTGATCTCTAGAAAACTTGATGAGGAGAGTGAAAAATATCTAAGTAGTATTTTGAAAACAGGATTTACCTCAAAGACCTCCCCTCCCCTCCTTTCCTCTATCCCCCCCTCTCGCCTCCCCGCAAAAATGACAGGGACCCCAGGGGTTTCCAGGCCACACTTGGAGAACCGCTGTCCTGTGGCCACACCCTACATGGAGACTGGAGTTGGCCCAGCCCTGTGCAGGTCCTCAGCTCTGTGCAGATCCCTGGCTGTGTGTGCTCTGGAACCCATCACCAGTGCAGGCCAATCACTTAGACCATGAACTACTGTGCACGTAGGTCTTAGAAACTTTATGGATCTCGGGCTGAAGCTTCCTCTAAGGAAAGGATGGTTTCTCATGCGCTAGTGTGGTCCCCAAAGGGTAACCTTGATTGCCACTCCCCGGGGGCCAGGCACAGCTACTTCCCTACCAGAATGACCCCGCAGGAAGCCCTGTCTTCTGAGGACTGGTTTCCACAGCTAGTGTTCAAATGATTAGAGGCATTCATTACAAAGTGCTTGCTCTTTTAATTTTCACTGTGAAAATATGGACCCTGATCCATCATGGGGCAACACAGCCAGCACTGCCTGCTTTTCTCCTTTAGTGTGATGCAGTATTAGGGTTACATTCAAGATAATGGCCATCAACTGAAGT
This sequence comes from Lasiurus cinereus, assembly GCA_011751065.1. Taxonomy (NCBI): domain Eukaryota; kingdom Metazoa; phylum Chordata; class Mammalia; order Chiroptera; family Vespertilionidae; genus Lasiurus; species Lasiurus cinereus. The sequence continues at coordinate 1,757,680 of JAAGEH010000040.1, forward strand.
GTCAAGCAAGGGAAGCAAACAGGGTCCAGCTCCAGGTTCATAAGCTGGAGCCAGATGAATGGATAGGACCCAGCAGAGAAATGCAGCACCCGGAAGGGGGACCAGACCCACCAGCCAGAGTCAGGCTGCCACCGTCAGGCAGACAGACTCTGGCCAACTCTGCTCAGGGTCAGGCACATCACAAATCAGAATCAGCAAGGACAAGGCAGGCCGGGCGTGGCCTTCATCCTAAAACACTGTTGGCAGCGACAGGCTTCCCGGATATGGAGGTCCTGATTCTCTGGTTGCTGCACCGGATGCCATTGGTGTTCTGACAGAATCTATCTAACATCATTTTAACAACAGGACATTATGTACGTATAGTCAACTTTATCAGTAATTAATTTTTTACTTTCAAAAATAATATTTCATGTCAGTTTGGAGCATTGGAAGATTTCTATATATGCTTTTGAACTACAGTTTCCATTAAATCGCAATTGTTGCCTTTAGGTTGAAAGTGACCTACTACTTGTGCTTTTAAATAGTTTTCCCAACTTTTTAACAATCTCTCAGTTTACAGCAAGGCTACTTATGTGGGAACAATGTATAATTAAAGTAAGATAAGTAAATTAGAAGTAACTTGTTCAAACTATAAACAACTGCCTGCAAGGGACAAGTGAAAAAATAGACTTTTCTTTAGCTAAATGCCATCCTATTGCAGACAAGCCTTAGCTTTTTGGCAGTCAGCCATCACTTTCCAGCCAGCAATTAAGTAATTAAAAGGTTGCATTTCCATTTGTCTCATCACCATGTATTAATCTGGCCAGTCTGTATAAGCAACACCATGGCAAGTAAGATCCTTTTTGAGACAGTTTAACATTACCGATTACCTGAAGGATCGAAGCAGATTCTGTGACCTTCTAGCCAGGCTTTCCCCACCGGCTTTCTTCTCTCTCTCTTTTTCTTTCCCGGCCTCTCTCCCTCACTCATTCAATAAACACTTAATAAGAGCTTCCGTGTAGTTAAAAACTCTGGGTTTTACCCAGTGGAAAGCTTACCGGTGTCACTTCTGAGGCCTAGCAAGTAGCATATCTTAGAAGTTCATGCTCAGGGCACACCTGGGTGCACCCCTTCCAGCTGATGTCAACATCACTCTTCTGGGACCCCTAAATGCCCTTGACCAGCCTGCTCTACAACCTTAGAACAAGAGAACAACGGAATAGTGCCAGTTACAGTTTCTGAAAGATAGTGTATGTGAATATATGTGTGCATGTATACCTATATGTGTGTAAGTGTATTATGTGTGTAAATATACATAAATTATTATAAACTCTGTTTTATAATATCCTTATATTATTTTAAAATAATAACACTGTTTCTATTGACATCTGTTAACATTAAGAATATGAACAACTAGAGGCCCAATGCATGAAATTTGTGCATGGGTAGGGTCCTTAGGCTTGGCTGGTGATCAGGGCTGATCAGGTCCTAGGGTTATGTCGGAGATCCATTCCTGCAGTGTGATATAACATGATTTTCACTGTAAGTCAGATCCCACGTACATAAGCACCTACATCACTTACAAGGAGCACATACACAGCAATAATGAAATGAAACGGTAAAAAAAAAAAATTAAAAGAAAGATAACAATTCCTGACCTTTACTTGTGGTAAATAAATAATAAAAAAAGATAATGCACATATGTATATATGTCGAAATGATGAAAATTTTTTTAAAATAAGTGGGAGATGGCGACATAACCATGAAACAACATACATCAAGTCCGACTTAACCCAAGGACTCTCTGTATTAGCCTTTTACTATTTTATCTAATAAAAGAATAATATGCAAATTGACCATCACTCCAACACACAAGATGGCTACCCCTGTGTGGTCAAAGATGTCTGCCCCATGTGGACACAAGATGGCCACCACAAGATGGCCAGCAGGAAAGGGCAGTTGGGAGGGATCAAACCTGTAAAGGAGAGCAGTTTGGGGTGATCAAACCTGTAGGGGAGGGCAGTTAGGGGTGACCAGGCCAGTAGAGGAGAGAAGTTGGGGGCTACCGGGCCTGCAGGAAAGGGCAGTTTACGGGCACCCAGGCCTGCAGGGGAGGGCAGTTAAGGGTGACCAGGCCTACAGGGGAGGGAAGTTAGGGGCAAACAGGCTGTCAGGGGAGCAGTTACTAGTCAATCAGGCTGGCAGGAGAGTGGTTAGGGGGTGATCAGGCTGGCAGGCAGAAGTGGGTAGGGACAATCAGGAAGGCAGGCAGGTGAGCAGTTGAGAGCCAGCAGTCCTGAATTGTGAGAGGATGTCCAGTAGGATCAGGGCCTAAATGGGCAGTCGGACATCTCTCCAGGGGTCCCAGATTGGAAAGGGTATAGGCTGGACTAAGGGACACACCACCTGTGCACGAACTTCATGCACCATGCTTCTAGTATAGGATATGTGTGTATGAGTAGAAATAAAAGGTAGGTAGACAGACAGGTATTTAGAGCACCATCCTTTTGCTGCATGATTAGAGACCTGAAAAATTAACCTGAAGTCTCACTTAGCAACCAGGATGAGCAGCAGGCCTGCTGCCCTGTGCCTTGTGTGTTTGAAGCAGAGGTAGTCATTTCCTTGGAGCTTCCAGCCGGAAGAAATATCAAGTAAACAAGCATTCACTTCTATGCCAACTACAGCAATATACTGTGTCCATTTGTCTTCCTAATCCTGCTGTTACCTTCATTTTTGTAACCAATCCATAATTAGATGTACATTTCACATGCTTGAACTGCTCAGTCCAAGGCCATCTCATTGCTCAATAGTAAGACTTTGACTAACGTTCTTAATACTCTTGATTCCTGCCTGTCCTGTTGGCTGCTGTGTGGGTGGAAAAAAGAATGTGGATACCTAGTGGGGAGAGAGAAGGAGGATAACTCTGGTAAGGCAGTCACCCGCCAATCATGGCAGAGACATCAACTGTGTTTGGATGCACATCCCTCAAGGGGTATATCAATGCCTGCTTGCCTTGCCGCCTCACAAAGAGACCAGCACAGATTATATCTCTGATGCTGTGGTGTGCTATGGCTTTATGTGATGATTATCTTTCCCAAATCTCTGTCTCTCCACGATAGGGGAGGGAAAAAAAGAAAGAAAAACAACATCTGTTACAATTTGTGCAAGAAAGTGATGCCTTAATATACCGAGTGGTTTAGACATTTCTTTTAAAGTGTTTCTCTGCTTGGTGAGAATGAAGAGCTGTTTGCCTGAAATACTAATAATAGCCTAGGTCTCCTAACACTCTTTGGACCAGAGAAGAAACCCTCTCCTCCTCTTTTGAAGTCAAGCCGTCAGTGTTGTTATGGTCAGATTAGATGCGTGTAACAAAGAATGAGGTCTGACAGCCTGGGTGGGCAGGCCAAGAGAGAGGCCAGAGAAAGGATAAGGAAATCTAATAGCAATAGACAGCAAAGCCCGCCACCCATATTGGGATTTGCGCCCTGAAAAAGCTTAAATTATAGATACGATGGCAACTGGCATCAGGAAAGCATAGCTAGTTGGCTTTATTATTTGCTTTCTGAAACTTCAAAAATCCCACCATTTTTTGCAGCAAGGAGAGCTGAGAGACGCCAACAAGGCATCACCTCTTTACTTCCCAGATTCTGTCAGTTAAGAAAAGAAGACGTTGTAACTCATGACTTGTAAGACATTTGCCTTTGAGAGGATTCAGCAGGTCCTGATCAGCTAGTGAGGCATCTATAGTCTATTGCTGACACACACTCTTAATGTTCTTCAATTAACAAATTTCTTTAATTTTGGAATACAGCTACTTCCGGGGCATCTGGACTAGGAAGCGGGTTCAGAAATACACTCTCAATCCAAACACAGTGTAACTTACCCAAAATGTGGTAGTTCTTTAATACAATAAGAACTTTAATACTGCCAGCTAAGGGGAGAACATGCATAGTGGAAATAAGCTTGATGACTTTGAGGCAGGAGACCTTTTTTCTAAGTGAGGTCTTCTGTTTGCATGGAGGACTAGCCAGCATCTGAACCACTCAGTAATGAATACCATTAAGGCCCTGTGATTTTGAACCATCGTTAAAACACACCTAGATTTTACAATTTTAACTAATCTGCAATTGATCTGTTAACCCCGGGCTCAGCAATGAGATGTCTCTTTTCCTCCTCAGGCAGCTGGTTGGAATCATAACCTTTGAATAAAAGTGATCTGACAGTAATAAGATTTGTAACATTTACTTAATTAGCGCTCTTATAAAGACATTGAGAATGTTCATGGGAAGGTTAGACCTTGGTTTATCTAAGGTAAGATCACATACCTAGAGTGCTGGGTGCTAGAGAACCTCCCAGAAGTTCCTGGGGAGACGGCGCACTGCACAGGCTGCTTTTGTCTGCTAAATATTTCAGGTAAAAGGTTTCATTCCATATGGAATTTTTGCTTTTACACTTTCATAGAGAAGTATCATCATGCCCGTTATTTTGTGAAAGACAAAACATAGGCCAAGAATGGCTTTGGCGGGACCTTAAAAATAGGGCCAACTGATTCCATCTCAGGGTATATTTTTAGATGCCCCTGTGTAGTGAACCTGAGAACAGACACCAACATTCAAAAGCATGTCCACACTTACCCAGATTAATGGTGCAGTGAGTGAAGGCATAAATCAGTGGCAAGCCATGTTAGAGCTGGATCAATATTGCTGCACCAAAGCGTATCCACAAATATAGTGCTTAGCCTTGCTGTAAACTTCCTGTTACAATATTTAGCACAAGGAGAATGCAGGTAATCAGTTTTAAGAAGATGAGTGTCAAAAACCATAGCTTTCAGCTGAAATCAAACGTATTTTGTCTATACCACAAATCCTTATATCTTATTTAAATCTTATAACAACCCTTGGAAATTAATATTATCATCTCGATAATTCATCTAATGGAAGTGTTGCCAACAGAAGTAGAAATTTTTGCCTACATTCACACTTTACTAAGTGGTGGACCCAAGTCCTATAGGAAATGAAAGAGAAAGCATGGTAGATGCTGACTCAGAAGTTAGGAATCCAGGCTTTGTGCTGTTCACTAATTCTGTATAAAATCTCAGGATAGCCTAAACCAGTTTGGCTCAGTGAATAGAGTGCCAGTCTGCGGACTGATGGGTCCCAGGTTCGATTCTGGTCAAGGGCATATACCTTGGTTGCAGGCACATCCCCAGTTAGGGGGCGTGGATAAGGCAGCTGATCGACGTCTCTCTCTCATCGATGTTTCTAACTCTCTGTCCCTCTCCCTTCCTCTCTGTAAAAAATCAATAAAGTGTATTTAAAAAAAAAATCTTAGGAAGAGTAGGTGTGGGGGCAGGACCCAGAAGCAGCTTCTCCCAGTGGAGTAGAACAGACTCTGAAGGAGCAAACACAGCCACAAAAGGGCCAGAAGTCCAGAGCTTCGGGTGGAAATATTTCTGGACACAATAGTCCTAGGAGAGCCAACGTCACTAATGACAGGTGGGCAAAGTTTGGCAGCCAGGAAATGAGAAGTTCAAGCTCAGAACTCATGGGAAAGTGACAGGGCCACAAACTCTGGCTCTAGTTCAAAGATAGAGCTGTGACATCAGGAGGTGGTCTACATTAGGTTCTGATGCCCAGCAGGGACTAAGATACTAGACGTAGGACCAAGATAGAAACTGAGGCATAGAAACAACACAGACCTTCAATTAGCACAACTGGACTGGCAGGGTCTGCTCTTAAGTGTGAGGTTGAAGCCATGTGTCAAAACTGCACCATCCAGGAGTTCTTCAGTTCTCTCCTGCCCAAGTATCTTTCTCCCTCGGGGCTGGGACTGAGCCTGTGGGCAGAGTAAGAAGATACTGCAATTATGGAAGCTGTGGGCTTTTCCTGGTGAGGTCCAGAAATCTCTGACCACAGGACTTTGGGTAAGTCATTTACTAGAGTGAGCATCGATCAGTAAAAGGAAGGCGTGGAATGTGGTGGTTTGCGCAGAAGCTTATAGTTTTAAGTCTCTAGGTTTATAAGTGTGCTAACTCCACAAGAACAGATATTGACATGAGGTTTGTCTGGAGAAGTCAATGAAATCAAACAAAAGTTTGATTTCTTTTTTTAAGCTGCCTAACCTATAATATTTAATTTTAGGAAAATCTTTGACTTTGATTTGCTCAGCTGTAAATTGGATAGAGGGATGAGTTCTTTAGACATGCCAAAGTAATTTAAACTAAATGAAGTGTACCTATGCTTGGATGATATATATATATATATATAATACTAGAGGCCTCATGCACAAAATCCATGCACAGGTACGGTCCCTAAGCCAGGCCTGCAATCAGGGTCATCTTTCCTGGCTGCCAGCAGGTAGCCCCATCCCTTGCTGCCACCCACCACCAGTTTCCCATTCCCCACTGGGTGATCGGAGCCTGCAGGCCAGGGGGAGGGGCCAAGAGGTTGGCCCTTCCCGCCAGCTTTCCTGCCCTGCCCTCCACCCCGGGTCGCCCTCTATATGTGGGGCAACTGGCAGGGTCGGGGGCTTGTCACCTGCCAGTTCCCGTTTGCCATCTGGCATTTGGAGCCTGCTGGCCAGTGGGAAAGTACTGAGAGGTGGCCAGCAGGGATGGGGGCAGCTCCTATGTTGAGCATCTGCCCCCTGGTGGTCAGTGCATGTCATAGCGACCAGTCGTTCTGCTGTTTGATCTATTTGCTTGTCACCCTTTTATTATATAGGACTAGAGGCCCATTGCACAAAGAGATTTGTGCTAATAGGCCTTCCTTGGCTTCCAGCACCAGTTTTCCTCTGGCACCCAGAACCCAGGCCTTCGCTCGGGCCAGAGTCAACCATCGTCAGCCATCTTTGTCTTCACTGCAGATTCCAAATGGAGTCTGCCATCTTCACTGCAGACTGCCATCTTCTTCTTCGCTGCAGCACTCCGCTCCTGTAGATCCCTTCGCCCACCCCGCCCCCCACCCTCCCTCTCATAGCAGGCGTCCTGCCCCATCTGGCCACTCCAGCCTGGAGCAGCTGGGCAGCCGCCATCTTTGGCCTTCTAATTTGCATACTTACTCTGATTGGTCGTAGGTGTAGTGGAGGTATGGCCAATTTACATGTTTGTCTGTTATTAGGTAAGATAAGTACTGAAAATGATGGAAATCTATGATTCTAAGATCTTTAAAAAAAAAATAGAAGGAAAAGAAATAGTTTCCCTTTGATTCCAACAGCCAGAAAGAACAGAGAATAAGGATGTTCTGTTTGCTGCGAAGTGGAGCCAGCACAGCTGCAGAAGAGACTACAACTTAAATACTTTTGCTGCAGTGTCTCCCTGCCTTTTATCTCTTTAATTGACTGCTCCCAGGCACATTGCAACACATCTTCATGTGTCTGAAATAAATTGTGTTGAACAGTCTGACTGGAGCTGGGGGATAATGGAGAATTGCTTTATTTCTGTTTGCCCTGGCTAGTTGATTTCTCTCTATCATTTGCCTTAAAAAAAGTAGTAAGGCCTTTGAAATGAAAACGGGGAAAGTTCTCTGTGTTGCTTAAAGGCCTCTCCTGCCATCTCTTGATTCACCCTCCTTCTTATCCCTCCGTCTTATCATATCTTTCAGATGCCCCCTGACCTGGAGCTCTCCTCTGCTCCCTGGGAAAGTTGCCTGTGATCCTGCCCTCATCCTCTTGTCTGCTTCTCCACCACCTCCCTCAACCATCCACCCACTGAGGGGTTTCAGCAGGCATTTCTACGCTAATAGTTCCAGCCCTGATCTCTCCCTGGGTTCCACTTTGGGCTCCCCTAGGAATTTTCACATAGGTGATCTGCAGGACCCTCACATACTCACAAGAACTGAGTCTGTCACTGGGGTTACCATCTTCAGCTCAAAAACCTGTCAAACAACCTGTCCTTCCCAGCTACCTTGTCTTCCCCAGAGGCTCCTGCAGCCTTTCTAACACCCATGCTAGTAACCAATGCCCTCCCTGCCACGTGCGTAAGCTGTCACCAGGCCTTCCACTGCCATGTCTCTACTTCTCCTCACATCCCCCTACCCACCTGTCCCTGATCTACTTCAACCTCTCCTGCCTCTCACTTGGGCCCTGACAGGCCTCCTCGCTCCCATCTCTCCAACCTCGATCTACCTACTGACATCAAAGTTGCTTCCCCAGAACACTAGGTAGCTCATGACTCTCAGCTCTAAAATTTAAAGTTGGTACCTATTGTCTATAGGATAAAATCCACATAACTGGTTTGGATACAAACTCATTCATGACTTTGTTCCAAACTGCATTACAGGCTTTTCTCCCACCTTAGGTCTCTGTGGATCACACATTCCTGGCCTGCCCAGCATTGACCTTGGTTTATCCCCTGCTCATGCCTCAGTCAGCAGCATTCTGAGTCACATCCAGCTTTTTTACCTTGTACTCGCACATCAGTAGTGCTTTCACCACTACTTAATAATTATTTAATTTTGTCTCATGCTAATGCTAGTTGTTTGCATGTCTATGAAGACTAGAAGTTTCTGAAGTGCCACCTCCAAGGAGATCACAAGTTTCTTGGGTTCTAGCTGGTGGTAAAGGGGCCAGGCCTTGCTAAAGTACCACCAGGCCCTGAAATATGAGTCCACCACTAATGAACTCTGAATTGTTGGGCAAGAGACATGATTATTCTCCCTTCACTTTCCTGATTCCACGTCATGTGTTTAGCTCAGAGCCTGATACATAATTCGTGTTCCTTAAATGTGATCTTTGATTTTTTTAAATTATTATTATTCCTCAGTTTTGTACTTAAATTAGTAGAAAAATCACTCAGTGCATTTTGAAAATGGAATTCTTCCAAGAAAAATTAGTGAAGTCCAGGGATTCAGGGTCACATGCAGAAGGATGTGAAGTTGGAATGTTTCTGTTAGTTCTTGGTCAGTTGCCCATTTGCCTATGTGACACTGATGCCCAAAAAACAACATGGAAAATCATGCTAGAAGTTGAAAACCCAAGCCCCTTCATCATGGGGGATGGGGTCCCCCTTGTGAAGTAGGTCAGCACTCTCCTTCTTTTTCCTGACCATCAGTTTCTGTCTGTAAGCCAAGTGAAATGGAGTTTGATATTATCATTGCTAGCCTAGAGAAATGGCCCAGGTGCAGTAATGATGGATCACAGTGTGTGCCCAGGGCCCCAGGCCCAAGCATGCCTGACAGCTCTCAGGCTGCACTTATTTGTGAAGGACAGAGACAACACATCCTGTCAGCTCATGGACACAGAAATGGCTTCCATGAAGAGCCCACTTCACTGGAAGATGCTCATCTAGATTCACATTTAGTCTCCCCCAAATCATAGGGGTCCTACTTAGGGAAACATTGGATCACAATCCAGTCTCTCTAAAGCAGTTGAAAATTTTTGTATGGCTCCAGACTATAGAGAACTCTGAAATCTATGGCTGACAATTGTAACAGGGCAGCAGAGTAGAGGCTAATTCCGGTGGTGTTATGTATACATCTCCAGACTATTCACTAAGGGAAAGTAGAAACGAAACAGAAGCACATGTGGTGGGTTATGGACTGAGTCCTGAACAAGCTCTCTATAAAGCTCAAGCTCAGGTGTTCATTGGTCATCTGTAAAAATGAGAATTCACTTCTCTATAAGTTTGAGGTAGGAAGGGGCAACTACATGATTTGCAAAGTCCTTTCCATCTTCTAAGTTGTCATCCTAGAAACTGTGATCCCAGTTCACCGTTCTCAGATAAGGAAAATGAAATAACGATCTCTTTTATTGCAAAAAAAAATAAAATGCAAAATCCATAAAGTTATCATGGCAAACCCAAGACTAACTTCCATGGCCCTCATTTATGCACAAATTTGTACCAAGTGCTCACCCAATTTATGATATTCTCTTCCTTCAGTCTCAAGAGGCCACATGACACATATAATTGAGACATTTTAAGTCCTCAAAAAATGTATTTATAAAATGATTACAATTGAAACCTAAGAGTCATGGAATACCTTCTTGCTAGTGGGTGTAATTTGAATTGGAGAATCATGGCTCAGAAAAGACCAACCATGTTACAGATATGGGAAGACTGAGAAAATGCCCTTACACTTCTATTCTCACCATGCACACACAGCACTTGAGGAACCTAACTGATGTTGTCTAAACCAAGTTCTGCCATGTCTGATGAACAATGGAGGCAGGAGGATCAGTTTTCCTTTAAGGTATCCTAGGAAGGAAAGATTAAATTTCTAAAACTATATGCCCTGGCTGGTTTGGCTCAGTGGATATAGATAGAGTCAGCCTGCCAACTGAAGGGTTCCAAGTTCGATTCAGGTCAAGGGCATGTACCTTGGTTGCAGGCACATCCCCAGTAGGGTATGTGCAGGAGGCAGCTGATCAGTGTTTCTCTCTCATCGATGTTTCTAATTATCTATCCCTCTCCCTTCCTCTCTGTAAGAAATCAATAAAATATATTTTTAAAAAATAAATTTCTGAAACTGTCCACTGTGGCTTTGATGAGAAAGTAATGAAAGCCAGCAGCAGAACTATCCTCATTATTGAGTTAGATAACAAAGTCATTGACAGTGATGGTCTATGCCAGTGGTTAGCAAACTCATTAGTCAACAGAGTCAAATATCAAAAGTACAATGATTGAAATTTCTTTTGAGAGCCAAATTTTTTAAACTTAAACTTCTTCTAACACCACTTCTTCAAAATAGACTCACCCAGGCCATGGTATTTTGTGGAAAAGTCACACTCAAGGGACCAAAGAGCCACATGTGGCTCACGAGCCACTGTTTGCCAACCACTGGTCTATGCTGAAGGGTGGAAGACAAAAGGCAAATGAACCAAATTCACCCTGGATAATTTTATTGACATTTCCAACTCCTTTAGTTAGTAACATTTGTACATAACATTTGTATGTATATATATGAATATACATATTCATACATGTGACAGCTTTACTGATTGTTTCCACTTTATGTGACAAGAAATGAAAATGGAGAAGTCACCTGCTATATTGACCATATGCCAATCATATATCTTCACTTACCTCTGGTAAGGTTAATTAAAGATTCTTTTCTTTATTACTTCCTTTTGTGATGGCAGCAAAAGCCCACCTTTTAAATTTCCTTTAATAGAAAAAAATTTGTAAACCCTGATTAAGTCCTTCAAAACTCAGTATCATTCCTAACAATTTGCGTAATAACCAGAGTGGCATGTTCTGTTACAGAAGCAACATTAGTTCATTTCAGGCCCACAGTTTCCACTTCCCCACACTGACCTTGGTGACCCTCTTCTCCTTCCCATACTAGTTATGTTTATGTTAAGAGATAACAATAACAAACTACTAGCGGACAAGAATATAAACATAAAATTTTACGTGAAAATACTGCTTTGCTGCTTATTAGTATTATTTCCATGAATTGCTAATTAGATAAGCTCATTTTCTTATGCATTCAAGTGATTACTAATTTTTACCCCCCAAAATATGTCTGTTGGATAGTAGAAATACAGATTATGTTTTGATTTGTGATTGCATGTTATAAACTCACCACATCATAGAGAAATAATGAAGCCACCTTATTTATTTAAGCTTTAATTGTATCTTCTACAGTAGAAATCTCAGCAGAGATTATTCTTAAAAGGCAGTTATTAATACATTAAGATGTGTGAGGAGTCAGGAAAGTAGCAGATCAAATAGAAGCCTTGTCTAATGTCAAGTTACCCAGCTGCATCTTGGTCCTTAAAGGCAAGATTTATCTACATATTTACTAGTCAGATATTTATTCAACATTTGCAACATGTGAGGCTCATTTCTAGGAAATAGAGGAAAGAAGAGGATTCAAAAAATTAATAGCAATAGGATTCTCTTTATAAACAAGCAGGAGAAATGACACACCCATAATATAGGTTAAAATCTGGTGCATGCCACGAGAATTTTATCACAAAAGACAAGGAACAGAAAACACCAGAGGAGTTTAGTAGAGGGAAAGCTTTTTGCATTTTTAATATTATATTAATTATTTATTGATGTTCAGTAAGTCATCTCAAAACTTGGAGGTTTAAAACAGCAAAATATTTGTTATATCACAGGTACTGCAGTACAGGAGTCAAGGTGTGGCTGAGCTGAGTTCCTCTGTCTCAAGGTGTCTCATGAGCTTAAGGTCAAGCTTTCAGCTGTGGCCACAGTTCTCATCTGTGGTCTAAGAGAGAGCACCCAAAAAGGAAGTCACAGTTGTTTTATAACCTCATCTTGGATGTGCTATATTCTATTCATTAAATCCAGTGCACACCCAAGGATAAGACCTTCCATGAGCACATGAAGACCAGGAGGTGGGGATCACTGGGGGCTGTCTTAGAGGTTGTGGGCCACATATATATGTACTATTGTTCTTATTTAAATGCTAACTCAGGATAATGAGATTCACTATTTTGTCTGGAGTTATCCATTTAATTTTCCAAAGTGAACATAAATAAAAAAATTAATAAGAATGCTGGCAGGGGAAGAAACATGCTGTATGCCTCTTGCTCAGTCTTCTATAGTATTAAAGAATCATAATATTTTTCTTTCCCCAGCCATGTTAAGCGAGGAGCTAGGAGACTGTTTAAGTGATAGCTTTACACATCTCCTCTCCTTGTTTCCTGTTCAGAATGTTTAGTTCTGTCAAAAAGGCAGAGCTCATCTTGCATAGCTAATAAGAGTCTGTGATCATACTGAAGAAAGGACTGGAACCTAAAAGACAGCTTAACAAAGAAATGCCAGACAGCATTATGTACCTCTTTTTCAAAGTTATGATTTCATCTTAGATTATTTAGATAAGGTATAAGAGAAAACTTTTACCTTTCTGAATTTCTGATTTCCCTGTTACCTTTCTGTGAAGCAGGGAGGTGAGGGGGCACAACCCTTAGGCAGGGGAGGATCAGACCTATACATGGGGGGAGAGTAGAAAAAAGAATGTATTAATCTGTCCAAAATTGAATTTGTCAAAAGTCATGATTACATCTGAAGCTACATGCCTAACAGCTGAGTTACCTTCATGTCATGTGAGAAAAGAAATACATTCTAAGTCTTACCTTGCATTCAGCAAGTGTGTATTGAGTTTTTATTATGGTCCAGGTGCTAGGTCCATGGATGAAGAAGGAAAACAAATTTGAATGTCCATCGACAATGAATTGCTTTTGTATTTGGAAATCATTAGAGTCCTTCAAAGGGGACTATTACAGAAGAATTCCTGGTCTGCAGCATTTTTAGTTTCTAATTTTCAAATACTTAAAATTTCATTAGAAAACAGTTTTAAGGAAGTGGTTATGCAGTGAATATACATAATTATGGAATCAGAGAGATCTAGGCTTGATCCTGGTCCTGCAAGTTAAAATCTGTGACCTTGGACAGAAGGCTGAAATTCTAGAATTATGAGAAATAAATGCTACACCTCTTGAAAATCCTCTAGTGCAGAACTTGACATAGAATAGCCACAAAGTAAATAGAAGTCATTATTATTAATAATAATAATCACACTAATAAAAATTATTACAACCTCAAGGTGCAGAGCAGCAATTTTCAACCAGTGTGTCACAAGAATTTTTAAAACATGCAATGCCTGACTATTTAGTCAGGAGCACCAACCTCTTTTCCTTTAGATTGTTAAATTTAAAAAATGACAACAGCCATCTGGTGTGAATTAATCAAAATTATACCTATTTTTTGTCAGATTGGCAAAAATATATATATATATATATATTTGGTGTGCCATAAAATTTTAGTAATTAGTTTATGTATGCCATAAGATGAAAAAGGTTGAAAATAGCCAGCTTTGAGTAATATGAACCTGAAAGTTTACACAATAGAAACAAAGTAATATATTCCTTAGAGGCAAGCATAACACTAAGCAATATGAGGTTATTATGATTCCACTCCCACCATCACTTTTACATTTGTAATTAAAGGCCTGGTCTGGAACCCTGCACATTAAATGAATGTGTAGAATTAGGAGACCTCTCTAGAGGAATGCACTGAGAGTGATTAAAGGGCTGGAGAATGGGACCAGTGAGAAAAGCCCACAGAAATGAAGCTACAGAGTATAGAAAGGAGATGCTAGGGAGGCTTTTAACTGATGGCTATGTAAAGGATGGTTGTTACTCATTTCATGTAGATTTTTGCAAAAGAGGCTTCTGGGTTCACAAAGGAAGTTTCAGAATCTCTTTCGAAGATATTTTAGTTGTGTGTTTGAATTACATGCTTCCTTTCTTAATTATTCTGCTTATTTCTTAACCTGTAGGAGCTATAGCTTGCTCCACAAACTCATTTGCAGAGCCATGTGAGAGCAGCTGAGAAGGTAGACCAGAATCACATGAAGCTTTGAATGCTGAGTTGAATGATTCATTACTAACATCTCAGGCTGTGGGGATTCCATGAGAAACTGCAAGCACAGAAATGATAGAGTGCAGTAAAGGATACAAGAAACTAAAGTAAGGGGAGGGAATAAAACACAAGGAAATCAGTGAAGACGATATAGCAGTAATTCAGTAAGAGGCAATAAGAGCTAAATGAGAAGTGGCAATGGGAGGAAGAGACAATGCGAAGAGGATGGATTATCTTCCTGCAACATTGATGCACATGCAAATGTCTTTGATATCTATGAGGTTGATAGAGGCAATATGCTAATTAAAATGGCAGTAAGTCCAGGACCATGTCCCAATCAGTGTGCACTTTAATAATATAATCTATTAAATCAACAGCAACAATTTGAAAATTATCCTAAAACTAAACCTTGACACATAATTAAGAAACAGTGACCAGCAGAGTCAAAAGATGGTTTACTTAATCCTATATAATAAAAGGCTAATATGCAAATTGACCAAATGGCAGAATGATGAGTTGCTATGATGTGCCCTGACCATCAGGGAGCAGATGCTCAACACAGAAGCTGCCCCCTGGTGGTCTGTGCATTCCCACAGGGGAGTGCCACTCAGCCAGAAGATGCTTATGGCTGATGAGTGCAGCGGTGTAGACGGGAACCTCTTCCGCCTCTGCAGCAGCCCTAAGGATGTCTGACTGCCAGCTTAGGCTGGCTCTCTGCAGGGAGCAGGTTTAAGCCTTCAGTTGGACATCCCCCAAGGGTTTCCAGACTGCAAGAGGGTGCAGTCTGGGCTGTGGGACCGCCCCCCCAACCCCCGACACACACACACACACTCAAAGTGGATGAATTTCGTGCAGCAGGTCTCTAGTTTTGTAATAAACACTGCTCCTACTCTTCTTGAATTTTTCATCATTTTTCTTGTTTGGCTGACTCTTTTACTGAAGTTTAAATGTCAGTTTTGACATGACTTCCTTTGGGAAGCCATTGCTCATCCTTCAGATTAAGTTAAGTGCTCCTTCTATGTGCTGTACTAGGAACCTGAATTTATGCTAGTTCTTGCTGAATAGCCTGTCTTCTTCATTAGACTATAAACTCCATGAAGAGTGGGAATTTCTTCATTTTGTTCTCATACTCAGCACCTGGCTCAGCACCTGGTGCATAGGAAATGCTTAATTAATATTCACTGAGGGAAAAATACTTTATAGTGTAAGATAGAATTTTTAATATGCACAATTCTTGTCAGATCCAATCAAAATGACAAGTACTGTCTCATGAGGTCAGCTCTATCCCATTACCACAGAGGGTCAAGAAGAGATTTTTTTGTTACTCCATTCACTTGAAAGACAAAAGGTGTCAGTTGTGGTAATGGGAGCAAACCTCTTTCCTCTCAAGCAGCTCCACTATCGAGAGCAACCCCCAATCTCTACAGGATCCAAAATACACATCTGTGCCCTCCAGGAGCTCAGCAGGAGGGATCATATTTGTATTAGCATACACAACTGATTGGCAATTAATTTGATTTTGCACCTGCTTAGAATCACTTCAGGGCATTGCCTTGTACCCAGAAATCAATTTTCTTAAAGTACAGCTTTCAAAACCAGGGTTGCCTCTCAAATGGCTGCTCCCACTTCCATGAGCAAAAGTCACATTTACATTCTGTAAGCATTATTAAATCACTTGTTTTAGACACACAGGCAGGTTGCCAAGTCAGACATCATAATTATGATTATAGCTAACCTCTTTCACAGATAATATAAGCCAGAACATGGGCTTAACACTTTATAGACATCATCTCCCTTTATTCTCAGGATAATTCTGTAAGTTGGTATTATCATTGTGTACATTTTACAGGCCAGAAAACAAGCACAGAGAACTCAGGGATCTTTCTAAGGCATTCTTTACCTGTATTCTGTAATGTAAATAGCTGAGGTGCCCCCTTGTTTTTAAATCAGCACAGATGTCCTCAACAGAGCTACATATGTGGCATCAAATAAGTGGCAGAGACATATATGAACTAATCTGACACCAGCAGCCAAGTGCTGGCCAGATTCTTCTACCACAAACACTGAGGTTTGTTTCAACCACATGTCAATATCACAGAAAATAACTGGCCACAAAGAAGGGGAAAACTAATATGTAATTAGTTTTTCAGAATTTGTGAGTTTTATTCACCACTAAATCCTTCAAAACTGGCACGTCAGAATCCAAGATGGCGGCATAGGTAAACACCTACACTGCTGCCTCGAACAACAATTTCAAAACTACAACTAAAAGACAGAACAGACATCATCCAGAACCACAGGAAAGCTGGCTGAGTGGAAATTCTACAACTAGAATGAAAGAGAGGGGCTCACAGAGACCCAGAGGAGCTGCAAAAAGCTGAGGTACGGAGACGCGCGCTTAGAGAGAGTGGGTGCCGGAGTACCTGGCTGGCTTCCTCTGGCGGGAGGGAGATGGAGACACTCAATGGCATTGAACCCCTTATTGTACAACACTAAACCCCAGATCCAGCCGAAACTCATACTTGGGCAGTTTGGACTGTGAAAAGGGAGAAGTGCACGGAAATTTAGGGGAATCACAGAAGATCAGAAGTCTGGTGGCATGCATGGCACTGCGCACAGAGAACCGACTGCTGATTGTGCCGCTGGCTTTCACGAGTGGGAGGGAGACAGACCCCCCAAATTGCATCACTTCTAACTCCTCTAAACCCTGTTTTCTGGCAAAACTCTGGGGACCCAGACTCGTATGGTTCCGGAGCGCAGGGGAGCTGGAGGAGCAGCAGTCTAGAGGCACTGAAAGAGAGAGAGAGAGAGAGAGAGAGAGAGAGAGAGAGAGAGAGAGAGAGAGAACGCACAGGCGCACACAGGGACCGTTCCAGTGATTACCCAGTCATGTGACACTCAGGGGCTGTGGAGGGCAGGGCTGACTGGAAGGCAAGGCAGTCCCTTAAGCCCTGAGACTCCACCCATCCCAAGCTCAACAGAGAGGCTTTTTCGGTTTTGCAAGTCTGGTATCATAAGGCTGAATACAACACAGAAGTTCTCCTGTCATAGTGAAAATGCCGAGACCAGGGAAGGGATCACAAACAAAAGAAATGGAGGAAAACAAATGACTGGATATAGAGTTCAAAACCACAGTTATAAGATTTTTCAAGAATATCCTAGAAAAGATGGATAAATTTAGTGAGACCCAAGAGGAGATGAAAAAGGACCAACTAGAGATGCAAAAGATCCAACTAGAGATGATAAAGGTCCAACTAGAAATTAAACATACACCGACTGAAATAAAAAAATTTATACAGAGACCTAACAGCAAATTAAAGGAAGGCAAGAATCAAGTCAAAAATTTGAAATATAAAGAATCAGAAAACACTCAACTGGAAAAGCAAGAAGATAAAAGAATCCAAAAATGTGAAGATAGAGTAAGGAGCCTCTGGGACAGCTTCAAGCATACCAACATCAGAATTGTGGGGGTGCCAGAGGAAGAGAGAGAGCAAGATGCTGAAAACCTATTTAAAGAAATAATGACTGAAAACTTCCCACATCTGGTAAAAGAAATAGACTTACAAGTCCAGGAAGCACACAGAACCCCATATAAAAGGAATCCAAAGAGGACTACACCAAGACACATCATAATTAAAATACCAAGAGCAAAAGACAAAGAGAGAATATTAAAAGCAGCAAGAGAAAAACAGTTCATTACCTACAAGGGAACACCCATACGACTGTCAGCTGATTTGTCAACAGAAAGGATGCAGGCCACACGGGAGTGGCAAGAATTATTCAACGTGATGGATAGCAAGAACCTATAACCAAGAATACTGTATCCAGCAAAACTATCATTCAGAATTGAAGGGCAGATAAAGAGCTTCACAGATAAGAAAAAGCTAAAGGAGTTCATCAACTCCAAACCAGTATTATATGAAATGCTGAAAGGTACTCTTTTAAAAGAGGAAGAAGATAAAGGTAAAAGATAAACAATTATGAACAACAAATACATATCTATCAACAAGTGAATCTAAAAATTAAGTGAATTAAAAATTTGATTAACAGAATAAACTGGTGAATATAATAGAATCAGGAGCACAGAAAGAGAGTGGACTGATAATTTTCAGGGGGATGGGGATGAGGGGTGTACAGGGAGAGACTGGACAAAAATCATACACCTATGGATGAGGTCAACAGGAGGGAGGTAAGGGTAGAGGGAAGGGTGGGAGCCGGGTGGAGGGGATCTATGGAGGGGGAAAAAAGAGAAACAAATGTAATAATCTGAATAATAAAGATTTAATTAAAAATAATAATAATAATAATAATAATAAAACTGGCACGTGTTAGGCACAAATACTTGTTGATGGAATGCTCTCCCTGTGAATGGGCCTGCACAAATCCCTGACCCTCAGCATTGTTCTCAGTTCTTCCAACCCAAGTTGCCTATTGCAGAGAGTACAAAGTGTAGGCCACAAACATTGATATTTTCCCTTGGTCCCTGCATTGTGTTTTAAATTTTTTAATTAACTTCCCAGATTGAAAAAGTGAGATATTTTACATAAAAACCTGGACTTAATTTTCATTAAAAACTGGAAGAGTGGGTATCTTCTATCTGTATCCTGTATCAAAGACAACTAAGGTGTTCCATTGCCTTTAAATCAGCATACTGGCCCTCAATCGCTAGCCATTTATTTTCTAACAACCAAGCAGCCTCTGGTTGATATTAGTTGCCTGGCC
Organism: Lasiurus cinereus; assembly: GCA_011751065.1. NCBI lineage: Eukaryota > Metazoa > Chordata > Mammalia > Chiroptera > Vespertilionidae > Lasiurus > Lasiurus cinereus. Next base: position 1,776,713 of record JAAGEH010000040.1, read on the forward strand.
CCTGGAGGCATACAGTAAGCTCAGATCCAGGCTAACTAAGATTCCAACCTACAGTTAGGCCCTCATGATTTCAAAGGGTCATACCAAATAGCACCATTGCTTAGCTAGAGGTTGATTTCTCACCCTTTGAGAATTTGTCTTAGAATCTGTGTCGGCCCAATTGTTCATTTCAGTCTATTCATTCTACTAGAGTCTCTCACTTTCTTGCTTGTGACTACCGCCCTAATACTGATGATTATCAGATGGAAACCTCTAGTCCTGAGCTTCTATTTCCTTTAACATCTCCACCTGTATGTCTTGGAGACACCTCCCGTTCAACATGCCCAAACCTGAAAGTGCATCTTCCTTTGTAGTCCATATGTGTCAGTGCCATCCTCTCACGCATCAGCACCAGAAATCTGGGATGATTTCCCCCTTCTCTTCTCACCTCATAATCATCTCTCTTAAATATTTCTCAAGTCATTATCTCTTCACCATCCACTCTGCTGCTTCCTAGTTTAAGCTTTATACCTCTCAGCTGATCCTCTGTAGCAGCCATTCTACTGTCCAAGGCTTCTGCAAGGGCACCCTGCATAGAAATATCAGAGTAATCAAGCTAAAAGTTAAATTTAATTGAGTCATCCCAGCTGCTTAAAACCACCACTGACTTTTCTTTTTCCTTCAATATAGCATAGACTCTCTCAATGCTTGGAGTCCTCCACCCCTACCCCACCTCCAGACTGAATTCCCATCACATTTTATGATCTTCTTGGTTTCCCAGCAACACCAAAATGCTTTGAGTTCCCCGGGTAACAAATAGATATCTCTAGGGTGATATAAACATAAATAGGTAGAGACTACTGTAAGGTATTTGTTCATAAACAAGAGTAGAGAAATCTATTATTTAGTCAAAAACAACCTAACTTTTCAAAGTTAGATACAGGTAGGAACAATTGCAGAGTTTATTTTGGATCAGTAATGCTAATTCAATTCCTTTTCTTCCTTTTGCCTTTGCCTGGATCACATTTTTCTCAATGTTTAAGACTCTGTTCAAGTAACTTCTCTCAGAAGGTTTTCTTAAATTTGTAGCATCACACACCCCTGACCTCCCTATATGTATCTCTCTTCCTCACACACATGCATGTAGAGGCTGAGTTTGGTGCTCTTTTTTAAAAATAAATCTTTATTGTTCAGATTATTACAATTGTTCCTCTTCCCCCCTGCCCCCCCTCTGCCATAGCTCCCTTCCATTCCGTTCCCACCTCACCCTCTGCTCTTACCCCCCCTCCCACTGTCCTCATCCATAGGTGTATGATTTTTGTCCAGTCTCTTCCTGCATCCCTCATACCTCTTTCCCCCTGAATATTGTCAGTGCACTCTCTTTCTATGCATCTGATTCTATTATATTCACCAGTTTATTCTGTTCATCAAATTTTTTATTCGCTAGATTTTTAGATTCACTTGTTGATAGATATGTATTTGTTGTTCATAATTTTTATCTTAATCGTTTTCTTCTTCTTCCTCTTCTTAAAGAATACCTCTCAGAATTTCATATAATCCTGGTTTGGTGATGATGAACTCCTTTAGCTTTTTCTTATCTGTGAAGCTCTTTATCTGACCTTCAATTCTGAATGATAGCTTTGCTGATAGAGTAATCTTGGTTGGAGGTTCTTGCTATTCATCACTTTAAATATTTCTTGCCACTCCCATCTGACCTGTATAGTTTCTGTTGAAAAATCAGCTGACAGTCCTATGGGTGCTCCCTTGTAGGGAACTGTTTTTCTCTTGCTGCTTTTAATATTCTCTCTTTGTCTTTTGCTCTTGCATTTTAATTATGATGTCTCTTGGTGTTGTCCTCTTTGGATTCCTTTTGTTTGTGGTTCTGTGCACTTCCTGGACTTGAAAGTCTATTTCTTTTACCAGATGTGGGAAGTTTTCAGTCATTATTTCTTCAAATAGGTTTTCAGTATCTTGCTCTGTTTCTTCTTCTGGCACCCTCAAATTCTGATGTTGGTATGCTTGAAGTTGTCCCATAGGCCCCTTACACTATCTTCACATTTTTGGATTCTTTTTACTTTTTGCTTTCTGCTTCTTTGTATTTCAAATCTTTCACTTGATTCTTGTGATCCTTTAGTCTGCTGTTGGATCTCTATATATTATTTTTTATTTCAGTCAGTGTATGCTTAATTTCTAGTTAGTCCTTTTTCATATCCACAAGGTCTCACTAAATTTATCGGCCTTTTTCTAGAAAATTATTGCAAAACCTTATAACAGTGGTTTTAAACTCTATATCCAGTCATTTGCTTTCCTTCATTTCTATCATTTGTGACCTGTTTCTTTGTCTCCGCATTTTGGCTGCTTGCCTGAGTTGACAGAGTGGCTTTGTGTGCTAGGTGTCCTAAAGGGCTCAGTGGCTCAGCCTCCCCAGTTACCTGCGGTGGACACTCTTGGTGCGCCCCTTTGTGGACTGTGTGCACAATCTTGTAGTTAAGCCTTGATTGTTGTTGGTATCACTGGGGACAACTCACCTCCAGGCTAATTGGCTGTGAAGATCAGCTGTGTCTACGCTGGGAGAACTCTGTGCTGGAAACACACTTATGAGACAAGACTTGCTTCAGTGGGGCTTTGGTGCTCACTGAGTCTGCCCCCTGAGTGTGTCCCTTATGGATCTGAGGAGTTGTAATCTGGATGGTCCCACTCTGATCCTTGGGTATACTGGCTCTTGGATCTCCAAGGAGGTGCTAATTTAGCCTCTGCCTGAGGCCACCCAGCAGGAGCTATGAGTTTTGGAGGTGCCCAGATGTGAAGCAATGCAAGCTTCTTCAGAGTCTTAGGCCTTCTTTTGGATGTTCTGGGTCTCACTAACTCAGCTATAGGTAAATTTAAAATTCAAAGGACCAGGCCATTCCTCTGCACTCAGCTTGGATGAGGCAGAGTCTCATGGCAGAGCAAACAGCATGGCTTCGTGGGGTGGGATCACAGGGTGGGGATAACAGTGATGGCTTCGCATCAGCCCTGCTCTAAGAGGCCCCTGGTGCTCAGTGTCACACGGTAATTGCTCCAAGCACCTCTGAGAGAAAGCTGCCCTTGAGTTTCACCCACTGCCAGACAGTCCAGTTTCTCCCCATATGAGTCTGGGTCCCCAGAGTCTCACCCGGAACTGGAGTGCAGAGCAGTCGGGAGCTTTTATCTCCCTCCTGATTGAGAAAGCCAGCCATGTACTCAGTTGTTAGCCCTTTCCATACATGCAACTCTGTACCTCTGCTTTCTGCAGCTCCTCTGAGTCTCAGTGTGCTTTTCTCTTTCCTTCTAGTTGTGGAATTTCCACTCAGCCAGCTTTCCTGTGGTTCTGGATGATGTCCATTTTGTCTTTTAGTTGTGGTTTTGAAATTGTTGTGCGAGGCAGCAGTGTAGGTACTTACCTATGCCACCATCTTGGTTTCTCTGAGTTTGGTGCTCTTAATGTATATTCCCCAAAGAGCCTATCCTTACAGTTACCAGGGAACTTAATAAATCATATTTTAATTATCTTCTTTACATTTATATCTCTCTTACTAAAACTTGTGCATGCTTAAAGGCAAAACTGTATTATTCTTCTTCGATTCCCCAGAAATAAGCAAAACTAGTGAATGAATGAATGAGTGAGTGAATGAGAAAACAAATAATGACACCAAAAACTTAAAAACATGGATCAGAAACTAAGAAAGAGTTTGATATACCGAATAATATAATAGTGAAATCAGTTGATGTTTTCACCATTCTCCAATCATGAGACTAACCCAAATTGTGCTAAAAAATTGAGCAGTTAGATACACTTTCTTTTTGTCCAAAAAGTCTTAGTATCTTAGACAACAGAATAGTGTCATTCTGTCATACAGATAAATTGATTTTAATATTGATTTGCTTTCTATAAATTCATAGATGATGTAATAACATTTGAGGAATAATAATTTCCTAACACTGTCTGCAGTTGCCATTCACAGCAAATCATTTACCAGAATTGTCAGATAGCAAAAACAAATTAGCTCAGTGCTACATATAAAATGTGGTAATTGTTAGTAACAGTCTTTTAGATTATTACTGTAATACTATATTTTGCATTTATATAAACATGTATTTGGATAATAGCAGCATTATTGAATTTGATGTTCAGCACTTACCTTAAAACAGCTGTAAACAATGTTCCACCGAGTATAGAATAGACATCCAATTACTGGAAGAGATGTGCTGAAAATAAAAGTATATTAGAGGATTATTACCAAAATGGCTAAAAAAATTAAAAGATGTATTAACTCTAAAACAGTGGTTGTCAATCTTTCTAATGCCATGACCCTTTAATACAGTTCCTCGTGTTGTGGTGACCCCCAACCATAAAATTATTTTCGTTGTTACTTTATAACTGTAATTTTGCTACTGTTATGAATCGTAATGTAAATATCTGTGTTTTCTGATGGTCTTAGGCAACACTGTTAGTGGTTCTCAAACTGTGGGTTGTGACCCACAGGTTGAGAAGCGCTGCTGTAGAGCCTAAGACCATCGGAAAACACAGATATTTACATTACTATTCATAACAGTAGCAAAATTACAGTTATGGAGTAGCAACAAAAATAATTTTATGATTGGGGGTCACCACAACATGAGGAACTGTATTAAAGGGTTGCGGCATTAGAAAGGTTGAGAACCTACTGCTCTAAAGTATATATGGATATGAGCAAGTATAAAAAGTTGATATATTTTATTTCATTAATTAAAATCTATTCTTAATTGTAAGTTGAAATTTTTGTTACAGGCCCATATATAGTAAAGGGGAACAATTCTCTCTATTTCCATAAAATTATCATGATATAAAGGTTTATTGTTCATACACACTCTGTGTAATAAGCTCTTTGGAACTGCCTGCATTTAATTTTAGAAGGACTAGTTATTTCCAACTAAATAATAGGCTCTCTCAAACAAATGAACAAATGTTGTATCCAAAAGTCTCTACCTACTTAATGGTTATATCCTCTCAGAGATTCATTTGTTTACTCCTCCAATAAATGTTTATTAAGCCCTTAGTATGTGTTCCAAGTTTATGATGGTAAAAAAAGAGGCATGGTCCCTTCTCTTGTAGCTTAGAATCATTATCTCAGTTCTGCAGATGAGCTAATTGAAAGACCAATACTCAGTTTCTCATAATGGGGCTGCTATAGGAAGTCTCTAAGTGCATATTATCACTTGTGTGAACTGAATTTTATTGAGACAAATAGAGTGTTGTGTAATTTTTTTAGTTGATTAAAACTGGATAAGGCTTGTGTAACTTACTGTACCTTTAAAATATTTGTAATGCCTAGCCGGATTGGCTCAGTAATCGAGAATCCATCTATGAACCAGGAGGTCACATTTCAATTCCCGGTCAGGGCACATGCCCAGGTTGTGGGCACCATCCCAATATGGAGCATGCAGGAAGGAGCCCATCAATGATTCTCTCTCATCATTGATGTTTCTATCTTTATTTCCCTCTACCTTTCTTTTTGAAATCAATAAAATATATTTTAAAAAATATTTGTGGGACTTCTGTTTCTGGGAAGATATATATACATATGTGTGTGTGTGTGTATATATATATATATATATATATATATATATATATATATATATATATTCTCACTAAATATACTTATTTTAGAAATGATATACAAAATAAAATAAATATTAGAAGGCTCTGAAAGGTATAGAGAATAAGTGAGACTTAGTAGAGACCTTAGTACACAATGAACAACACAGTGGTGAGTTTCCTGAATTTTCTTTATGCCCCATATATTCCAGAATTTAAGCCTGGCAACCTGGAAATGCTACCTCTAGCTAAATGACCAAGATTGAGGTATCCCTAGCAAGACAGAAAGCTTTTAAATAATAACCGCTATGCTCCAACCAGACAGCACAGAAAATACTCCCATCCCAACCCTACTTACACCAGCAAGGCTAAGTGGGGAAGCTAGACTTCCCTCCTGGTCAGATTGTAACAGGTTGTCCAAATCTCATCACAGTGCTATTGGAGAAGATGAGTAGGGAACCTGGACTTCCATCCCCACCAGGCAGTGATCAGTTCCATCATCTTAACCCCTCTTCATCTCAGAGACCACCTGTGGAGGCTGGACTTCCACTTCCACCCAACAGCCCTCCTCCTTCTGTGAAAATCTAACAAAACATGTACAGGACTTTGATACCAAAAATCACAAAACACTCATGAAAGAAAGCAAAGAGGAAAAATCAACTTAAGTCAAAGATTATGCAAAAATTAAATCAGGATGGGTCATAGACTTACATGTATAATGCAAAACTATAAAACCTTTAGAAAAATATACATGAAAATCTTTGTGATCAAGAGCTAGACAAAGAATTTTTAGACCTAACACCAGAAGCAAATACATAAAAATATTGATAAATTAGACTTCATGAAAGTTAAAAATTTTTGCTCTATGGAAGACCCTGTTAAAGGAATAAAAAGACAAGTTAGAAACTGGGAGAAGATATTTGCAAACCACAAACAAGTTAGTATCTAGTAAACATAAAGATCTCTCAAACTCAACAGAAAAAAAAAATCCAACTAAGTCATGAGCAAAGACATGAAGAGCATTTTGCCAAAGAGATATATAGATGGCAAATAAACACATGGAAAGTTCAATATCATTAGCCAGGAGGGAAATATAAATTAAACCCACAATGAAATATTACCATATGCCTATCACAATGGTAAAATAAACAATAGCTGTGACACCAAATGCTGGTAAGATAATGAGAAACTGGATCCCACATACATTGCTGGTGGGAATTAAAATGGTACAATCTCTCTGTAGAACAGTTTTGTAATTTCTTAAAAAAAAACTAATTATGTAAATTCCATAACCCATAATGGCACCCCTGGGCATTCATCCTAGAGAAAGGAAAACCTGTGTTCACATAAAAAGCTAGATATAAATGTTTATAATAGCTTTCTTCTTCATACTCAAAAACTGGAAACAAGGTCAATGGCTAAACAAACTTATAATTCCATTTACATAACATCCTTGAAAGGCCAACATCATCCAAATGTAGGACAGATTAGTGGTGGCCTACAATCAAGAAGGAGGTAGAGATAGAGGGAAGAGGGTATAACTATAGAAGGACAATATTAGGGAAACATGTCAATGAAATAATTGTGCATCTTGATTGTATCAATATCGTGATTTTGAACTAGAGTTCTATAAACTGTTACCATTAAGGGAAACTGAGGAGAGGGCATACGGGTTCTCTGTGTATTATTTTTTACAGCTGCATGTGAACCTACAGTTATCTCACAATAAAAATTTAATTTTAAAATGTATTTGTAAAGGTGTTTGATTAAGTAATAAAACAAATGTAGTTAAAGTAACTGGACATTTATTAAGTTGAAAAATAATTAGGGTTGCTCACAATGAAGGTTAGTCTTCACCATGAGATAAAGCAAAATCCTATTAGATGAGAGAAAGAACAGCGGAGTGCCTGTTTGCTTTCTATTTTAGAAAGAAGCTTATTTAGTGATTTTAATTGACAGAATTTCTTTAATCCCCAAAATATCATTAGGCTTTGTAAGTTTATATAGAGACTAGTGGCCTGGTACATGAAATGCATGGGGTTGGGGGGTGTCCCTCAGACTAGCCTGCACCCTCTCCAATATGGGACCTCTAGAGGGATGTCCAACTGCCCATTTAGGCCTGATCCTATCTAAACGGGCAGTCAGACATCCCTCTCACAATCCAGGACTGCTGGCTCCCAACTGCTCACCTGCCTGCCTTCCTCATTGTCCCTAAACGCTTCTGCATGCCAGTTTGATCACCCCTTAACCACTCTCCTGCCAGCCTGATTAATGCCTAACTGCTTCCCTGCTAGCCTGTTTGTCCCTAACTGCCCTCCCATGCAGGCCTGGTCCCCCAACTGCCCTTTCTTACAGGCTTGTGTCCCCCAAACTGTCCTTTTCTGCAAGCCCTGTCACCCAACTTCCCTCCTCTGCTGGCCTGGTCATCCCTCCCTTGCAGGCTTGATCACCCACAACCACCCTCCCTTGCAGATCTAGTCCCTCTCAACTGCCCTCTCCTGCTGGCCATCTTGTAGTGGCCATCTTGTGTCTACATGGGGACAGCCATCTTGTGTGTTGGAGTGATGGCCAATTTGCATATTATTCTTTTATTAGCTAGGATTAGGTAGGATAGAATCCTGGTACACAGGTGGGGGCCAGCTGGTTTACCCTCAACCTTTTTAATGTCATGACCCTTTAATACAGTTGCTCACATTGTGGTGACCCCCAACCATAAAATTATTCTCGTTGCTACTTCATAACTGTAATCTTGCTACTGTTATGAACTGTAATGTAAATATCTGATATGCAGGATGTATTTTCATTGTTACAAATTGAACATAATTAAAGCATAGTGATTAATCACAAAAACAATATGTAATTATATATTGTGAAATATTTCTTTCTAATTACAAATAAATGAAATTTTGTCTTGAATTGTGGTGTAGCATGGGCAACAATCTTCATATGACAACAGTAAACTACATTGCTATACTTTGCTACACCGAGGAGTGGTCTGTTGGTTCCTAAGACCATGGGAAATAGGTGTGTTCTGCTGTTCTTAGGTGACCCCTGTGAAAGGGTCGTTCAACCCCCAGGGGTCGCGACCCACAGGTTGAGAACCGCTGCCCTGAAGGGTGTCCCGGATCAGGGTGGGGGTGCCTTGGGACGTGGGGCAGCCTCCGCAAGGGGCCTGTGATGGTTTGCAGGCTGGCCATGCCCCCCAGCAATCCAAGTGGAGGTCCTGGTACTTGGGATTTATTTATCTTCTAAATTGAAACTTTATAGCCTTCAGCAGAGCTAAGCCTCCTTCTTGCTCCATGGCTGCTGCCATTTTTGTTGGGATTTATTTATCTTCTATAATTGAAACTTTGTTTCTTTAAGCAGAGGCCAAGGCAGGCTAGGGCAGGCAGAAAGTTTGGCTTCCTCCATTACTGGGGAAACCCAAATCTCCTGCTCTCTCTGTGGCCACTGCCATCTTGGTTGGGTTAATTTGCATACTTGCTCCTGATTGGCTGGTGGGCATGACTTGTTGGGGTAGCAGAGGTATGTTCAATTTACATATTACTCTTTTATTAGATAGGATGACTGGATAATGATTAAAATTGGAACAAACAATAATATGAAATCATGAATTTGAGTTTATTTACTTCTATGTAATCTTATTTTTAAGTCTACTGATTTAAGTGAAGTCTCCCTTCTTATTATTCTAATGGTCATTCCTCTTATAACTGAAGAAGAGTTTGGTTTCTGTGAGTCTGTATTTCCCCTAGAGAAAAAGGCATTGTCCTCTCTCAAAAGGGAAAAGCATTCTTCAAAGGAATGAAATCTTTTGAAAAGGCAAGCATAATCAAAAGGATTTTAAAAGGAAAGAACAGCACTAATTGATGATATAGAGTCAACAAATACTTATTAAATGAAGAATACAAGGGAGTGATAGAAAACAAGAGTCTAGTTCTTTAAATAATTAACTCTAACCAAAGAAAAATATAATTCAAGAGAATTTACTTCTCTTTTTAAATAGCTTACATTAAAAATTATATAAGTAATGTGAAATATGTTCAACTTATATGTACATTAAATAAAATTAACACTGAGCTATAATAGAAATCTACATTACATTTTCTCTCTGTTTTCTAAAACATAACATAACTGAATCAGCTGTGCAGGGAGTCTTCCTAGTTTAACTTTTTACTGATTTGAATAATCCTCCCAATGAAAAGAATTAAATGTAGCTTTGAAAATATCTCATGAAAGAACTTAATGTGAATTTGAAAACCTTCATTTGGTTTGTTTTTGCTTGATACTAAACTTTTATATTTATATATATATATATATATATATATATATATATATATCCACACACACACATATATAAGCAAATGGAATTCAAGACAGTTTAGATATTAGTTAATTGGATAAAATCCAACCATAGCATAAAAGCCAGATTGAAAATGAGATTTCATCTTAAGATTTTCATTTTATCGTTATTAGTCACCATACAATGTGTTTGTGAACAATCTCCTGTGGATGACTTGGACTTACATTGTAAATCTACTCATGGTAATATGATATCCAGCCTCTCAATATGTTTAAGATGAGCCCCATTGTGTTTCTACTTAACAGCTTTTTTCTTTGTTCAGGGGAAAATATTTTGTACAGTTATACTGCACCTGTTTACTTAAGCCCCAGAGCTATCCTTAACTTCCAAGACAGTATGAGGACAAGACTGCATGGCTAGCTTTCCCTTTCCTGACATGCAAAGTGGGGTTCACCTTGCACCCCATAATATAACTGCTGATACCACAAAAATCAACGAGTTCACTACACATACACCTAGACACTTCTAAACATCTAAGGAATGTTCATGCTTTTGAACACAGGGCTATTCACACACATTCACATAGAAGTCTTAGCTGGTCAAAATATGCCCTTCAGTCTACCTGAGTGTGGACCAATCCTATCATTAGTGTCAATTGCTCAGGACCTTCTGAAGATGCATACATTTTATCTGGGCTAAAACATTCAGTCCACTTATATGGCTAATATATTGGTTTGATGACATGTTAACTAGGATTAGTTTGAATTGCCAACTCATTATTATCCACTAGAGGCCCAATGCATGAAATTTGTGCAAAGGGCTTGGCCCTCGCAGCTGCCTGGCCCTCACAGCCCCAGCAGGTTGTCTGGGAGGACATCCAGAAGGACACCTGGAAGGTCGTTCTGCTGTCCAGTCTAATTAGCATATTACACTTTTATTATTATAGATTGTGCCCTAGACAAGGAGGGGTCTCCCTCGTGAGAATGCAGGACAGTAGAGGAAATCACCCATGATGAAAGGAGTCACATTTGAAGTTTAGGGCATTTCTTGAACCCTGTGAGTCCCCTACAGGTGGGGTGCGGAGAGCAGAAAGATGCCAGCATATGACTGCAGCAGAAGGAAAGGAGCTCCCAAAGCCAATTTTGCCCATTTCATAGTTTTACCAATGGCTAGACCTAGCAGACATCCTAACTTTTTAAAATCTTTATTGTTGAAAATATTACAGATGTCCCCTTATTCCCCATTGACCCTTTCTAACCCATACCCGCCCTCCACCAGGCTTTCACCACACTATTATCTGGTCCATGGTTTATGCATATATGCATATAAATTCTTTGGTTAATCTCTTTCCACCCACCAATCCCTACTTTCCCTCTGAGATTCCACAGTCTAATCCATGCTTCTATGTCTCTCAAACTATTTTGTTCATCAGTTTTTATTTATTCTTTATATTCCACATATGAATGAGTTCATGTGATACTTGTCTTTCTCTGACTGGCTTATTTTACCTAGCACAATATTCTCCAGATCCCTCCATGCTGTTTCAAAGGGCAAAAGATCCTTCTTTTTTTATTGCTGCTTAGTATTCCATGGTGTAAATGTACCAGAGCTTTTTTTATCCACTTATCTACTGATGGGCACTTGGGCTGTTTCCAGATCTTAACTAGTGTAAATTGTGCTGCTGTGACATAGAGGTGCATATATTTTTTCTGATTGGTGTTTCGAGATTCTTATATATTCCTAGAACACTGGGATAGGGACTTAATTACAAGAAACAACAATAGCCTGTAAATATTGGAATCAAGAGTTTAGGTCAGTGGTCAGCAAACTCATTAGTCAACAGAGTGGCAAACCGTATGTAGCTCGAGAGCCACAGTTTGCAGATCACTGCCCTAGGATATATATGGGCAAACAAGGCATCTTAACTTTTTAATCCTCTTAAGATATATACTTAGAGACGTTAGCTGCCCCTGAAACCTTCCAGCTAATCCTCAAAGAGCTGCAGGTGTTCATTATGAGGATAAAAAACAAAAACAAAAAGGTAACATTCTACAAAATTATCTGCACACTGAGCTGCCCCAAACAAGCTGCCCTGTTACAAATCACTCTTCGTTGAAGCATATTTTTGTCAAATGTTACATATTTATCAAGTACATAGTTTTTCTTTCATATGTAAATCTATTATTTCTATGTTAATCTTTAATGTGCAAGCCATTTTATGGAATGGGTTTTTAATGAACCATATAATATATTCAATCAGAAATGTTTTTCTTATTAAGACAAAATACTAGCAGGTTCTTCATTCACCCCAAATGCCTAGGTGCCTTATTTTACAGTGCTTCTATTTTAATAATAATATTTATTTAGCCAACCAAAAAGTAACCTTTGATTGCTGCAGTCAAGAAATGAGTGTGTCACTGGTCTTACAGCTCTGCTAAGAATACTACACAGATGTGCTTTTTAAGTAAAGAGGAATTTAAAAATAAATCTATTTGACAAGTTGCTGATCAGAAGCCTATATTTAACACAACCAAATTAGAATGGTGTTGTACAAAAGTTGAAGTTTATCCTGGAAAATTCCTGAGATGTGCTCCAATTTGACCTCAGAAATCCTTTTCCATTAGTTTGAAAAGACATTTGCTCCCTTTTTTGTATAACTCCAAAAGGACTTTTGTTCCATGATCTTTGACCTCCGACCCCACACATTCAGAATTTATTGCCAAGCATATAGGAGCAGAAATGGCCTGGTCCTTAATATTGCTCAGATTCATACCAGTGCTGTATATGATGTAAAGCAAGATTTATTTTTTCTAAAAGCCAAATAGGCAACTTTACGTAATCATAAGATAAATACTTTTTTACAAAATAAGATTATGTAATAAACTGTAGCCCTTTAAAGTTTCATACATTACAATGGGTCTGATACTGCAGCTCTTTGTAATGGGGAACATTGTTTAAACGCTAGCATTAAGCAGGAGGCCTCATTAAGACAGCAACAGAGAAAATCCATGTTTCTTGTCCCACCCACAGACTCCTTCTATGTCTTCTGAACTGCAGACAACTGGGCACATGCATCTTGCAGGTTGTCATTCACCATCACACCATCAGAAAACTAGCCAAACTGAGTCTCCACTTTTTGGGCTAAATGCTTTATCTCTTGTAGGTCTTTATCTTGCAGGACAAATTAAATATATATATATGGAAAGCACGGGCTTCCTGCAACAAATAGAGATAATACACAGTTTGTTATGCTATCGTATTCAGTTGCGGAGCTATTTATAAAAACAACTAAGTCAAAGAAGTGTTTTCTATTCTAAACCACACAGAGAGAGAGAAAGAGAGAGAGAGAGAGAGAGAGAGAGAGAGAGAGAGAGAGAGAGAGAAATGGCTCAGTCCTGTGCTTCTATGACAATGGGCCCAGGGATGGTCACCATACAAGTCACTTCTATTCTCTGAGCCTCCATTTCCTTCTCTGCAAAGTAAAGGTGTTGGACTTGATTATCTCTATGCACCTTTCAAGTTTCAAGAGTTGATTAATCCAAACACCATAGAAGGTCCAGCTGCTCCATCATCTGAGCCCCGGGCCTGTGCGCTATGAAAGGGCTCTCAGACACACACTTCTGTACTCAGAATTTTTCATTACTCTCGTTTCTCTACCTTCCATGCCTAGTTTCCTAAATGAGGAAAAAACAAAAACAAAAAAATATCTATGTTACAAAAGTTTTGGGATTTGCTGTTTCTGCTCAGAATTCAACACAGAGATTGAAGATTGAATATGTGTTCTTCACAGTAAAAAAAAAATTGTAGAGGAAGTAAGATGTGCATGAAGGTATTGATAGCAAGATTCTGATAACCAACCTGAGTCATGAACTGATTTTAGCAGCAGCTTATTCAATCTGCTGTATTAAGAAGGGAAGTATCTAGCCCAAATCAAATTTAGAAGTTTATGTGTGATTTTTGAATCAGGATTGCAATATAGCTGATAGTCTAAGGATTCTGATCTAATCTGAAGAGTTTATAACCTGAGTTCAAAGCTTCTTTTATTGTAATTAGATTCCTAGCTACCTACATGTCATTTTAGAGCCTTTTTGTAAAGAAATCCCAGCAGCCCCCAAAAAATCATATGGATCTGAAAATGTGAATCATATAAAAAGGAGGAACAAACACTTGTTGAGTGCCTCCAATGCAACCCAGACAATGCTAGCTACTATACCTACATTGTTTTATTTATTGGAAGGCTGTCTAGGTCAAGTCCATCTAAACTATTCAATAATAATAAGATGAGAGCATGTTAGTTAATCGGTATATACTTCAACTTCCTCATTTACAAAATGGGGATTTTACATATTACCTACTCCTTGGGATAGCTAACTGTCCCAAAGGATTAAATGAAATAATGCTAAATATCCAAGCCAAGTTAGTCTATATTTATTATAATTTTGACTAAGCATGGTTTTGCATGTTGTTCACTGATAAGCCCCATTGGCAATGTAGATGAATCAACAATAGGAATAAGAAGTTTACAAAGAAAATGTTGAGTTACAAAGAACAAAGAAGCGGGAATGTGAAGAAGCATGAGTTCTCCTTTAAAGAAAGGACAATGAATGGATTAAAACTGAAAAGGCCCTGGGTGCCGAGACCAGTTTGGCTCAGTGAATAGAGCGTCGGCCTGCGAACTGAAAGGTCCTAGGTTTGATTCTGGTCAGGAGCATGTACCTTGCTTGTGGGCACATCTCCAGTGTGGGGCGTGCAAGGAGGCAGCTGATCCATGTCTCTCTCTCATTGATGTTTCTGACTTTCTACCACTCTCTCGTCCGCTCTGTCAATAAAATATATTTTTTTAAAAAAAAGGCCCTGGGTATAGCCATGAGAGAAGATGTGAGAGTTGGCAGCTGAAGAGGGAGAGAGGGTGGATCCACAGACTCAGTGAGTAGCACGCTAGGGGCATATTATCAGATTTAAGAAGTTAACTTAGTATTGAACTCAGTTCAAAAAGGAACACCAAACAATAAACTAAAGCAATGCACCAAAATGCATGGTCAGGGAACAGTGACTCAGAACAGGTCCCTTACTGGCATAAGGCGCATAAAATATGGAAATAGGAGGAAAAGACAAAGGGAGGATAAAAAAGAAAAGCTTAGTAAAGAAGGTACCAAGAAATGAGTTTGTCCAAATGAATTTAAAGAAGGGATCAGTGGTCTTCTATGCCAGCTACTATGTACCATTATATGCATAACAAAAACCCTCTGGTCAAAACTCATTAAATATTGGGAAAACTATATTTTAAAATACTGAGGCGTCTCTGAGTTGGCAGGAACAAAAGGACAAGAGAGGTACAAACAGCAGGGAAGCATAATCCAGAGCTGAGAGTATGAAGCCAGGTTTTAGTCCAAGGACATCTGCTCATTTCCAGTTGCAGAGAATCTGACTTTTAATGAGCCTGAGTAGTGAAGAGGGCCAATCGGAGATCCCCATGTAAAGCCAGAACTGCCAAGGGTAGGAAAATCAGAGCAGAGAGGAAGTGGGAATGGAGGAAATGATCTTGCATAGAGAACTTGCATGGCTCAGCTGAGATGCTGAGCAGAGAAGCAAACAAGATTAAAATGTCTCCAAAAAGAACTTCAAGCACCTGCTCACTCTGATATAAATGTGCCTTAAATTCACATTACCCATGGGACATACAAAGCCTCAAGCCAAAAATTTAAATGAAGTGGGATAGATTGATTTTTTTTCCTCTAAGCACTTGTCATAAAGAAATACAAATACACTTTAAATCCATGCCTCAAATAATGTCCACATATACACTCCCAGAGATCATAAGCTCCCTCCCAGCCAAAATTCTCTAAACATACTAGGAAATCAACCACCATGAATGAGAGGCAGAAGTCCTCAGAAATAGACCTGCAAAGGGAGCAGCCATTGGAATTGCCAGAGTCAAAATACAAAATAGGCAGTTTTAGTTTTTTCAAAGAAGTGCAAGCAATGTGCAGAAGCAAGGGGCAATCAGGTAGAGCAGGACCAATAGAATGTAAAAAAATTAAAGTAAAAATCTCAATGGCTGGCTTAAGCAGCAGATTACATACAGCCAAAAAAAGTGAAATGGGAGAGAAATTTAAAGAAATGCAGCACAAAGAGACAAAGACATAGGAAATCTTTTTTAATGTTAGTGTGTAATAGAGTAAAAAAAAAAGAGTTACCACATATTTGATTGTAGTTCCAAAATAATAAACTGTTTCCCTAATAGTTAATGATGTTAAGCATCTCTGATATATCTGTTGGCCATCTTGTATGTCCGTCTTAGAAGTGTCGATTCAGGTCCCCTACCCATTTTTTTTAACAATATTTATATTGTCATACGCTTTTTCCTTTTTACACAATGCAACTGAAAATTCCTTTTCTTTACCTGCTTATTAGATTTTGTATGACAAATTCCTTTTGAGTCCAACAATACATATTGTAAATTTTTATAGAGATTGCTAAATTGTCCTCCAAAATGTCTACAGAGATATATAAATATATGAATTAGTTGAGTGGAATTTTCACAATTAGATAAACTATGTAAAGAAAGGACAGGCATTTCTGATCATTGGACAGTAACATATCTGAATGACACTGAGAACAGATACTTATTGCTCACCTTGCATGACTTTACTCTGAATTTTTATTTTGACCCAAATTTAAGTAATTTCACATCAGTTCTGATCCTAATCTAATATCCAGCAGGCAAATTCTGTTCTCTCAATTTAAAAATAAATTTATTTTACTTGGAGTTATTATGTGCACATAAAATGTGTATTTAGTGATAAGAATACCTTTCTTCATACGATGTAATGTTTTACTTGTTGAAGCCAGACTTGGCCTTAGGAAACATTAGACTAAGGTTGATGCAGGCAAAATGACAGACTAGGAGGTCCCAGCCTCCTGAGATCTTGACAATTTTTTAATCAAGTGTTTTGTATTTTGTTGTTCAGTTGTATGAATTCTTCATATATTTTAGATGTTAGCCCATAAAGTATCTTTTGCAAATATTTTCTTTAAGTTGTTTGCCTTTCACTGTTGGTTTCTTTTGCTGTGCAAAAAGCTTTTTAGTTTGATGCAGTCCCATTCATTTATTTTTGCTTTTACTTCCCTTGACTTTGAGGTCAAGTTCACAAAACCCCTCGGAGATCAAGTCCATAAGTTGGTGGCTATGTTTTCTTTTATGTATTTTGCTGTCTCAAGTCTTATTCAAGTCTTTAATCAATATTGAGTTAATTTTTGTGTTTGGTGTCAGATAGCATTCTGGTTTCATTCCTTTGCATATGTCTTTCCAATTTAGCCAATACCACTTATTGAAGAGACTTTCCATCCTCCACTGTATGCTTTTGGCTCCATTGTCAAAAAGTAGTTGCCCATATATGTGTGGGTTTATTTCTGTTTCATTGATCTGTATGTCTGTTTTTCTGCCAATACCTTTCTATTTTGCTTACTGTAGCTTTGGATATGCTCCCATACTACCTATAAAGTTTAATATACATACAGCCCAATGGCTCAGTAATTGGGCTGTATGTAATTAACTGTATGTATATATATTCACTAGAGAAATCCTTACTCATGTATCAGAAGATAAATATAAGATTATTCATATCAACATTATCTGTAATTATGGCAAAGGAACCTAAATATACTTTGATAAAGCAGGAAAATAATAATTGTGATATAACCATATCATGGAATCCTATTCTACCATGAAAATGAATAAACTATAGCTCTATTAATATGAAAAAAATTTAAAGTATAATATTTAGTGGAGTAGAAGCAAAACACAAAAGGTGCTGTACTCTGATTCTTTTATATCCATTTAATTTTATATAAAGTAACTATATGGATGGATGGATATATATATATATATATATATATATATATATATATATATCCTATTAATGTGAGACCCTCTTTGAACTAATAAGGAAGGCTTGCTAAATATTCCTCCCTTAAAGGAACAACGTGGAGGTCATGGATTCAACTTTAATGCCTGAAATTACATTTTCTAGGGTGAGTTTTTTGGACAATGAACAGAAAGAATGTGATTTCTCATAGCATGCGCTGGCTGGGGAGGAACGTTAGAACTTAGCCTGCTGATTAGGCATGATTGCCTTCATCAAATCAAAAGACATGTTCCTCTCCCAACACACACTAAAGCCTTTGATAGGAAGCGAAAAATAATTACAACAGTAACTGTTTCCACAGAAAGAGTAGCAACAACATTATTCTTATTCACTTGCACACATGCTCAATACCAGGCTTTGCAAAATAGGCTGCTATCCTGGGCCTACAATGCCAACTGCATGACCCCAAGTGCCCTGTAGGAAAGACTTCCGACTGCAAACCTGAGGAACGCTCCAGAGAAAATTCTCCTGTGCTGTCTGGGGCTCCGAACAATTTCTATGTAAAGGGCTGAGCTATCTAGTGATCCAACAGCAGATGATGGTCCTCCACCAGCAACCTCAGTATTTTTTGACTTGTCCTCCTGTTTCCCCACATCCAAATGCCTAGCTTGCCTCTTCCCCATCCCAAATCTACAGCTTTATTCCTAGGGATGCAGAGGAAAGGTATGCTAAAAGTCCAGCTTATCCATCACATTTAGATACCTGGCCCAGTATAAACTGATCTTGCGACTCATATCTAGATGCTACCATGAGTTGGTGGGGATTGACCTTGGCAGGCTCAGCAGTTCCTCCAAAAATTTGGCACTGGGGGATTATCCAAGAGCTAGACTGAAACAAATATGCTTTAACTCACCAATTTCAGCAGGGGGGTCAGTAATAATTCCATTGCAATGAGCTTGTACAATAAAGTTGTGGCTTCAAGTAACTACCATCAAACTGATACTTTATTCAATGGCAATCAAGCCTTTTGCCAGGCAATGCCTTCTGAAAGAGATTTCTCTAACTATCCAAGGAAATGGCTACCTGCTCAATCAGTTAGCACCTACAAAGTGAGAGACAGTGAATCTCTAAGGAGCAGACCCTTACAGAAAAGTATACTGTACCACCCATTTCTATGCTTATTTTCAATAATACCTCAATCCCTTTTTATGAAAAGTTGGATAGGAATAAATCTAATTTACATTAACCTCAGAGAAGGTGGACCATTTTCTGAACAAGATCTGTATGTTCTGCCAGTTATGAGACAATAAAAATGACATCTAAGAAAGTGTTAATAGTTAAAAAGCCAAAGAATACAGGAGAATATTAGAAGCTATTTTATGTGGCAAGAGTGGAAAGAAGATCTGACCTAAATCAGATGCACTGTGGGAGCCAAATCTGTGCATCATTCCAAGTTCGAAATCATGGAAGATAAATGGTGTTCTCTTACCCCCAGTGCTTTTGTCATGGGTGGAGAGGGGAGGAAGTGAAATTAGCAAATGCAGATTAGTTTTCTAAGAAGATTGGCCAAGGAAACAAAGAAGGAACCAGATTGCCAGCATGGGGTGGAGGCAAAGACTTCCCTGGTTACGTCTTTTTACACTCTTTTTCACTGCTATGTTAGTTTTAGTCCATTATCATTATTCTTTCACTGGGAGTTTGTTGAGTGCCTTGAAATAGCATCCATCCTCTGCTATCTAAAAGACAACCTGGCAGGCCTCCCTTCACAGAAAAGAAACGGGGTGTCACCAGCAGTCATTTTGCAGCTTGTAATAGAATTCAGGCAGGATATTTTTTTTTCTTGAGACCTTTTCTAACCTGTGGGATTTTAAGAGGCAGCCAAAATACACCTTACATTTCCGTCTGTGTGTTTTTTCTTCTAGCATAAGAATTAGGACTCTAAGACTGGGGACTTTAAGACTTTCTTAACTCCTTTTTGATGCTTGGTTTATTAAACTATTCATTTGGAAAGAGGGTAACATTAACCGCTCACAATAAATGGTGCCTGTCTGTCAAATACTCTTGGTAGGATATTAGACAATACCAAGCAGCCACCCTCACTCCTGACTGAGCTAGCTGTGGTTACAAAGCTCCCTGGCAGGCAAGCTGCCTATCGCGTAGGCTAAAAAGAACAGTAAAGTAGGAACAGCGAAGCTTGTACAATTTCTCACTTTCTATTTTCCGTGTATTTTTAGTTTGGAAGAAATTGGTTTCCTTTCTATGTTTTGTATGTTTCTATTAATATGTCTGGCATGACCAGATGATTTATTAAACTTGTGTTTATTCATATAAAATAATCACCGCTCTGGGGAGGGATGTGGGGGAGAAGAGTGAGTCAATAAAGTGCTCATACATCTGGACTTCTAGGCAGAAATTGAGATGCAGTGTGTCTAATGAACAATCAATGAGTTGAAAGCCATTTTGTGTAAAATAAAGCTTAGCCTTGAAAACCTAAACATTTCTCTTTTATAAGTCGCTGATTGAAAGGATCTTTGCAATCAAAATAAATCCAGGCAAATCCATGGAACAGGAATTTGATTTAATTAAACCAAATGCTGCTCATCTGTGTAACGTCTAGCTCGTAAATGAGAAAATTAAACTAGCTGATTCCTTAAGTCCTACTCTGTTCTGATTCTTCTTGATGTTCAACTCAAGGTTTTTTGCTTAAATTTTTTGGTTGGCTTTTTCAAACACTCAACCCTAAGTCTACTTCAGGTTGTCCCTCTTAATTTTCAGATTTTTATTCTGCATTCTTATAAAACAATCCATTATGATGTCAAAGTCATTGTATCCAAAACCAAACTCTTGCCATCCCTCTCAAACTTCTTGTTTTCCCTTTCCTGGGATTTGTACATCTCTTTTTCTTGGTATGCAGACATTGAAATAAGGGATCACTTTTCATCATCTTTATCTCTCCCCATATTTAATCAGTCTCCACAGTCAGAATATTGGTTCACTGCAATATTTGTTTTCTTAGCTTTATTTCAATCCTTACCAGCATATTAGTTTGGGCTCCTAGCATGTCATTCCAGGACTCAGTATTGGAAGTTCTTGGTCATCTTTATCTTTCTTGAAATGATTAATTAACCCAAAACACTATAGCTGTGTTGATGTTCTTGTAGTTCTCTCTTGTCTGTTGACAATGCAGCCTCTTTGCAATATGCCAAGCCTAGCTTTCCAAGGCTTTCTTTGTCTTCTCCCACTTATGCCCGGTGTCTGAGCCACCCAGCATATTTGCTATTTCTTAAACACCTTCTATATTTTGCTATTTCCTTGCCCTTTTTGTTTGATTTTGAATTCTTATTTTCAGTGTTTAAATGTTTAAAATATATACAACTAAAATCAGGAAAAAAATAATAATTTTAAACCTTTATTCTCATTCAGAAAACTCATTATTTCTTTTTCTTGTCCCCAAAAGTATGTTACATACGAGTGAATGTAGCAGCACTTTAAAATAAAAGGTCTGTGTAAAAGACACTGAGGGTGGAGGGTGTTAAATCAGGATAGGCTCTTGAGAGCCTGTACCTCAGTGCCCCCACTGGAAAAAGCCAGAGAAGTGAGTCAGCTTACTAAGGTCACACAACTGCTCAGGGACAAATCCTGCACCAAAGATTTGAACAGTCTTCCATAGCTCAAGGAACTATCAAAACCTACATTCTCATAGGACCTGGCCCATCATTCCCGAAACAAATGGTAGGCCGTGCCTATAAAGGGTGATGAGCAAGGTACTGGAAATACAAAAAAAAATGGGCTTGCTTTCCAGAAACACAGTCTAGGAGGAGGAGATACATGTGGGCAAAAAAATGTAATAAAAGGTGATAGATGCTGTGATAGAAATCGTGCATTGTTCCGACAAAAAGGAGGGAGTAGTAAGCTCTGACTAATGTGACAGGGGAAAGCAGAAGGATTTCGTAGATAAGGTAACCCCTTGGGTTTAATATAAAAAGAAAAGTTGCGTTCACCAGGATAGACTAGCAAGAAACAAACCCAAGAAAAAGGCACAAGAGCATGAATTAGGTGGCGATATTTGAGGAAAATGTGAATAATTTGAAAGTCTGCCAGTAAAGGTACAAGACAAAATTAAAGTTGGAAAGCAAGAAAGCTCCACATTGTAAAGGGATCTGTATGCCTTAAAGTAGTTCGGAATAATAATTATTATTGTTACTATCATGTTTATTAATAAATATTAGTTTCTCAATAAAATAATGGGTTCTATTAACAGACAAGGAAATTGAAAATCAAAGATTAACTCACTTGCCTAAAACAACACAGCTATTAAGTAGTGGAGCCAATATTTGAATCAAGTTCACCTGATTTAAAAGCTGAGCGTTGATTACACTATAATCCACCTTTCGTCTGTGAACAATGTGGAACCATCAGAACATTTTTAACAAAGAAATGGATTCTTGTCTTTGAACAGTATGGAGTTGCACTATCCAATATAGTAGTCACTACTTACACTGAAAATTAAATAATAATTTAATAATTAAAAACTCAGTTGCAGTAGCACATTTCAAATGCTCAGTAGCCACACATAGCTAATGGCTATTGCATTGGACAGCACAGAATGAACATTTCAATCATCACAGGAAATTCCATTGGACAGCTCTGGTATAGGAGATGCATTGGGGACCATTACCTAAGACAAGTGAGAAAGGATCAGAGAAAAAAATAAGATAATAATAGTAGAGACTTAATCCAGTGATTTCCAAAGTGTAATTTGCCCTCTCCTGCCCCACCCCTGTCCCAATCATCAGCAGCAGATCACTTGGAGACCTGTTAAAAAGGCAAATTCTTGGCTTTATGCCAGACACACTGAATCAGAAACTCTGAGAACAGGGCCCAACCATCTATGTTGTAACAAGCCCTGCAGGGGATTCAGATGCTTGCTAAAGTGTGAAGACGACTGATGAGAGGAAAAGACAGATTTGTAAAGAATGGCACTGAAATACAAACAGCTTTGTAAGGGGAAGGATGAATCTTGGATAACCTCAGGTAGGTTGATGAATCTAGGAGAAATGTATTCAAAGGGAAAGGACAATAAGTTTGAGTTTGAGTTCCTGAGGAACACTCAAGTATTGTAATTCGATGGGAAGTGTTAGTCTGGAAATTAGGACAAACTTCTGGAATGGAAATACAGATTTAGAGTCATCACATTTTTGGTGGTAGATTGGATGGTTGGCTCTCAATGTTTTTCCTCTACAAAAAAATGACACATATGTGTCTGGAAATGCTGAGGGCTCTGTTTAGGTTTAGGTGCAATTCTTCACATGCTGGTTTCTTTTTTTCTTCTATTTAAGAAGTCATCTCAAAATGCAAATGTGGTCTGTTATATGTGAACATGTTCTATTTTTAAAAGTACCTAATTAACATACATTGTAATTCTGAGTATTATTAGTACATAGAACTTCTCACATAGTTTACACAGAATCCTAAAGTATGTATAGTGAAAAGAAGACAGGTGGAAGAGTTGACTGACTTTCCCTCCAGTCCTGGTGTGTGGGCTGCAGCAGAGAGACCAGCAAGAGGGGAAAAGAAATGGTCAGGAGGTGAGAGCATGGTGTACCAGAAGTCAAGAAAAGAGCGTTTCCAACAGGAAGTGATGGACACTGCCATATTCCAGAGAGACCAGTACAAGAGACATTGGGCTTTGCTCTTGAGCATTCATTGCTGAACTTTATCAAAGTCATTTCTACAGGGAAGTTAAGGTCATTTTGATCTATCAACTGAAGTAGTTGAAACAAAAATAGAAGATGAGAAAATGGAGGCAGCAAGGGTAAATTTATGCTTTGTACTATTCTGTGGTTATAAGTCACTTTACATTCTCAGTATCTTATAGAAATTTCAGTGAAACCACTTTTCTAAGTGTTATACTTTCTCTCCCCAGGGGCCTGGCATAAGTATAGCATGAAAAAACTAGCATACTAAAAATAAAATCAATCTACCCATGATATTGATCCATTGATCCTAAACAATGATGGAGCTCACCTTAACCCTATACTTTATCTAGGATAGGTTCATTTCTAGGATTTTTCTTATCCTGCATAGTCTGGCTTATTCTGCCTCATTACCCTTAGTGATGTGTCTGAATCCTCAGAGTAAATATAGCTTAGACTTTAAAGCTGAACCATCTCTTAAAAAAAAATACCATTGGTATTGTTCCCTATAATTGACCTGACCTAAATTAATCCTCACAGCCATCCTGTGAAGTAGATAGGAAAGTATTATTGTGTTTATTTTTGCAGATGAAAATTGTCCAATATCTCCCCTCTTATAAATCACAATGTAACCATCTTATTTTATTTATTGTATTAATGTAATAATTTCATATTTTTCCATGAAGAATCCCAGGTAGGGGCATCTGAAAAAAACTAAGAGTAGAGTGTCAAAACTAGATGGTAAAAGAACATAGATATTCAGCTGTTCAATCTACATAATTGGCATAGCTCAGCTTTAAATTTAGCTCTAAGTTTTTTAGCAACCAACCAAAAAGGCAGACACTGTCAATTACCCAGCTTCTATTTTCATAAAGAAATATGTGTGCCAGTTTCTCTGAGAAACCCAAGTACCTCCTTGCCTAAGTTTAAAAGAAACTTCAGATCTATATCACAAATGGCATTTTCTATGCACAAGGTAGTGAAACATTTCATGTGGCAGTTTCTAATAATTTCCTCCAGTAAAGCTTCACTTAAATATTAAATTAAAAACTGACTTTTCAACACAAACACTAATTTTCTGATCATTGGTGAGCAGCTACCACAAGGATAGGAAACCTTACTTTGGACTGTATCTCGATTTTCATCATTGTGAATAAATGCTACCCACTGATCAGCACACATTAATGAAATATGCTACCTCCTCATTAAAGCTAAAAATCAGATAGCCTTGGTAAGTGTTCACAACCTATGTACACACACATACACCACTGCCATCTTAATATTTTAAAAAATAATATAAAGTTCTTTTTAGAAGAAGAAACTAAAGCATTATTGGGTTTTTAGAAAATCCTAATTGGCTTAAGTAAAATGTCATCTATTATTCTAAGATGTTCCTAGAATAACTATACTTTGAGGTGACTAGAATATAAGCAATCTGGGCGGCACTTTCATTATAATTAGAGCAGATGCTGAATAACTATCTTCCTTTTCAGGCACTGATGATCACTAACATTTTTAATTAATCACAAATCCCTCCTGGCTGTTCATAGGACTGTACCAAAATGGCACCTTCCCTCGCATGAGCTACTAAATGAATCAAGCACCTAATGCTGTATCCAGTATCCCATCAGGTAACCTATACATGGATATCCAGGCACAGTGTCATAGAACTCCCAGGGCATACTAAAATTGAATATGTGCATGCAGAAAAGTAGTCTGTTAAAATGCATTTAATGAAAATTATTGGCCTCAGAGTTCTGAGCAAGGCACTGGTGCAGATTATTAAAGAAATAAGCCATCCTCTTTGTCTTCAGGGAGCTTAAAATCTGGTCAGGGAGACAAAAATATATACAATGTATGCAACTAAAAACAATAACCTAAGAACCTATAAACACATGTACAGAAGAGTATAGTACGTCATCAGTGATACTCACCAACACACAGATACAGCAGCTAGTAATGGAATAAAGAGTAAAGTAGTAACCTCTGTTCCCATCAGCTGATGCAAAAGTGATCTAAAATGGCAGGCAGATACAAAGAGCAATATTTGTAAATATTTTTAGTGATTTCAGAGATGAAGGGAGAGGGAGAAGGAAAGAGAGAGAAACATCAAGGATGAGAAAGAATCATTGATTGGCTACAACCTGCATGCCCCACATTGGGGACCAAGTCTACAACATTCCATGTGCCCTGACCAGGAATTGAACTGTGACCTCCTAGTTCAACCATTGAGCCACACCGGCCAAGCCATAGAGAGTACTATTAAATAGACCACACTATATCTAATGCCCCAGGAATGTGTGCAGATGAGCCAATTCTGCCATGTAAAAGAGAAATTCCATACCTGAAAATATGGATTGTCTTGTTTCAGATCAGTGATTTATAAATTTTAACAGGGTCTGATTTACTTAGACTGCTTTAAAAAATAAAGAAAGCTGATTTTGGGATGACGTGTGTATTTTCCAGTTCTATGGCTAAGGGTGGATCCTCGGAGTCTGCATTCTCATGGGTCTCCCAAGGAAAGAATAAGTTAAAAAACACTCCCATGTGAGGCCCACTGCCAATGATGCTCACTCCAGACCAGCCCATTGTGACATAAGAGGGAAGTCAGTAACAGTGTTCTCAACTGCCATTATTCAGCAGTACAAAGGAAGGGAAGGATTCTAGAATGATCTCTCTAAAGGTCAATATGCCACTCAAAGCAAGAAACAGCATTTTAATTGATGCAATCTCATGTAAGAAATTATTAACACATGTCCATACCTAGATAGAAAAGTATGATTCTATGATTCATTTGCTAACCAGTAGGTTTTACTGGATGATTATGTGTTGATTTGGTTAAAAATTATTTAATTAAATTATTTGAACTGAGAAAGAGCCATAATATAAATTCAAAGGGTTACAATAAAACATGATTGTTTGCATTAAGTTTGCTACTTAGTCATTTTTATTAGATGTATTTTGGGTTTTCAAAAATAATTCTTATATTCCATTATTTCACAGGCCTCAATTATATGTACTTGTTCTCTGAGATTAAACACTGTAATAATATTCTATGAAACCTCATGCTATGCTATTATTAATTTTATATATATATAATTATATGCTTTTAAAAGCCTTTGCAGCTATGAGATAGTTTTACCTCAGGCATTTTGCAAATTAATCATTATTAGCCCTGTTGAAAAGAAACTCAGAAAACATGAGGAATTTACTCAAATTCTCAGGGCTAATTAATATGAGTGAGAATTGACAATAGTGTCATTCATTTAAATGGCAAAAGACAGATATTCATCAGACATTCTTAAGTCATGTATTCTATATTGCATAGGGACAAATTGGGTATATGTTTAGGAACCCAAACTTTAGATACTAATATGATCACTCTTTAGGCTATTTCTGTTTTCCCAGAATCATCAGTTCTTAATACATTTCCATAATTTCAACTGCAGTGTTTTTCTAAACTAAAAAATAGAAGAGCCTTAAGATGACTTTGCAACCATTATTTGGAAAATGAAAAGAAAACCTGATTATAAAAGAATCCTAAGTATAAGCAAAAATTTAAAGTGAGAAAGGCCCAAAGTAATATTCAGAAGTGGTTTGGAACATTAAATTATGCTGCAACTAGGGCTTCTGTTGCAAGCATTAATGGGAAATGGGGCTCTAAAATAAATTGAGCCAAACTGTGGATTTAAAAGCCAAGCTGACCCCCTTACTCTTGCATTGTCAGTGAAGACCAAGTGGAAACCTCTGGAGAGTAAACAATGCACTTCAAAAAGTGTCAAAGATGAAGCCTCAAGGGAAATTTTTAAAAATTCAATAAATGAATTTCAGAAGAAAAGGCAGCCTTTCAGAGAAGGTTAGAAATCCTGAGTCAGAGGAGAACCCCAACACTGAGCAAGGTTTGACAAACCTCTTAGCAAGAGAAGCTGCCTGGGTATACTTGGGGCCTTCTGTGTGAGGAAACAGGGAAAAAAGGCAGATTAGTTGACGTCTGAGAGATAGAAGATCTAAAAAATGTAAATCAATGTATTTAAGTCTTTGTTGGTGTGAATAAAGTGGGGGAAATCTAGGATGGAGTATGTTAATCATTGCAGGTAAAATATTGAGATAATCAGACATATTAGAGTTGAATACACAAGTCTAGAAATGTAGTCACAGATAGAATGGAAATAGCTTAGTATTGAGGAGGCGGCAAGATAAAGAAATTTTTTAGCTAAATTTTTTAGAAATACTCAAATAGGAAAGACTGGCACATTTATTGACAGAAGGAAAAGAAATAGAAAGAAAGAAATTGACAATGATAGTAGGAGAGAGGATACAAGTAAAAACATGCAAAAATAGCATTTGTGAGAAGGAATAAATTAACCTTACAAGCAATGATACATCTTCCAAAAAGGGGGAAAGAAGAGAAAAAAGAGGGAAAGGTAGATCGTTTGCAGTAGCAGGGATAGAAAATGAAGATCTCATTTAACCACTGTCCTCACTGCCTGGGAACTGGGGCAGAGAGGAGAGAATTTAGAACATTGGTCTTCAAATTGGGATGCCAGGAACCCTGAGAGCACAGGGCATGGAGTGCTTGAAAGAAATTAATGTCCAGATCCTCTACTTGCTCATGGCTTCCTGGAGAAAGCCCCTATGGGTTGGCTCATCTTGCAGTTCTCTGTTCACTCCCCCTCACAACCTCCCTTCCTGCACTTCCTCGAAATTAGGCAGATCTCTCACCATTCCAATACATTACCCAAGTCTAAAAATTCAGGCATAGGCAACAATGAAAAAGTTTAACAGTTACTTTCATTAAGTAACCAGATACCCATTTCTATCAGTCTAATTGAGAGATGCCTAATTCAGAGATTAAGATATTTGCTTAATAATGTTTCTCAAACGCTGCCATATACTTCTGATGTTTTGATCAAATCTATACTCATAATTATTTTTATGATAACCTAGTCCAGGAAAAAAATGTGTTAATGCATAGAGTCCTGTGGTCAAAGTAATTAAAAATGAATAAAAAAAGTACATAAGCCTTTAGTCTGATAGAATGATGAATAAACAACATTAAGCATTAAAACATTAGAACAAAATTTGAAGGAAGCAGAATGGAACACGAATTCAAGAGATAAAAGGAGTAATGTGAAATCTCTGTTTTTTTAAAAAAAGTCTTTGTTGGTGTGTGTTTTTAAATGGATTGCTCATTTTAAATAGATCATGCCAGGTATTTCTATTGCCAGGGGTTTATTTTTAGGAGTGATGCAACACCTTTATTTTTAAATGTCAATAATACAATAATCCAGAAAGTACATATTTTAACTATTGAAATTTGCTAAAAGCTTTTGCATTTCATTTAAAAATGTGTGAACATAGATTTTCAAAACTATTTGAGGATATACACCTGTTTAGAAGACCATTCTGGTCTTCTAAGGAAACAAAAAGATGAGTGATGAAACCGAGGAGCACAAGTGCATGCCCATTTGAAGTTAACATGATGTGTAGCAGATCAGGTTGGCAAAATTCCTGCATTTTCTTTGGCAATGATCTGTAGCCCAGGAGCAGAAATGAGAATAAATGACATGAAATAATAGCAAATTGGGCACAGCAAGATGCTAAGAAGGCCTTGAATATTAATAAAGATAAGTTAAAATACCTGACCATGGTACCTGAATAAGATAGGGAAATAAATGAGAGCGGAATAGTGATAACTGTAAGTTAGTTGGTTCTCAATAGTTAAAGGCTGAATTAGGATCAGAACAATGGAAAGAGAGCGAGAGGAGCATGCCAAGTCCAAGCATTTGAAAACGGAGCAATATAACAATAAGGTTATTACTTTGTGGTTGCAATTAGGAGATGGAGATTTTTTCATGACAAGGTCAAGCAATTATGAGGCTAACGGCAGTAACAGAAGGCCAATATAGATATTAAAATGTATTGAAATGGCTAGAAATGCTGTCAGAGAATGAAGTGGGCTGATATTGAACAGAATGTCCTGGCAGCAAAGGTATGGAAAGGATGCTGCAATTGGACAGTATGGACTTTTAGGAACCAAAGAAAGAGTTTAGTGTTCCAGAATTGACATAGGGACTTGTACAGACGTTGCAGATTAATGCACTCCACATCAGTCATGCAGAATGGAACTTTATTCTTCACATCTTAACTTGCTCAAGAGCTTTGGTTTACACAGAAGGTAAGGGGGAAAGGAAACAAAAAATAATCTTAATCCCACTCCATTGCAATTCAGCTCTTCCCATTACAACTTGGTCTATTTGAGATAAATATCAAGTCAAATTCACGAATCTCCCAGGAGGTGATCTAAGTTTCTAGGGTTAATATCTACTAATGCCCAGCTCTCAGGGAAGAGGCACCTGATCAGATTATTAATGACAGAATTTCCTTCCACTTCATTTCTAAGCTTTTGCTATGAATTGATCCAAACCAGCAGCTTGAGTGAGTCACTCTACTGACAGCTTCTGAGGCTCAGGCAAACTCCCATCCAGCGGCTGAAGAACTCCCCACACAAACCAGGGCCTACATGCCACGTGTCCATGTGAAGTCCCCTGTGACTAGCCTGAGATGTGGTCTGTCAAAATTTTAGGCAGAAAGCAAAGCACTAAAACCTTACAGATTTCTAGGGTGGTTATGCTGCCTTCTCATATACTGCATCTTCCTTTTTTGTGGTTTAAAATCTATGGTCATCCCAACAGGAGTATCTGAGCCAAAGCCCCTTGAGAATGCAAATTAAACCACTTCTTGCAGCTGAAAATCAGATTTTCCAGAATCCAAAGCCAAGAATCACTTAAAAGCCTCTCCCCTGAGAACAGTGCATGTAGAAAGTGTTTACTTCCTGAATGGCGGAGACTAAAAGTTGGTCCCAGAAAGCCACGGAACAGAAGCTTTTTCCTGTCTCTAAAGGCCGTCTTGCTATTTTTTAAAAGGAGGCCATAATGACCGTGTGAGGGAGCCTCCGAAGGAGACAGTGGCATGGATTGCAGAGCCTTCAGGGGGAACTGAGCTTCCACCCAGTTGTATGAGTTTGGGGGAGGAAGGCAAGGAAGAGACCCTGGTGAACTAGCCCAAACCTTTCTCCTGAACTCAGTACCCTATATCCAGATAGATGTCCAAACGGGACGTAAATCTGACAAGCACGTAATTGAATTCCTCTTTCTCTCAAAACTGTCTGCAATATGAAAGGCACGGCCTATGAAAGAAATAATTGATAAGCTGAACTTTATTAAAATTTAAAATGTCTGCTCTGTGAAAAAAAAAATGTCAAGAAAATGAGAGGACAAGTAAAAGACTAAAAGAAACTACCTGCAAAGACACATGTGATAAAGGACTGTTATCCAAAATACATAAAGAACGCAACACTCAATATTCTCAATATTAGCAAAACAAACAACCTGATTTTTAAAAATAGGCAAAAGAACATATCAGACACCTCACTAAAAAAAGACCTACAGATAAGCACATAAAAAGATTAAATCATCTTCCTCTCAATATCATTTGTCCTGCTTTTTGAAAAGCATTTCCCACCTTCCATGTGACACACATTGGTTAATCTTTGGGACCGTGGGAGCAGTGTGTTTCAGCTCCAGAGGGTTCCATCTTTGGCAAAGACAATGACTTTGGTAAAGTATCTTTTCTGGTAATATTTTGGCAAATGTACAGGGTAAGGACTTGAGAAGTGTCCCAGAAGTGTGGTCAATGAACAAGCAGAAAGAGCTTGCTCTCCACATCTGCAGTGACCTATTGTGACAAGGCTCCTGGGACCCATCAGGCCCTGGAGCTGAAACTTGCAAGGATGATGGGGTGAATTCAGGACAGCATTATGCTAAGTGAAATAAGCCAGTCAGAGAAAGATAAGTACCACATGATACCACTCATTTGTGAAATATAATGAACAGCATAAACTGATGAACAAAAACAGTTCTAAAGACAGAGAAACATCACTCAGACCACCAGACCTCAGAGGGAAGGTAGGGGAGGGGGAGGGTAAGGGGGGAGAGATCAACCAAAGGACTTGTATGCATGCATATGGGCCTAACCAATGGACACAGACAACAGGGGGTGAGTGCATGAGCCGAGAGATTTTCCTGTTTAATCTTTAACTGTGCCTTCCTCCTTTTTGTATGAACCAGAGCATGCATTTCTCTTGAAAGTAAAAGGGAAGGAAAATAATAGCCAGTATCGACAATTTGATAACATTCATTGTCTTCTTTTATTTCTTCCATTCTACTTCTCTAGAGTTTGAGAGTAATGGTGCGAGGAAAGGCTGTTACTGCCCAAAATGTGTTCCCCGGAATACTCTGTGCTGTAGGGAAGAGGGGCAGTTTTAGGAGCAAGTTGGTCAGGAATTCTGAAAAGCAACTGCTCCTGCAAATTATTCCCCCAGAATGTAGAGAAATGAGAACATTGCAAGAAGAAGGAAAGGATGAATAGTAAGCTCATAATCCTTGCGTTTCCTCTTTTCCAGTTTTCATTATTCTCCAGATTTCTGCAAGCATAAAGTATTAGCTTTACCATGATTGAAAGCCGTGTTCTATTCCCAAAGGTTAGGATGACCTATTTTTTCTCCTGCAGATTGTTGTCAAAGCTAAGTGAATGCCATTCTTCTGGTTATTCTACCATGTTGACAAAATTCAATCATTATTCTCTACACACTTACTAAGCAGCGTGTTGGACCTATAATAAAAGACAAAGACGATCATTCCTTGCTCTCTTGGATGTTACAGTTTAGCTCTTCACAGGAGGCCCTTACGCAAACCACCAAAACCACTCCTCCTATCTTCTCCCAACACTGATGTATGAAAATTGTATAATAGTCACTGTTCCCTTTCAAAGGAAGACTGATCACTATGGAGACAAAGGAAAGAAAGAAACCAACATTTGCTGAACCCCTGATGCCCAACAGACACATGCTATATGCTTTTATATTTTCAGTCCCATCTTTAATCATTTAATTTTCTTTTTTCTTTTTAGTTAGTCTAGCTAAAGGTTTGTCGATTTTGTTGATTTAAAAAAAAACTTTTTATTTCACTGACTTTTCTATATTGTTTTTCCATTTTATTCATCTCTGCTCTAATTACTTCCTTTTGCTAGCTTTGGGTTTAGTTGGTTCTTATTTTTCTAGTTCCTTAAGGTATAATGTTAGATTTCGTATTTGGGATCTTTCTTCTTTTATAATATAAGTACTATTTACAGCTATAAGTTTTCCTCTTTGCACTGTGTAGTCATAAATATTGGTGTGTTGTGTGTTTTTTTTTTGTTCCCATATGTTTTCTAATTTCCCATGTGGTTTCTTCTTTGACACATTAATTCCTTAAGAGTATATTGTTTAATTTTCACATATTTGAATTTTCTAGTTTTCCTTTCCTATTGATTTCTACTTTTATTTCATTGTAGCAAAAAGATACTTTGTATAATTTTAACATTTTAAAAATTACTAAGATGTGTTTTGTGGCCTAACCTGGGGTCTATTCTGGAGAATGCTTCACATGCACTTAAGGAAAAAATGTCTATTCTAAGACATTATTGGGTAAAATATTTTGTATATATCCGTTAGGTCTAATTACTACATCCTGATGTTCAAATTCTGTTTCCTTACTTGTCTTCTTTCTGAGTGTTCAGCACCTGATTTTTTTTTTTTAAATTGTAATAAGCTAAAGAAGACACTAAAATATTTTAGATACTGTTCCAAATCAGGCCATGTCCACGACATGTAAAATAATCTTCCTCTATCAAAATACATATATTTGAACATGTGAAGCACCTTTTTTCAGAGTTGTCATATTTGTTCATACAAGATATGGATTTGTGAATTGGATTTTGCTTTTAGCAGAGCAGTAGCCACTATTTCACAGCCCTGCGAAGAAGAAAGAGTAGAATATGGTTCTTCTCTGAATATATCACCAGTATTCTGATAAAGGTTTTGTTGTGCCCTCTCTCCCATGAAGGCATAAAATGCAGATGCAACTTAGCCCACAGGAAGGCTTAGGAATGGGAGTTATGGAGGGAAAGACACCTGAGTCAGTCTGAGATCTCAGCCACCTAAAGACCAATAGTTGGAGGGCTCACAGTGAAATCATACACTAGGCCCAAATGCCCCCACTCAAGACCACCGAGAGAAGGAAGTGCTGCATGCCAGATATGCACAATAGTCCTGTCCTTCAAAGTTTCATTCAGTCACTACTTAGCAATAGCAATGTCTTCATATCGCCTGCTTTCTCTCAGTGTCTGATAAAGAACTGTTGAATCCCAGGAAGGCCAACTCCCAATCTTCTACCTTGCAGAGAACACTGATTTTGGTTAGATCTTATCTTTTTTGCAATATAGAGATCACCTTACATGCACACCCGCTCCTTATCTGTTCATGCTTGATATCCCCTTTCCCTATTAATAAACAAAAGCTGGTTTCATGCCATTCCTTGATTCTGATTTTAGGTCCATCCTGCCCTTCTATGTCTCATTTGAGAAGAAAACTACATGTATTACAGACCTACTGTGTATATAAACTGGCTTAGATATTTGAAAAGTTTATTATGGAAACAATAGTCTGTGGACCCAGCACCTACCCCATGAAAAGTACAATGACTGTGCTGGTTCACTACTTTTACAACCTGCTACTAAGACCAGTACTGCTTGCTTTTATTCCACAGTGAGAATTATTTTACTTATTTATTTAACTTACTTATTCAGTTAACTTTAGCATCTTGTGAGTTCATAATGTAAATATTCTATTAGAATAATAATTTTAGCATA
Source organism: Lasiurus cinereus (assembly GCA_011751065.1). Classification (NCBI taxonomy): domain Eukaryota; kingdom Metazoa; phylum Chordata; class Mammalia; order Chiroptera; family Vespertilionidae; genus Lasiurus; species Lasiurus cinereus. Next base: position 1,810,901 of record JAAGEH010000040.1, read on the forward strand.
GGTGTGGGGTTACTCTTTCTTAGTCTCTATTAATCATTTACTCAGTTATGTTTATTTGATAATTATCTGCTTCAAGTCATTTTTACAAGTTTATCATTCAGAATAAACTGACTGGTGCCTATTGGCTTTAGAGCGGTTTTAATGGATATTGGACTACTTGTATATCAGCCTTGCCAAATTGTACTGTTCCTTGCATTATACTAATCTAAAAATTCTGAACTTTAGAATTTTGTGGTGTAATCCCAGGATTTTTTTTAAACTTCAATTTAAATTTCCATTAATTTGTGGTGTAATCCCAGGATTTTTTTTAAAAAACTTCAATTTAAATTTCCATTTATACAATTAAAAAATCACACATCTTTGTACTTAGAAAGCTTAAAATAACTTAGTCTGGTCAATTTTAGGAGATTTGGAGGGAGCCCTTGAATCTGGACTTGGTCATTTCCATTTAAAGGAATCTGTCTTGGGAAATTACTATTCTTTTACTTTCCTAGGATACAAAATTCTAATTGAAAAACCTTTACACCTGGTAATGGCATGCATTTAATTTGTTTCTATCCTATTAGGAGCATGTTCTGGTCAGGGAAGGAACGCACATTGGAATCTTGGTGATTTGTGAGTTATACACCCTGTCCCTGAGGGCGGGCGCAGCCCCACGCTGCTAATAAATAGTCCTAGATTCAGGTCATTTGAGCCTTTTTATTATGGGCAGGAACGGCATCCGAACAATACTTCAATTTAAAACATCTCCAAGTTCAGTTCAGTTCTTTTCAGTGCAATTTATCAAGTAATTATCAAGTGTGCTAGGCGTTTTCTGAGTCTCTCGGAGTACAGCAAGAACAGGGCTTCGTCCATACTTGCATGGATTCCACAAAAAGAGAAAGGCTAATAAGGTAGCTCAAAAGTTTTAAAGTGCACATGAGGTGCTAAGCGAGCACAGAAGAGCAGATTCTGGGTGACAGTGAGAAAAGGTCAGGATAGGTTTTCCAAAGGACATGGCCCCTGGAAAGAGAGCAGCTAGTTCCTCTCCTCTGCAAGGCAGTCGTCATCATATTACAGATGCTTTCTTAGCATCTCTTAGCCTCTCTTCTCAGGCTTTCCTTTCTCAAAAGCACAGAGGAGTTTGCCCAGGGACCCCTAAAGAGGAGAGGGAAAAGGACTCGGGTCCAGCAAGAGGCAGAGAGAGTGAGGGAGGGGTGCTGAGAAGGCTGACCGTGGTTCTGTGACTTTGGGCCATCTGTGAGGCCTGGGGTGGTCCTTGCAGGGTGCGCTTTCTCTGAGCCCGTCCAACCATAGGAACAGATAATGCTACAAGTATCTGTGTCCTCCGGATATTGAGTCAGTTTTTTGTAAATCACCTAGAAAGGCAATGGTCCCAGCAGCCAGCTGTCTTCTTTTTATTTAAAAATGAGGCAACCCAAAGGGCAAGGCACTGGGAAATCAGGCAGGAGCTGGGGGTCCCAACCCACATCCCCCAAAAGAAGCCTCTTCTTCAAAGAAAGCTACATCTTAGAAAAAGCAAGGTATTTTTAATGGGTATCCATTTCTGGCAGAAATTGTTTGAAGAATAAAACCAGGAAAAGTAAGCAAATCAAAAGCCGATAGCTGAAGTGTCTCATCTCTAGCAGCCATCCCCTCTCCCTAGCTGTCCCCCAACCAGCCCCCTTTTTCCTATACCCTTCCCTGTGTGATGCCTTCTTTCCAGCCCTAGGAGGGACCCTTCTGGAACCTGCAGATCGGAGCCTGGCGGTCCTGGGGTTCGAGGTCACCCTGCTGTAGGCTGAGCCATGCCCTCCTCATGAACCCTCCTGTGAACTAATACTGTCCCTGTCCCCTGGGATATCCCAAAACCGGCCCCGGAAAACCTGCCTCATCCTTTCCTGAAAACCCTGAAACCATTCCCCTACATCCTCTTCTTTTTTCCAACCAAGTGGCCTCTTTTTTTTTTTTTAAATCAGTCTTTAACTCAAATAAAATAAAGTACATAGTCCACCTACATAAATAATGCCACCTCTTTTTCCTCCAACTTTAAAGTGAGTGTTAGAAATAGTATCCTGTCAAAAGAATTTCTTTAATGCCTGTGAAGAAAATGTCTTCAATATCTGTACCCCTCATTCTATGCTTTTTCTGCCCTTACTCTATTAAAGTCAACATCCTTAGGTAACATGTCCTTTAAATCCAGGCATAAAAGAGTTGGGGGTGGCGGGGGAGGCAGAAGAGGGCAAAACTGAGAAGAAAGCTAGGGTTTGTAATAACTAATATTTATATAGAAAGGTGTTGTTGTTGTTTTCCTCTTTGTATATAAAGTATTTCTCAGAAAATACTTTGCACTTGATCTTAGCCAAAAGGCCAAGAGATGATGCAAAATACTTCAATAGACACCATTTCATGAATTCTCCCTTAAACCTGAGAGGAGTAGGTACAGTCCAGGGACTTTCCCAGAGTCACACAGCTGGTGCGTCTGAAGTCCCCTGCTCTTCAGTGCTGTGTTCCCTGGATGTATTGCAAAGCCTCCCATCTCTGCCTGGAGTGCCCCCACTGTCACCCTGACACTTCAGGGTTCGCACACCTTGTCGTGAGGCTGCTGTAGGTGCCATCGTCTCCATGAGGAGGCCCAAGTCCAAGTCCTGTTCTAGTGTATCAGGTCCACGCCCTCGGGCCAGCTTCCTGCTCCTCCTCAAACAACCCCCTCCGGCCTCAGCCACACCTGCAAGCTTGGCGCCTGCCATCTTCCTGAGCTGCCTTCCCCTCCAAGACAGAACCTCAGGACAAAGCCTTTCTCTCTCTGTTCTCTGCTTCCCCTCCAGGTTGGAAATCTGCTGTGTGCTGCACATAAATGCCCGTCTCCCAGAGACTGCCAGTGCCTCAGTGCCTGGCACTTAATAGGTGTTCCAGAAATGTTTGCAGGAGGAAGGAACTGAAGGGAAGGCAGAGGGAGGCAGGGAAGGTAGGGAGGGCCTAAGGCTGAGCCTTCTAGATACCAACTCCTGGTCCCTGAAAGATGCTGCCAACCGCACATCTGCACAAATGGCACAGTCCTGCATTCCCTCTGTGGCCTCGCCTTTGGAAACACTCCCATCATGGGCGTTCTCTCCTTCTTCCTCTCTCCAAGGTAGGCAGAGCCCCATTTCAACAGACTCTTACCTCTCCCCTACCAGAAAGGAGCTGCAGCTGCTGCTGTCCACGAGCATAAATACTTAGGCCACTTCTTATCATCATGGACATCACACGCCAGCACCGCCCCAGATCCTTGGCTCTGCCTCCACCCCATGCCACCCCCCACAAGCATGCCTCACTCGCCTTAGTTTTATTTACCCAGGACACAGCTGGGTCCCATTTCCCATCTTCTGGGCTCACTTCCAAGTCCTCTAAGCATGGATAACTCTGAATGTGGGTGACTGCAAGCAGTCCTCATTAGAGTGAGCGCTTGATCATAAACCCTGGGGACTCAGACTGTCACTGTCCCATGGAATTACAGATCCCCCTAAATAGGCCAGTAATTGCTGATACTGGTGACGCTAACAGGTGATTTGTGGCACACGGCCCATCAAATTCCTATGCATGGCAGACTGCAAAGGCACCTTGGGGGCATAGGAAAGGAGAAACAAGGAAAGATTCTGTCAGGGACAGAGACTGGCCCTCCACAGGCAGGGACAGAATAAAGCCTGCCAGGGACCAGCCTGCACCTGTGAGCCCTCTTGCCCTTCACTTTGCAAATGATCCCACTTCTGGGAATATATCACAAGAATCCTGAAACACCAATCAGAAAGAATATATGTACCCCTATGTTCATAGCAGCATTATTGACAGCAACTAAGATCTGTCCAGCAGTAGATGAAATGTCTGTGGTGCATCTACACAATGAAACACAATGCAACTATCAAAAAGGATTTCTTACTCTTTGTAACAGCACAGATGGACCTGGAAACCATTATGCTAAGTGAAATAAGCCAGTCAGAGCAAAACAAATATCACATGATCTCACCTATATGTGGAATCTAATGAACAAACTAAACTGATGAACAAATAGGTCCAGAAGCATGGGTGCATGGATCAGACTGACAGAACTCAGAGGGGAGGGGTTGAGGGGAACTTATATGCATAGAGGCATAACCAAGAACACAGACCATAATTTGGTGAAGGGCCTGGATTAGGATAGGAACTGGGTGGGGAAAGTGGGGGGGAAATAGGGAACATCCTATCTAATAAAAGAGTAATATGCAAATTGACCATCACCTCAATACACAAGATGGCCACCCCCATGTGATCAAAGATGGCTGCCCCCATGTGGACACAAGATGGCTGCCACAAGATGGCCTGCAGGGGAGAGCAGTTGTGGGCAATCAGGGCATTGGGGGGGACAGTTGGGGGTGACCAGACCAGCAGGAGAGGGCAGTTGGGGGTGACCAGGTCTGCAGGGGAGGGTGTTGGGGGTGACCAGGCCAGCAAGGCAGGGCAATTAGGGGCAACCAGGCTGGCAGGGGAGTGGTTAAAGGGTTATCACGCTGGCAGGAAGAAGCATTTAGGGGCAATCAGGCAGGCAGGCAGGCAGGCAAGCAGTTAGGAGCCAGAAGTTCTGGATTGTGAGAGGGATCAGACCTAAACAGGCAGTTGGACATCCCTTGAGGGGTCCTATATTGCAGAGGGTGCAGTCTGGACAGAGAGAAACTCCCCTCCCATGCATGAATTTCATGCACTGGGCCTCTAGTATATAATAATGTCAACAATAAAAAATAAACATAAAAAGGAGGAGGAGGAGGAGGAGGAGGAAGAAGAAGAAGAAGAAGAAGAAGAAGAAGAAGAAGAAGAAGAAAAAGAGACACTTGCCTCTCTCAACAACTTTTTTCAACTATTTTCATACTAAACATTTTTAAATTTCAATTCAGTGTCTCCCTTATCAATCCTTTAACAGCCTTTCAATTTGCTTTGCATAGAACTTGAAATTCTCAGAATGGCTTACAAAAAGAATGCATATCCCTGCCCAAACTGAATATATTAGAGCATTTAAATATTTTTAGCAAGAATATTACAAGGTTTAAACCAGAGATAAATGGTTTCAATGCAAGAAGATTTAGAACCCCTTAGGCCAGTAGTCGGCAAATTGCGGCTCAGGAGCCACGTGCATCTCGAGAGCCTCAGTTTGACGCTCTGTTGACTAATGAGTTTGCCAACCACTGCCTTAGGCCCAGTGGAGCTTGTCTTACCTTCCTTACCTTCACCTGCACTCAACAAAGATGAGAGCCCAGAAGGCTTTACTTTTTTTTTTTTCTTCAATTGTTACTTCTTTCAACTGGGTTTATTCGATAGGAGCCCAGCCAAGAGGAACTACTGCTTTTCATATCTACCTAAGAGACAAGCTCTGCATGCTGAAGAAATAGGAAACCACTCTGTTTCTCAAAATTCGTTTTATGACCTGCTGCTCTTAGATCAGCTCAAATCAGGCAGTTTTTTCTTTTGGTGAAAATCCAGGAAAACTGAGAGTTGTTTTAGTTCAGAAAATATGAAGAAATGAATAACATGGTTTCCTCCCAGGATCTTGTGCTTCTGACCCATTTTGTGAAGTTAATCCAAAATGGGATACGTTGGCCTGGGGACAAATATAGTTGCTCTGAGCCTGAAGGAGCAAGTGTGATGGGAGTGTCTTGGGAGTTAGATGCTTGGAGATTGGGGCGGGGGGGGAGAGGGGGTCATATGCTAAAGAGATGGCATTATTACAGGGTCATCGACATCCCTCCATGTTGTTATCTCATGACTTTAGATTGGAGAACTCACCTTCCCACTTGTTGATACAGATAACCACACCAGTCTATTGTGATGTTCAGAGTTGTGAATTTATGCAATTGGATGCCTGCCCTTCTGGATAATTACATGATCTTGGGCAAGTCATTTAACCTCTCTTTCTGAGTGCAAAACAGTCCTTGCCTATAAATGTCATCATGAAATTTGGCAAAGGATGTAGTTACTGAGCACATTACTGCGCAAAACAAGGACCCAACAAATGCTTGTTCCTTCTTTTGTCTGTGATTCTGAGCTTCAAATTCATTAAGGAAATAATTTAAGTTCTTTGACTATAAGAAACCAATATTATGTTTTCATCCAAAATTCAATGGTTAGTTTTTTGTTGTTTGTTTGTTTGTTTAGGGTTTATACCATTAGGGAGGAAAATTATCATGTTTGTGATGAACAGACTGAATATGCTATGAATGGTCATAGCATAGTTTCACCTCCATAGACAAAGAGGGTTATCTTGTAAATCATTCATTCCCAAACTTCTGGTGAAAACATAGTTTAAATTTCTCCCCAAAATGTTATTTAAATTGACAAGGCAGGATAGAGAAATGGGGAGAAAGGAAGGGACATCAACATGTTTGCAATCAGAATGGTGATCAGATAAGAAAATAATATGACCATCAGCAACTGGATGGCAAATGTACTCATTTCAGAACTTGATGAACAAACAGCGTGACAGATGCTGGGGACACAAAGATGGGGAGACATGCCCATCAGCACCCGCACAGGTAGATGACCACAGTGGTTGTGCTAAGGTATGCTATCTAGAACAAGCAAGCACAGTGTTGTGGCACTTACAATGAGGTGATTGGATTTAGATTAGGGGCTAGCACAGGCTTCCTACAGAAAGGAATGATACTTAAACCAAAAACTGAAAGGTAACTTTTCAAGGAGAGCAAGCATTTCCTGGCTCTGGGAAGAAAATGTGGTCTTATTTGGCATGTGAGGAATAGAGAAATGGAAATGTGGCTGGATCACAGAGAGGCACGCCAAGGTGGCCCAGAGAGTTACCAGGTCAGGCTGCCGAAGATGTGCGATGAAACACCAGCTGGTAGCCAGTCAGCTTTCAACCCGGTTTTTCTGTCTGTCAGTTGGGAGAAAAGAGCATTCAGTGAAGGGCAGGTGCGGGAAGATCCAAGGAGTGGATCCCTGGCTCCATCGAAAGGGGTCCCCCTGCTGGCCAAAAGTTATGCTTCCCTTAAAGGGAAGTGAGTTTAGATGAAGTTTAGAACTTGGTAAAAGACTTTAGTTGATGCTGCATGAAGAGTATATCTATTGTATTATTCCCTCTACTTTTGTATATGTCAGGAGTTTTATATAATAATAACTTTTTAAGCTAAAAAGAAGAGCTCCTTCTCACCAGCTGCAGTTTGGCTGTGAAGATGGGCCAGTGGCCAGGTGTTTCCCTGAGACTAGCCTTTGGCTGGCCTGTTGTGGGGCAAGGGCTGTGGTTATTTCCTGCAACAGGAAAAGGAAAGAGATGGACTCATTCTGTTTGTTGAAAAGTCACAGAATTAGAGTAGTTGGTTTAATTCTCTGGACTCTAAATGTAAGTTGTACTCTTACATTTAGAAAAGTAGGCTGTAAATCCTAAATCCTCCCACATTCTCTGGGGATTTCCAGGAATTCTTCTTTACACCCAGACAACAAACCATATGACAGGCATACAGACTGTATTTCACAGTGTTTTGTAAAAACTAAGAACTAAGCATTTCATGACAGGTATAAATTTGTAATGAGGAATAACTCTAAAATGGCACTATATTTTCTGTTCAGTAATATATTTGCCTTCTAAAAGCTAATTGCTAAACAGATGAAAAAGAAAATCATAATCAAATGAACAAGGGAAATTCTAATTGTTGCTAAGTCGGAGAATTCATAAAGTAATTGGTCATGATTCACACTTCTTTAAAGATTATTTTTATTATTGAGGGTATTACAGATATCCCTTACTTTCCACCCTGAGGTCCCCCTCCACCTGGCTCCCACCCCATCTTAGGCCTTCACCTCACTGTTGTCTATGTCCATGGGCTATGCATATATGCATATAAATTCTTTGGTTAATCTCTTTCCATTCCCCTTCCCTCTGAGATCTATCAGTCTGTTCCATTCTTCCATGTCTATAGTCCTATTTTGTTCATCAGTTTATTTTGTTCATTAGATTCCACATATAAGTGAGATCATGTGATAATTGTCTTTCTCTGACTAGCTTATTTCACTTATCATAATAATCTCCAGGCCCATTCATTCTGTCTCAAAGGGTAAGAGATCCTTTCTTTTTTACTGCTGGGCAGTATTCCATTGTATAAATGTACCACAACTTTTCTTCCACTCATCTTTCCAGACCTTAGCTATTGTAAATTATGTGTATTTTTTTCTGATTGGTGTTTTGGGGTTCCTTAGGATATAGTCCCAAGTAGGATCACTAGGACAAACAAGAGTTCCATTTTTAATTTTTTGAGGAAATGCCATACTGTTTTCCACAGTGGCTGCACTAGTTAGCATTCTCACCAGCAGTGTACTAGGGTTCCCTTTTCTTCACATCCTCATCAGCACTTGTTATTTGTTAATTTATTGATAGTAGCCATTCTAGCAGGTGTGAGGTGATATATCCTTGTGGTTTTAATTTGTATCTCTCTGATAATTAGTGACATTGAGCATTTTTTCATATGTCTCTTGGCCATTTTATGTCCTCATTGAAGAAGAATCTATTTAGGTCCTTTGCCCATTTTTTAATTGGATTATTTGTCTTTCACCTGTTGAGTTGTATGATTTCTTTATATATTTTGGAAATTAACCCCTTATCACATATATCATTGGTATATCTTAAATTGTAAGATACAAAAAAAGCAAGACTGATAGAAAAATCTTCCTTTTCTACTGTCAGAATACTGTCAAAGAAAGCTGAATTAATAAAAGGTATGAAAATTACAAAAGAATTTGAACTAACCTAATTTTCTAATTCTTTTAAATATGACAACAGATAACTTTATGATACTGTTTTACTCTTTTTCACTGCTTAGACAAACAGCCTTTAATAACATTTTCTTGTGCAAACTGGTACCCTAATCTGACAATCCTGGTCTAGGCCACTCCACTGTTCTGCTCAAGCCTGGCAGACCATGCTGAATCTTCCTGAAGGTGACGCTGTGCTTAAACACTGTCCTCTAGGATGTGAGTTGGTAAAAAAAAAGGAAGCTGTGTTTGTGGAGAAGCTGCAATCCATTCACAGCTTAAAAGCATAAAGAGAACACAGTCTATTCAAGAAGCAGTTAGTACCAGCAAGGTCATGAGTAGCTTCTATGCAACACAAAGTGTTAAAATTAAAATTGCACAACTTCTGTTCTTATATCCTAAACTATAATAAGTATATAATTCATAGAGTCATTATTCTATCAACTTTTATTTCCCATCTCTTAACCTTCTTTCGTCTATTGTAAACATTTTCTCCTTTCCTCTCTTTTTACTTATGAATTTGCTTTGTAATTGATGTATCATTGGCGAATATGTTTCCACCAGGTAGAAATTACATTAACATAAACTCCTTTGGGTACTGGTCTCCAACTGATCTAAAAATATTGCCATAACTGCTTGAGAGTTACAGTAATAAAAAATTTTGTACTGGCCAGAGAGAACCTGAAGGTCCATTGTAGGATGAGACATTCTATGGACTTTATTGGGAATAGATATGAGACCTGGGTGTTAGAAAACACTTTCTTTATTGATAATTATCCTTTGGAATTCATCTTACTCAAGGAGAATAAGTGAGAAATAACTATTGAGGTTGAATGTTTTTTCTATCAATTAATGTGGCTCTTTTTCAGAAGAGTCATTTTTCAAATTCTTTTTTAAGAACCAGAGACAACAGCTCTTCTCTATTGAAGTATAATAAGTTCTTGGCAATCCCTTCCTATTACTTCCATAGCGGGAGAAGACTGTAAGGTGGCCTTGTTATGATGAGTAGTCTGGTGAAGAAAAGCCAGCAGGACTTTAGAACACAAAACCATTTGTAGTCTCGGTAAGTCTTGGTACAACTCAAGAAGTACACCAGCTGCAATGCATTTCAGTGACAAAGTGGAATTCCCAAACCATCTTGCTCCGAAAAGAGGCCAGTGTGTTTTTAGTGAGCCCTGTGGACATCTGGACCATCGAGGTGATGTTTCAGAAAAAGTCAATGGAGCAACAGTGAAAATTATGGAAACATAATTTGAGAAGGGATACTAACCAAATGGGGCTCATCAAACAATAAGAGAAGTGGCTGACGAGTGATTTCTGTATAATCTTTAATTTATGAAAAATTCAGAGATGAGAGTGAGCAGACATTTCTTCTTCTAAGGGAAAGACAGTAAAGAATATACAAAAGCTGTAGTAGCAAGTGCCAGATTATATTGAGGGACAAACTGTACAGCAGGTATCACAAAAAACACTGCCAACAAAGTTCTATGGACTCCTTTTCTTATTCTTTTTTTTTTCAATATATTTTTGTTGATTTCAGAGAGGAAGGAAGAGGGAGAGAGAGAGAGAAACATCAATGATGAAAATCACTGGTCAGCTACCTCTTACATGCCTCCCTGTGGGGATCAAGCCTGCAACCCAGACAGTGCCCTTGACTGGAATCGAACCTAGTACCCTTCAGTCCACAGCTTGACACCCTATACACTGAGCCAAACCAGCTAGGGCTCCTTTTCCTATTCTTAAGACAACTTTCTTATTTAGAAGCAGAATGGTAAACCAGCTAGCCCCTCGAGTTTCCTGGGACTGTTCATGCTTTTAGAGTGCAGATTCTCAAAGCTGACAGGGAGCCTTAGAGATCATCTACTTTATAAATAAGGACACCACTTTAAACAATTGTCTAAAGTCAGGCAGGTAATAAGTGGCAAAGTTAAAACAGCAACCCAATTTTGTTAACCTCCAATTCATGGTTGTACTCCCACTACACAAAACTACCTCCCTGAGTCTTTGTACACCAAATACATGGAAGTTAAACCACACCCCATTTCCAGATTAGTTCATGACTTCTTCATGTGGTTGGGTCCCATTGAGGACAAATACTAGGAGCCTCCGCTGAGTGTTTGGCCCAGCTAAAACTTAAAGAAATGACAATCTTTGCTAAGGTTAAAGCTAGCCTGTCTCAAGCCCCCAGCCTGCATGACTATTTCCAGGAGACAACACTGCATCTCACTTTTGACAGAATGTCTTCCTGTTTGCCTTTATAGGTTTCACAGCAGCAGCCTCCCTGGTGTCTTTAGCTTGGGCCTTGGCCTCATACCAGAAGGCCCTCCGGGACTCTCGAGATGACAAGAAGCCCATCAGCTACATGGCTGTCGTCATCCAGTTCTGCTGGCACTTCTTCACCATCGCTGCCAGGGTCATCACCTTTGCCCTCTTTGCCTCGGTTTTCCAGCTGTACTTTGGGATCTTCATCGTCCTTCATTGGTGCATCATGACCTTCTGGATCGTCCACTGTGAGACAGAATTCTGTATCACCAAATGGGAAGAGATTGTGTTCGACATGGTGGTGGGGATCATCTACATCTTCAGCTGGTTCAACGTCAAGGAAGGCAGGACACGCTGCAGGCTCTTCATTTACTATTTTGTGATCCTTTTGGAAAACACAGCCTTGAGTGCCCTCTGGTACCTCTACAAGGCGCCCCAGATTGCAGATGCATTTGCCATCCCAGCGCTGTGCGTGGTGTTCAGCAGCTTTTTGACGGGCGTGGTTTTTATGCTGATGTATTATGCCTTCTTTCACCCCAATGGACCCAGATTCGGGCAGTCACCAAGTTGTGCTTGTGAGGACCCAGTCGCTGCCTTCACCCTGCCTCCAGAAGTGGCCACGAGCACGCTGCGGTCCATCTCCAACAACCGCAGCGTTGTCAGTGACCGCGACCAGAAATTTGCAGAGCGGGATGGGTGTGTGCCTGTCTTTCAGGTGAGGCCCACAGCCCCATCCACCCCATCATCTCGCCCACCACGGATTGAAGAATCTGTCATTAAAATTGACCTGTTCAGGAATAGGTACCCAGCATGGGAGAGACATGTTTTGGACCGAAGCCTCCGAAAGGCCATTTTAGCCTTTGAATGTTCCCCGTCTCCTCCAAGGCTGCAGTACAAAGATGATGCCCTTATTCAGGAGCGGCTGGAGTATGAAACCACTTTATAAAACAGAAAGACTTGGAGGAGCCACAACTGCCAGCTAAAGGGTGGTGGCAGGCCTGTGGCAACAATGAAACTCCATCCTAGAGTAGGGAAATGAGCTGTCATGCTTGTAGTCTGACCGTCGTCATGGTTACTGTCCGACCCTCCATCAGTTGACTGCCCGATGCTGGTCTTCTTTCAAACAGCAGCCCCGACAGTCTCCTGCCACTGGGAGGACTCCTGGTTGCTCCAACTTCTCCTACACTGTCTTTCAGCGCATCCACCGGAGGGTCCTATGAATATGGAAAATGTTGCCTCTGGTCAATAGGGTGTTTTGATGAAATTAACTGATCTCTGCGTAAAAATATATTGTCATACACACATACACTAACACACACACAACACCAGTCCTCTGTCAAAATAGCTTAGGTGATTTTTCTTGATGAAAAGCTCTGGTTCTCACAGGAACATTAAAACAGAGAGAGAATATATCCCTCAAGACTCCTGAAAAAAAAAAAGTAGTACTGCTTAGAAAAGAATTCATAAATCATGCTCATTTGGAAACCAATACATACCATGTGTGAAAAGCCTGTCCAGTGGACAGCAAACTCAAGTGTGTTTATATGTGTATTAGAAGTGAAGGAATGGTTCGTTTTCAACACATGTCAGGATTGGTTGTGTGTTTTTTTATCTTAAGTTTTCAGTTGAGAACATCTTTAATGACAGAAATCCTATGCAGCACATGTATGGCGTTTGGTAAGACCAAGGAGCTCGGTAACGTAGTGACATAAATTAAAGGGTAATCGTGATTCAGTATTCAATTGCAAAAATTTAATAAACACAGGAAGAGAAAGTGGGGGGAGGGGGAGGCAAAATGAGCATTTGATTTCCTGGCCTGTGCAGTGCACATTGGAACGTAAGAGCAGATTGGTGAGAGAGGACCGGCTGGAACTGGATGTGTCAGGTCTCAGAAGGTGTGGCTCTGCCTGAGCTCAGGTAGGCACCATTCCAGAACACACCATGCCCCATCTTTCTAGTGCCAAACACCATCCAAACCCAGGATTCATCTGGAGACCCTGGATAACTGAGATGGAGTGGCATGAGAGCCACAGAAGCGGAAACTAGAATGAACATTCTTCAAGTTCTCCACTGTGTACAGACTCCCCCACCACCACCAATTCAAGGTCAAAGTGATGTGTCTTTTAGAGGCTTTGGGGCACTTTTTAGTAAGTATGAGCAGACAAACGCAATGAATATGCCACGGGAAAACCCTTCTGAACTGATTGAGGGCTTATCACTAGAGTCAGCTAAGATTTGTATTTGAATCATTTGTAAAGTTGTACTCTTACAACAAGCTTCTGGTTTTAAATACCTCCGTACAGCGAGTAAGCTTTCCCCGTTTTCTGTTCCCAGTGTCCTCGGTCATGGTGCTTTTTGTTGCATTAAAAGTGCCAGTCAAACTTTGATAGTATTTTTTTATAATTGGTGCAGAGTGGAATAACTCATGGATTATTTCAATATTTTTGTAATAAAGAAATATAGGGTATACATATAGGCATCATCACTTTTTTTATAGACTTGGAACTGTTTAAAATACTTTAAGTGTCACAATTACTTGGGATGTCAGAAACCAGTCCACAAATTCCATCAGTCTGCCTTGGCATATTGAGAACACTTGTCTTTGGCAAAATCACCCTACTGTGCCATGTCTGTGTCCCCAGGAACCTGGCCAAGAGTGCTGTCAGGATATCAGGTGATGAGAGAATCAGCTAAACTAGAAAGGGCCTGTAAAGACTGGCCATTGTTTCCCAGGAAATCAAAGATGTAAATGGTTATTTTCATCCATCCATTATGACAAACTTGACCACAGTGGAAGATGTTTTAAATTTCCTTCCCTAGTTTATATGAACCCAACTGACATATTAATCAAGTCTCTAAATAAAAAAGAAAAACAGTCAGTTTAACTTCATTATTCTGTTGTTGGGACTGTCCAATTAATTTAAAATAATCAAGGTCTATAGCCACCACCTGTAATGGGTGTGCCATACAGAGACTGCTGTCCCCAGGATGACATCCACAGGAAATGATAGAGCACTCAACCTAGGACTTCTTTTGGTACAAACCCTAAAGCCATGTTTAAAAATAGGCCATTTTTATCAGCAGACATACTTTCCTACTCTGCTATGATTTGATCCTCCAAGCAAGATTTTCACTAAAAAACAATGATCTTTTGATTGGACGTGAAAAGATTGCCTAGTCACCAATAAAGGCCCAGGAAGATACCCTTCTTGTCAGCAATTGGTGAAAACGTTCTGCCCCCACTGTAGAATGAAAAAATGATTATATTGACAAGTTCTCCACTTTTATGCAGAATCATGAGTTATTAGCTTTATTATTTCCAAGACACCTTTTAATTGATGATCTATGGAAATGGAATTGCTCAGCTGAACTATACCTTTGGTTCCATGAGCAAATAACAGATAACAGTACAATAGCATTAATCAACACAAATGCCACAGGCTCCATCACTCTTCAAACATGTAAGTCTTAAATTATTTCTCAACTGTATTCCCCATTTAACATATTAAGAGTCAAAATGAATGCTATGTGAATTTTAAAAAAGATAATGTACCATGCTTTGTTTTAGAGGTGAGAATATAGTCAGGAGGGTATAAGAAGTTTGAATTTTTCAATAATTTCCCAAATACTGTAAATACTCTATTATCCAACATACTTGAAGATTATGTTTTAGTCAAAAATTCTTGCTAAGGAATTGATGTCTCCTACATATAATAAATTATAATTTTTCTCAAGATTATAACAACAACAAAAATCTACTCCCAAGGTAAGTCATGATTTAATCTTCCATGACTTAAAAACACTGCCAATGGACTGTGTGGTGATAACAACTCATTAGTTTCTAGACACACGGAAACAGAGAGTCTAAAGTGATAGGATTTAAAGAGACATTGTCAATTGTCCAAAGGAAAAAAGTTTGATATTTATATTTTAGTTCTTCCTAAGATTTCATTTTCAATCTGCCATTAAACCCTCCACAGAGAGTACGTGAGGAATCAAAAGGAAGAAGCCATGGTTAACATACAAGCTGGAAATGCTCCAACTTCCTGTGCATAAGTTTACTGGACTTCTTGAAGAGGGGAGGGTCTGCTCTCAGTACCCACTTTCTGCATAGGACCATACAATTTTCTTAAAGAAAATATTATACATCTTTTCACTTTCAAAGAAGCATTTTAAAATGAAACCATAGTTAATTTTTTTACCTAAGTCAAAGTTTGGTCCCCCAAAATGACTGTCCTTTAAATTCTCTTCATACATTTGCTTTGTCCTACTTAACTGTGTACTGTCTAGTCCAGTAATATTGACTTTGCAGACAGTTACTATTCATTTAATATAATGCAGTGACCTCAACAAATGAAATGAAGTCTTATTGACATATCAACAAGTATTAGCAAAATGTATAAAGGTAACCTGAAGATAAAATATAATGAAGTACTTATGCTTAATTTTTAAATGCTCACTTTGTTTTGATCTATGAATAAATGAAGTGATAGTATACAATGAGAACTTAAAAGTAAATAGGAGAAAATGACATCTCAATTATTTTTAAAAATATATATAATTCTATATATGTGTGCATATTATAGATTGTATATATACACACACACAATAGAGTAACAAATGAAAGGGATAAAGTATATGCTCCCTTTTTATGCATATAAATTGGTATGTTACTCACACATGAGCTTTTTAGATAAATAAAACTTCCTCCTCATTTTTCAGCACCAACCCAAGCTTGCAGTGCCTGGCTGTAAGATAGCAACACACCTATGAACTTCAGTTGGAAGTAACTAGATACAATCTAGCACTTTTAGCTTGAATGAGCTTTATCACTTCTTAAGGATCTTAGCCTTTAAGAAGCTGAAAAGAAGAGTTTTGAATCATTTCAACGTTTCTTTCTCTGAACTGATTGAATTTGGCAAAGAAAACCTCTGGTGTCCTTACCAGGGCTGTGTAAGGTGACACATTTGCCTTTAAATGCACCAAATGCGATTGAGCGAAAAGAAATTCTGACACAATGTTTAGACAAAAATCCAGAGATACTTTTTTCTAATGTACCATTTTCTAGACTAAATATGCGCTCCCCTGCGTTCTCACACATCCTTGCCATTAGCCATTACTGTTTCTATATAAAGCTTGGATGAGAGGCCTGCTTCTCTGAGGAGAGTTCCTCACAGCCTTTTTAAAAATAGCTCAGAGAGCCTTTCAGAAATATAGCTCAGAGCATGGCTGAAGTGCATGGTGAAATCACAGCAGGCCTGAAGTGGCTGATTCTATCATTTCAGTGATGGATGCAGATGAACTCATGTTCATTTATCTTCAGGAATCCAGTGTCACTTTGACAACAATCAAAACGATTGCTTTAGCCAACTTGTGACTCATAACATCCTCCTCTGCCCCCGCCTTCTCCCATCTGCAGCTGGAACATTTCAAAATGGCTAAGGACAGGCCACGTCCCTCTACCACCCATGCCCATTTCCAAATCTCTGGCCCTTACCTGCATCAGGCTGTGGAATGACAGTCCGGCTGTGCACTCCCTCCTTCACTCAGGATTGTCCACGGAAGACTGTCCATGGACAGAGGTCTTATCCACATGCAGTGTCAGTATGTGCCTTTGTCAACAGCCTCCACAGTATAATTACTCAGTCAAAAGCAAAACTCTTCGGAATGTGGGTGGAATTGTATAAAAACACGATGAGCCATTTAATTTGGCCAATTGTAGCAATTAGGCGAGCTCACACACAACCTGCTCTCACAGCAGAAAGCCAGGCAGAAAAAGTGGCAAACAGCCATTTGCCCACAGAAACAAGGAGTTTAGAAACTCCCCTGAGTATTTAAGGTATCACATTGTTTCACCATTTATTTGGAGCTCTTTCTCTCTAGATTCTGCAAGGAAAAAAATCAGACTTTTGTTATTTTGTACCCCGTGATCTAGCCCAGAAATATGAAAAACCCCAGCCAACCTCTGTGGCCTATGTTCTGCTAAATAAGGGATGGTTTAATGTCCCTCAAATGTCTAATTGTTTTACTAAAATATTTTACTGACAAATAATTTATTGACATAATATGTCAGAAACACTGGCTAAATCAAATTTTCCTTTGGTTATTTTTTCCTTAGATTTTCTCACAATTCAGTTCCCCATATTGCAAGTAGCTTATCATGATAAAGAATTTATCATTTGTCTAGTGCTGTGTTAAAGAGCTACATGTATGGGATCTCATTTAGCCCTCACAACCATCTATGAGTTAAGTATGATTTGCAGATGACAAAACTTAAGCTCAGAGATATTAATAAATAGCCAAAGTCCCACAGCTACAAAAGAATGGAGCTGAGTGTCAAACACAGCTAATAACAATTTTTAACAACTGCAGATCCTTCTGGGAGACCAAAGAATATTTTCTCACAAAAAATTTATTCCTGATTTGGCAAGATTTCAGGGGAAACAAAATCATGGTCTGATGATCAAACTTTTCAGAGAGAACATTTTATTTAAAAGTCAAGGATGCCTTTCAGAAGGAAATGTTAAAAATAAACAAGTCAATGATAGAGAAATGAAAGTCTCTATCACCTGTAACTGAACTTAACTTCAACTCCCTAATTCATAGAAGGCAGATCAGTGCTACTCTTCCATCCCAGACAACTGGCCCCCTTCATGGCCCTACTCTACACTAAAGTAAGTAATAAGTATAAACTAACTTGATGGTTCTTCTCTTGTATTCTATACATGTTAGCTATGTGAGGCAGACTAAAATGTAACTAAACCCCGCAACTTACTTTGATACCCTGACCAGAGAGAAAGAGAAAAAAAAAAAAAAGAAGGAAAGATAGGTCAACAAATCCTTGAAGTGCCATTGTTTTATTCCATTACCATAATTTTTCCCCTAAATTTTATTTATTTCATGTTTTTCAGATTATAAAATTTAATATTTAAGAGGACAAATACACCACTAGCTTCACCCATCATATAAATCTAAGAGCCGTCTCTCAGACTGAAAGGTTGGATGCAAAAACTCTACAAATGTTTGGCAAATATTTGTCAAATTGATTATAAAGAAATTAATGTTTCATCTCCCTCCTCATTTTAGATGTAAGGTGTCTGCATTTTACAGGAAGACAGAGTTATAGCCCATTTAATGATGCTGTATAGTAAGCTCTGTCTTTTGTTGTTTGAACTGATGCTAAAAAGGTAGTCAATAATAAACCAAAAATGTTCTTAACCCTGATAATGATCAATCTGAATTTAATGTATTAAAAGTAATCATCCATCTTCTTACTTTGATAAGATTTAAGCCAATTTTTATGAAGTGATATTAAAGTAGAAGTCAATAATTTCTATAGAAAATAGCATCTAAAAAAGATGCAAGTATTACTTCAGCACACTTCTTTCATAGATGAGACAACTGAGCTTCCAAAAATCAAGAAATGTTTGTAATCAGGATTCCTTCAGTCTTTCATTCAAAAAGCATGATCTATATGATTTGTATTATTGGGCAATATGCAGTCAAGTACAAAAGGATTCTCACACTCCAGCAGCTCCCATTTTGTTGTTAGTAACAGAGTAAGAATCTTCTGACTTCAACTCTACCTCTTTCTGCTCTACCACACTGCTTATTTTTTTTAATATCTATATTTAATTCTATACCAGAGCAATAAAGAAACATAAGGGTTTCCAAGATTGTATTATGTAAGCCTCATAATGACAAATATGAGGTAATGATATAAATCCTAAAGATAAAGGCACAACAAATGACAGCCTATAAAGAGAAGAGAAATTTTATAATTTATTTTTATGCTGCTCCAACACTATATATTTTTCAATCAAAGTAAAAAAGCAACCAAAACAAAAAAAAATGTTGAAATACTCTTTTGACACATAATATTTGACTCAAAACAATCCCCTCTGTATAAAGTTTGGGGATATTCCTAAGACTTTCTTTTTAGAAAAGGCATGCAATTAGATGCCTCTCAAATATCTGAAGAACTTTTGAACTGGCCACTTCTCTGTCCTTTAGAATACATCCTTCATCAGCACATAATATCTGTCTCCAGCATACCAATTATTTGGGAATAACAACTTTCCAGACATGAACCTCAGCTACTGCAACCAGAGAGGTTGGGCTAAAGCCATACCTACGATGCCCAGAAGAGCAACCCTGTGTTGCATTACCTTCAGGAGTCAGGACAGCCAGACCCACCCTGTTTGGAAACTCATGCTGGCGTTATGCCCAATCCAAGTCTCTCTGCCTTGTGGCCCACGGGGATTGGCTTCCCACATAGCTACGGAGTTTGTTCCTTAAAGATATCTATTAACTTGCATAACTAATTTTTATAAGTGAAATAATTCTGGTCAGGGACTGTATAAACTCATAGGTCTTCTATAGAGTAAAAACAAGGAGAGAAAAAAAAGTACAATATTTTTACAGACTCAAATAATTCAAAGAATACCTTGGTGAGTCCCATTAGGCATCAATAAAAATAGTTGACTGAATAATGGTGTGAGGTCCAAGGCACGATTTCTAGGATTATGTCCCCATTGCCCTGATTACTGCTGTTTTAGCCATTGCACCAAACAGGAAACGCATAGTCTCCAATGCAATGTCTGCAAAGCAAAGATGTGTAACAAAAGAGATTAGCATCAAAACTAATTAATCAACTTGATAAGCAAATATTACCAGAACAGTACCAACACAATTTTCTCTTGTGTTATTATTGCAGCCTGTCATCTACTCTGTTATTAGAATTTTGGAAAATTTAAGGTTTCATGTTTTTATTATACACTTGTCTACAAAATTAAGCTGGTAGCCCCCTTCTCTCTCTATTGCTTGATTTGCATTAAAATGGAAATAATCAAATTCTTATTTCATTAAATGCTACAAATATTAACAAATAGAGATGTTGAGTTTAAGCTAATTTAATCTAGCTGTTCTGGTATCAAATCAACACAATTATTTCAAGTTAATTCATTACCAGTAAGTTCTAAAACACCCCCAAGTATGCGGAAAATATAGTTCGGGTTTCTATAATTATAAGAGATTCCTATTTGGTTACAAACCAGTAGAGCATGTCTTAATCAACACAGGCATTTTAACCCATTGTGATTCTGGAAGATGAGCTCTTGTGTTTGGGTGTGTTAGGTACTGTTGCATTAACTTAGCAACTGACCTTTGACTTGTGGCTTTCTATCTAGTCCTCCCAGAAGTTCTTATTCTATTTAAGTTGGGAACAATCGCACATATCCAGTAAGCAAAAAAGATCTGTCAGCTAGTCAAAGGATTGTCCTTTTCTTCTTTCAAAGAACTAAAACAGTTGGCTTCCTTTATTAACCCTTCTCATGTATTGTATGTACATAGGAAAGAAAACAGATCTTTGAAGTATGTTGCGAAAGCCTGGAGGGAAACATTTTCCTTGGTCTGAGTCAGAAGCTTGGTGTTGTGTAAAAAGAAAGAAACCTCTCCTGCCTTGAGAAAGGGGAAGGGGGTGAGCCAGCCACACGCAGACAGCAAGCCTCCATGTCCCAAGCTGCATATTGCTGATGCCATCAATTCCCTTCTTCTTTTTTTTTTTTTTTTACAGAACCGTCTGGGAACTTGTCAAGCTTTACTGAAGGTGATTATGTTCATTCACTCAACAGACCCTTCTTGAATCTTGCAAATTCTTGACTTGTAATATGGTAGCCAAGCCAACCGCAAGGAAAAGTTAATCAGTTAGTGGGAAGGAGCCCCTCCCTCTGTGCCGTGTGATGATGTGCCTGGCCTGCCGAAGAGAAAGACCCCAGTGAAGTAGAGCATTGGGAATTCTGGCTACTGCTTCCTCATCATTCATGCTAGGAATATTCACCCACTTCATTTGCTTTTGCCAGTAAGCACTGTTTTGAAAAAGAAGGGGGGAGAAAAAAGGAGAAAAGATCCAATGGATTTGTGGGGCCTTGTGTAGCTCAGAAAATTGGTACTGGGTCATAGGGACTCACTTTCAATGAATACAAATCTACTTGTGTTTGAAAATGAAAAAGAAATGATATTGTCACCTGTTTCATGATTGATCTGTCTGGGAATAGCTGCTGCCCTGACTTCAGTTCTTAGAAGTGCTGTTGTCAGCATTGTAATAACAAATTTATACAAATCACATTTATAATTCAGTTTCAGAGCTAAAATCTGCATGGATATAGCTATTGAATAATTTGATTCCTGCCTTGCTAGGTGGTGACACTGCCAGTTTCAAACGGAGATGCATTTGTATGTGGAACTGACTCTCCTGTTCCTTAGACCCTTGCAAAACTTTGGTGGTGAGCTCTAAAATCCCCAATCTCACATTCCCAGTTCACGTATACGTAATAGTCTCCTCGTTTAAAACTGTGCTTCTTTTCCACGTGCTTCTCTGTTTTTAAAGAAAGCTTTGAGCCCAGGGTAAGAAGGAATTGATTTCATGTTATAGTTTCTGAGTTTGCAACAAAGTCAGGCATCTATATGGTGTATAATGTTTTCTGTCTAAATGACTTCCTATAAGAATTTTAGGAGTTCACCATAGATAAATGAGTAAAAGTCATCCGATTTGCTAAACAAGCAATCTAAATGGGGAAAAAAAATGAGAAAAGAAAGCAGGGGTCATTTTCCTTGTGTTTCAATGATGTTTCTCCTGAGCGATCGATCGTCCCTGTTTTAAGCACCAGTGTCATGCTATGTCCCTTCCCCTGGCAAGTCATTTTCAGAACTGAAATGTAATGGTAATAAAAGTGGCCTTCCATGCCACGTGACTAATTTGCAGTTGCAAAGCAATGGAAACCAACACATTGAAGAAAATGTTAATTTCCTGAACTCCGAAGCCAGAATAGGCACAAAAGGTACTCTACTATACAATGAGTCGGTTAACTGTGGAGACACAGGAGCAATAAACCCCTCACTTCCACAAGGCTTATGAGTAAGAGTGCTTCTGAGTAGTGTTGGGACAGAAGGTTTCTATGAATATAGAAGTCGGGGTGTGGAGATTGAAGAGGAAACCCGTCCATGGGTCGTCAGGAATACTTGCCTTCTTAAAGAGCAGAGGTTCAGGTGGCCCTGCCATTTCGTAACTATGACAATAGATGTGTCCTTTTACGAAAGGCCAAGGCATGACTGCAGTGGGAAGAGAGAGGAGATGCCAGTGGTTTTCTGTCTGAGCCTAACTCTGTCCTTAAGGAAACTGTCCCTCATGACAATTCTCCTTGGACACTGGAGCTGCCAAATAACTCTCCATGCCAACAGCTTCCGGTGGGTTATATGATGTTATAATTTAAGGTCTTGTAAGTAGTTTTACTTACAGGACATGATCCATCGAATTATCCCTTATTTCAACAACCATGAGATTCAGGGTCACCATGACCTTGCTCATTATCCCATTGTAAATATTTCATGACGTCAATAGGGCCTCTGTGTTCACATTCGCTAAACCTGGCTTGCACATATTAACTGACTCATTTAAACATATTTTGGATCTTGATTCTGCCATCACCTAGTCTGTGCATCTATCCCCAAACTGGAAAAATAATTATTGTGAGAATGATTTTCAGAATAATGGAAAGCAGTTTTTCAACATAGACAAAACTGCTAGACCACTAATAGTCCTAAAGCTCTAATGGTTCCTCGTGATTAAGTTCCTTTTCATTGGGAGCTTTTAACATCTGAATTTCCCAGATGGTTGCTAAGCCATCTTCACTAAACTGAAGTGGCCACTATGGTGATATTAAAAATCAAATATTGTCCACATGAATGCAAATCTCCCAATGGAGGTGAAGCATTAGGTCACTCAAGGAATAAATTTGGTCTTTGTGATGTCAAACATCTGGATATTTGGGAAAATCTAGGTGTTTGAATCGTAGTTTTTCATCTGGTTGTATGGTGTTGCCTAGAGAGACAGAAAATGCTCAGGTGTTGTAGGGAATGGAATTTAACTTTCTTGTGCAGTAATCTATTGCTGGTGATAGTCTGCTGCTAAATAAAAACTCTTTGTTGTGCAAAGAGAAGTAAATAATATAGAGAAATGCTATTTTATTTGTATTTACTGTCAACAAACACAGGAATGAAAGAGGTTTGAGAGGCTGTCCCAGGTGTACTCAGACATGACTACACCACAGAGCTCCTTCCGATACCCAGCCCTTCCTGGCAAGGAACCTTTCATTCAGCTATATTCCATCTTTCATTATTGTATAGTTACCCCTCTGCTCTTCACATATGCTTAATCATTCACAATATTTGACAGAATTGTTTGAGAAAAATACAAGTTTGTTAACTTTTTATTCTTCAAATGGGAGTTTTAATTTTAAGAATTTTTTATATCATTAAGCATAGGAATGCAATTACTTCATGATGAATTTTTTAGAGTCCATAGAAGTGAAGTCTTTTTTTATTCTTCCAAATTTAAAAAAGTACTTTATTTTCTTGTGGCTTGGTTGGTTGATGTCATTCTGATTGCCAAAGACCAACTGGTTATCGCATATTAAAATATTGGTGTTTTCTTTGCAGTCACCATTAAAAGAAAAAAACCGATATCAAAGAGAAACTGATTTTCCAGAAAGGATGCTTGAGATATTCATACAACTCTTTTTTATTTAATTTAATAAATCTTCAATGTTCAGATTATTACAATTGTTCCTCTTTTTCCCCTCATAGCTCCTCTCTACCCCATTCCCACCCTACCCTCTGCCCTTACCTCCCCCCTGCATTGTCCTCATCCATAGGTGTATGATTTTTGTCCAATCTCTTCCCACACTCCCCTCACCTCTTACCCCACCCCCCGGAGAATTGTCAATCCACTCCCTTTCTATGCCTCTGATTCTTTATATTCATCAATTTATTCTGTTCATCAGATTTTTTTATTCACTTGTTGACAGATATGTATTTGTTGTTCATAATTTTTATCTTTACATTTTTCTTCTTCTTCCTTTTCTTAAATAATACCTTTCAGCATTTCATATAATACTGGTTTGGTGGTGATGAACTCCTTTAGCTTTTTCTTATCTGTGAAGCTCTTTATCTGACCTTCAATTCTGAATGATAGCTTTGCTGGGTAGAGTAACGTTGGTTGTAGGTTCTTGCTATTCATCACTTTGAATATTTCTTGCCACTCCTGTTTGGCCTGCGTAGTTTCTGTTGAGAAATCAGCTGACAATCATATGGCTGCTCCCTTGTAGGTAACTAACTGTTTTTCTCTTGCTGCTTTTAATATTCTCTTTGTCTTTTGCCCTTTGCATTTTAATTATGATGTATCCTAATGTGGTCCTCTTTGGATTCCTTTTGTTTGGGATTCTGTGCACTTTCTGGACTTGTAAGTCTATTTCTTTCACCAGGTGAGGGAAGTTTTCAGTCATTATTTCTTCAAATAGGTTTTCAGTATCTCGCTGTCTCTCTTTTTCTGGCACCCCCATAATTCTGATATTGATATGCTTGAAGTTGTCCCAGAGGCTCCTTATGCTATCTTCATATTTTTTGATTCTTTTTGCTTTTCCAGTTGAGTGTTTTTTGCTTTTTTGTATTTCAAATATTTGACTTGATTCTTGTGATCTTTTAGTCCAGTGGTCGGCAAGCTTCGGTTCATGAGCCACATGCTACTCTTTGGCCCCTTGAGTGTGGCTCTTCCACAAGATACCATGGCCTGAGTCTATTTTGAAGAAGTGGCATTAGGAAAAGTTTAAGTTTCAAAAATTTGGCTCTCAAAAGAAATTTCAATTGTTGTATTGTTGATATTTGGCTCTGTTGACTAATGAGTTTGCCAACCACTGCTCTAGTCTGTTGTTAGATCTCTGTATAATATTTTTTTATTTCAATCAGTGTAATGCTTAATTTCTAGTTGGTCCTTTTTCATATCCTCGAGGGTCTCGCTAAATTTATTGGCCTTTTCTAGAAAATTCTTGAAAAATCTTATAACCATGATTTTGAACTCTATATCCAGTTGTTTTCTTTCCTCCATTTTTTTCATTTGTGATCTGTTTTTTTTTTGGTTTGTTTGTTTGTTTCCACTTTGTCTGCTACCCCCACTTTGTGGGCTGTGTACACAGTCTTGTTGTAGTTAAGCCTTAATTGTTTTTGGTATCACTGGGAGGAAATGACCTCCAGACCAACTGTCTGTGGGGATCAGCTGTGTCTACAATGGGAAAACTTCAATGCTGGAGACACCTTTATGAGATAAGACTTGCAAAAGCCTCTGTGCTCAGTTTGGATGGGATGGAGTCTCAGGGTGGAGCAGACAGCATTGGTTTCCTGTCAGCCCTGCCCTGTGTCTCAGTGTCCCGGATTATTCGCTACAAGCACCTCTGAGAGAAAGCCGCCCTCGAGTTCCGCCCACTGCCAGATAGCCCAATTCCTCCCCGAATGAGTCTGGATCCTCAGAATCTCACCTAGAACTGGAGTTCAGAGCCATTGAGAGCATTTGTCTCCCTCCTGCTTGAGAAAGCAAGCTACGTACTCAGTTGCCTACCCTCTCTGCACCCGCTATTCAGTACCTCTGCCTTCCGCAGTTCCTCTGAGTCTCAGTGTGCTTTTCTCTTTCCTAACAGTCCAGTTTCATCCCATATGAGTCTGGGTTCCCAGAGTCTCATCCAGAACTGGGAGTTCGGTGCAGCAGGGAGCTTTTGTCTCCCTCCCACTTGAGAAAGCCAGCTGTACACTCAGTTGCCAGTCCTCTCTGCATGTGTGTCTCACTACCTCTGCCTCCTGCAGCTCCTCTGAGTCTCAATGTGCTTTTCTCTTTCCTTCTAGTTGTAGAATTTCCACTCAGCCAGCCTTCCTGTGTTTCTGGATAATCTCCATTTTGTCTTTAGTTGTAGTTTTGAAATTGTTTTGCGAGGCAGCAGTTTAGGTGTTTATCTATGTCGCCATCTTAGTTTCTCCTCATATAACTCTTAAACTTATGATTCTTTGTGGACATTTCTTCCTTGTTTCATCATATTTGGCTCAGGATTGGTGAGCATGTGTATTTCCTCAAATTGTGTGCTTACCTTACTGTTCTGAAGCTGGGCAGAAAAACAGGCAAGCAATTCAGTCCAATTTTCTTTTAAGTGTGCTTATGTTGTAAAATTTTTCCCAAGGCATTGACGACAAGCAGGCACACAAAGCACTGGGAGGGACTCAGCTATGCAAAGTTCATGAGGGGATTGCCAGAGAAAATCTAAATGTTCGTAGGTTCTTAGAAAGTGTTTGATTGTGTCAAATCCTACATTTAGTGCCAATTTAGAATGACTTCATGGGGTAGGCAGTCCCCTTCCTGCCATCGGATGCAGAAGTTTCCCAGAAATCAAATGACCACTCCACTTTGTGTACCAAAGGTGTCATGGCTCTGTGTTTTGTAAATTCTCCTTAAGAGGGCAGGTTTGTTTACTAGTCACACACCCTTCAAAGCCTCCAGGATGACAAGGCTGCTACCCAACTTACCATTGCTTTGCTTTTTCCTTGTGATTTTTACTTCACTACATCCTTTTCCAAATCATTTATGCCTTCGTGTTGTTGACAGGATGTTTAGTTCAACGTTTAGGTGAATTGGCAACAAAGTAACAATTAGTTGGCAACTACAAAAACCTGAGACATTTTTTTTCAGTTATCTTTTATGTGATAATTGAATGGAATTTATGGTTTCATAGAAAACCAAACGTCTCCATGTTGAATATAATTACTATTTTATGTTACTTTTTTTTATTTGAGAGAGAGAGGTAAGGAGAGAGAGCGGGAGGAAAAAAAACACATCGATGTGAGAGTGAACATCCATCAGTTGCCTCCCTTAAGCACCCAGACTAGGGATCGAACCTGCAACCTGGGGATGTGCTCTGACTGGGAATCAAACCCACAACCTTCCAGGGAAGGTAATAACACTCCAACCAACTGAGCCACACCAGCCAGGGCATGTAATGACTGTTTTAAATATACTTAAATATATTCTATGACACTTCTGGTATCCTTCTACACTCTGGAATAGGTTCCTTTCTGGAGGCCAGGACGTGGAGGGACTTGGTCTGGTGATGGAAGCGTAGTGTCTGGGGGTCTGACCTCTCATGTCCTCATCCTTGGTTGGTCATTTTAGTCTCAGAAACTCACATTCCACCTCATTTTTTTCATTTTTTTCCACACATAAAAGAGAGAATATTTATCTACCTACCTCATAAGGGTGTTGTGAAGAATACTTAGAGTTCTCAAAGTGCTTTGACCCTTGATAACTAGTATTAGCACAAAGGAGAACTGTGCATACCCAGGAACAGGCCATGATGGAGGAGGTGGAGGCAGCTTAGGAGCACAACAGCAATAACTCGCCAAACAAAGAATACCATCCTTCTGCATCACTTAATGAGCGTGGGAGTTTTCCCTTCAAAGATCTATGTACAACTCTTTTCAATTATCAGCTTTCTAACGAGAAAATTAACTCCTTTTATACAGAGAAGCTTCGTAGAGAATGACAATCTCCCTCTGAGCCAAAGTGAATTTTACAAACTATTTCATTAGACGTGTCCAGAAAACGAGGCTCCTTCTGTGGCCTAAGGAATCTGCATGCCTGATCCCATGCTACGCTTTTCAGGATGCATGCCTGATCCCATGCTACGCTTTTCAGGATGCATGCGAGATTCTCTGGTTCAATACTAATGATTGCAATGTCATGCTCTGAAACCTGCTATCAGAAGGGGGAAAATTGAACAGATAATATTCAAATTAGGTTTTTGCGTTGTTTACGGTGAGATTCTCTTTCATCCCTAAGATGACACATCTCTCCCTTTTCAACCTTTAAACAATGTAAAGCCTTATTTCTGCCTGGAACTCCTGAATTGAGGCATTTTCCAGATTATAAATATTTTTTTAAATACATTTTTATTGATTTTTTACAGAGAGGAAAGAAGAAGGATAGAGAGTTAGAAACATCAATGAGAGAGAGACATCGATCAGCCGCCTCCTGCACGCCCCCCACCGGGGATGTGCCCACAACCAAGTTTATATGCCCTTGACCGGAACCGAACCTGGGACCCTCCAGTCCGCAGGCCGATGCTCTCTCCACTGAGCCAAACCGGTTTCGGCCAGATTATAAATATTTTAAATATTTTATAGAAGTGTTTACATCCAGCTTCAGCTACACATTGATGCACATGTGAACTTGCACAGACATAGATAGGAATAAAATTACGTAAAGGACAAAGGGTAGGAAAACCACCATCCTGAACAACTTGTCACATGTATTATTTTTACCTAAGTGTATGCTAAATAACATGACTTATCCATATTGAGTCATGGCGGGAGGCGATATTCTAAAGTAAAAATACACCCAGGAACTATACTAACAATACAGAAAATGTTTTAATGCTGTGACTTGATGGAGCAAAGTTGTGCATAAATATTGTCTTTGTGCCCTTCCTTAATAATTATATTCCTTTGCAAAACAAACTTTCAGGCTCTTGGGAATACAAAATAAGGTTTCAGAAAGTTTATCTTGGTGAGAGAGTTAAAAAAAAATCACTTTGTACCTGGAGCTGACAACATATCCACATTCAACAATCTTCTGGATTCCAAAATTCAGTTGCCAGTGGTAGGGCAAAGGCTTAGAATTTTAGATGGCTCACACATTTCTAATGCATGGTACTAAGCTTTCTGAAGCATGAATTTAACCCAAGCAATTATCTGATCCATTAACAAAAATTTGTGTCACTACACCAGACTTAGATATTCTTTTTTCTAGACTCCCAATATCTAGTATAGAAGTGAGTCGAAATAATGTGCACTTCTTTCTCTCTCCCCCCACCCCTCACCCCCGTACCATCATCAACACTTTTCCAACCAAAAGTGCAGCCGAACATCCTTTATTACAAAGGGAAATATCTATGTGTTTCCTTTGTTTTTACACAAGAAAACAGAAATTGACTAGACGTGAGGGCCTGGAAATAAGAACAGGTGTGGCAGCTTTTCAGGGGGACTGGCTCAGATGAGAGAAGGGCAGTGGGGAAAATGTATCATTGGGAGATTTTTTCCATACAGGTGCAAAACAGAACCTAATGGTGTTAGAGCTGGACGGTTCTTTAAAATGGTAGAATCTAAGTTCTAGAGGAAAAAATAGGGGGATACAACATGCTATCAGATATAACCTATATATCTAATTACTGGGGGAAAGGACATTTGAATGCCCCATACATTTTATTCTTTTTAAGGCTTCCCAGCCCACGTGAAAATTTCCAATCTTGCCTGAAAACCAGAGACTCTTGAAAACTATTTTTCAGCAAAGATAAATGTGATTACACTGCTGTGGACCAGCCGTTATGTAAATCATCACGTGTGATGCTTTTTTAGATGTTGCTATCAACTTTCATGGTTACTTCCAGTTAACATGCTATCCCTAAAGAAGTGGTAAAAACACATGAAAAAGTCTCATTTGCTCAAAGAAGAATGTTTTCCATCTTTTTCATACCCATATTGCTCTCATAAAACTCCTTTCATGTCTAGATGGTAGGAGATAGCTCAAAGGCGAAGCTTTTGGTCGATTGCTCATGAAAGCTCTCACCGAATGCCTCTCTTTAGTAAAGGGGACAAGCAGAAGAGAGAGGATCTTGGGTGGAAAACTTTGCCTCTGCCAAATTGTCTCTGCTATTCTTTTCAGTTCCCAGGTGAGATGATGATGAATATGCAAATTGGGTTTTTCCCTTTCTCAGAACAAAGACGGTAACCAATGTGCCAGTATCCCTCCCACAATGAAACCAAACAGTACATTGAATTTAGGGCTAACAAAAATATTGTAAAAGCAAGAGCAAAAATTGTCCTTCCTATGGATACTTTTCTCAATTTTTATGAAATTCTTCTTATAGTTTAGATCAGAAGTTTCTAGTAATGATAGCTAATTCCACTTTGTTATAGCTCCAATGCAGAAACGGTGAAAGCATGAGTTGCCAACAAAATCACTGGGGATACAGACTTCCTTTGTGCTGATCCAGCGAATTGGAAACAAATATTACTATCACTAATGTTCTGGTTTAACTGATAACATCTCATAGGAAAATAGAAGCATTTATATCATTGCACCGTATAAACCTGCTTTCAAATGACAAGGATTTTTGCTACTGACATTTATCCTTCATTCTCCAGTTATTTTAAGTAAATAAGTTTCACATCTAACTACCTCAGCTAGCGTTTTTTAATTTAGAAACATGAAATCATGCACTTTGTAACCAACAAGTTTTTCATTTAAAATTCCAAAAGGATACTTGGTGCAAAGCAATTTTCAAAAATGTGTGTTTGACCTAAGCAACTCAACCTCAGGAGGTTGCACTTCATTTTGTCTGTTTGTTTCTGTTGGATTTGGGGTTAAAAAGAAAAATCCTCATTTCTACTCAACACCAAGAGAAGCTGCTCTATATTTGCTTAATTTGCCTTAAACATATTGTGCTCCTTTCCCTGTTCAGCTTTTCTTTTTTCATTTGAAACCTATCTCTGGAAAAGAAACTGTAACAGGTGGCAGATGAACAGCAGACTTAAGAGAATGGACCAATCGTTTCTCAGTTCCCTGTTGTCAGCTCTCTGCATGACATTCTGATTGCCATTCCTGTGCTTCTCTCTTCCCCGTGACCATTACAGAAATCAGGTCTGAGAGACCCCGTGTGTGCGTGTGTGCGTGTATGTGCGTGTGTGTGTGTGCGCGCGTGTGTGTGTGTGTGTATGTGTGTGTGTTTGTGTTTAGGAACCGTGTGACATTCCCCCCACTACAAGCACAGTGCCTGGACCTGAATGACAACCTTGGCAGCTCTTGTGCTTTTACTTTGTGAACATTGTACAAATGTATTTGGCCTTTTATCTGAAATGAAGAATTAAACTAGTTATTCATTTTTTTTCCTTCCTGTAAATATATATATTTAAACTCCATGTATCCAAGCATCCCTTTAGCATTCAGATTATAAGAGTGTCTTCTTTGGCTGGAGGCCGCTTGCCTCGGGGCCGCGGTCCCATGTGCTCTAGTTGACAGCACAGTGTGTGGAGTATTTGATGTTCTGCAGTACCATCGTTCTTTTGGTCTGTTAAGTCAGTTGCAATTTGTGATGAAATGAAGTGGAAAGTAGTGCTTCACAATGAACAAGTTTCCTTGGTTACATGATTTTTCTTGTAAAACTTTTAAAAAAAAGAAGAAAAAACTTGAAATTTTATATATTTGGATTTTGTAGATTTTTTTTATTTTATTGCAACACAAGGTACCAAAATCATTAAATAAAGTACACTGTGGTCATTTTAACAGAAGTCTGCGTTCTTTATTCTTTCTAAGTTTAGGAAGAGAGCAGGGCATTGTGGGGGTAAGATGGGAGGATAGGAAAGCCATATCACAGGCATGGCTCAAGACAATGTGATTGAAACCTTACAATTAATAGAGCTGAGATCTGTCAAGTCAGAAGTAAATTTAAATTATATAGACTTCTAAATATGTTTCATTTATTTTATTTCTGAAAAGTGTCAAGAATGTTTGTCTAGAACCATTATTAAAACAAACATATGTTTTGGATGGCAAAGAAGCTTAAAAATACAAGTAATTTGTTTAAACATTAATAAAAGGAAAAAATGTCAGCGAGCACAAGCACTGTTTTAAAAAACGATGTGGCTAAGTACCTGATTTTTCTACAAAAATGCTTTATGTTACTGTTTTTTCTTAAAATATTTTTGTTGTTGTTGTTCTACTGGTTTATAAAAGCCTTCCTTTATAAAATGTTAAAAGGAACCCATAGCATGAGCTCTGACTATATATGTACAAACTACTATGGATAACAAATAGGTACAGATAAAGAAAACTGTTGGAACAAAGAAGTGAAATTTTTTTAAAGAATGTTTCTTTTTAGAGAAATCTATTAGAGTTTTCCTTTTTTCTGACTATAAGAGTAACACTTGCTAAATGTAAAAATATTTGAAGCTCACATTTTGATGTGCTTCTTTTCAGTTCTTTTTGTAAGCATTTATATTTTTTTACATTGTGGTTTTAACAATTTTTTAAAAATTACAAGCATTTGATAAGCATGTTATCAGGGTTATAAATATTAATAAAACACATTTTTTTCTGAAAGAATACAATCAAGTAGGGAAATGAGTCCAGGTACACTAATTATTATAGTATTTGGTGGTAAAAGCAAAAGTAGAGACCTGTGCAGACTATTCCTGGAGCATCTTACATAGCCTGTAAGGGTGTGGGTGCAGGAGGGAGCCACACCATGGAGGGAGCTTCAGTCCTAAAATGAGTGGGTAAAACAGAGTCCCCACCCGACTCTGGATGAACCAAAGACATGAACAAAACATAAATTATACTGTGTTGAGCTACTGATATTTTGCGGTATTTGTTACAGCAGGAAACCTTTCCTGACTTTGCAAGGATCATTTCAGGGATCAATGATGGTACAATTAGCTGAAGAAGAAATGTAATTAGACCACTCTCTCTACTGAGGTTCAAAATTAGTAAGAAAAGAGATGGCCCTTTGTCTGTATTTTCACATGTTCTCTACAATGAGTGGGTATTGTTATTGTAACCTGAAAACAGATAAAATGTATATTTAAGGAGAGCTATTTTAAAAAGAAAACCACACCATATCCCTGAATTAGAAAACTTAATTTGGTAAGGAATGCAACTTGCCCCTAAGTGATCTGGAAACATAATACAACTCCAAACAAAGCCACAAAGATATTGTATAAAGCTTAACAAAATGAATATAAAGTTTACAGAAAGAATAAAAGTATTAGAATAACCAAGTATTTTGTCTTCAAATAAAAGTATTGACAGAATTTTGCCTTTCCAGCCAATTATAAGTTACATAAGGGTACACTATCAACATAAGAATATATTAACAAGTCAAGAAATAGAATCTGTATGGAACAACCATTTGCTATAATGTGCACTGACCACCAGGGGGCAGACGCTCAGCCAGAAGCCAGGCTCATGGCTAGTGAGCACAGTGGAAGTGGTGAGAGCCTCTCCGGCCTCAGCAACAGCACTAAGTATGTCCAACTGATGGCTCCTCGACTGCAAGAGGCCACAGGCCGGGCTGAGTGCACAAATTTCATACGTCGGGCTTCTAGTAAAGATATAGCTGGGGGAAAAAATACAATTGCAAAAAGAATATATTAATATCACCTGAGATGGGAAATATTTCCCAAATTTTATTCCAAATTCAAAAGAGAGAGGAGGATAAGAGAGAGGAAAGAAGGGAGAGAGGGAGAGAGAAATTATAATTGATAAGGAAGTAGGCTAAGAAGATATGTATGTGTACATATATATGTATATATATATATTTCTATTACTGTCCATTAAAGAGGAACAGAACTGTCCAAAAATCAACTGAAAAAATATGGAATCTACTAGATTGAATGAATATCCTAAAGTGTATATACAAAGATATTTATAACAGGAAACATTAGAAATAATTGAAAAATAAACAGTAAGAAACAAACTTATCATTCTTATAATGAAACACTCTCTAACAATTAAAAATAATACTTTAAAAGTAACTTTATTGCATTAAATAACATTATTAATTGTTAAAACTTCATTTTGAAAATAAAGAACAAAGAAACAAGTGTCTTGGTAAAACATAAACAAAAATGCATTACTATATGCTTCAGCCAATGGGACGCGGCAGAAGTGTGGCTCTGCCAGGCCCAGGCCTCTCCTCCCTCCTGGAACTTGGCCCCCATATTGATAGGAAGCCCCAGTAGCCTCATGGAGGAGGGTGATGGCCCAGCCTTATGAGGGAGCATATTCCAAAGTGAATCCACCCATCCAGGTTGAGCCACCCAGGCAAATGCCACAGGCCCCAGATATGAGCTGTCTCTGCCAAATCCTGTCTGCAGTGCAAAACCAAGAGCAAATGAATGTTTTAAACTAAAAAAAAAAAAATTTTAAATGCAGTAGTACATTAGAATATCAAGCTAATAATGGCATAATGAGCAAAGAATATTGAAAGGAAGAATTGGCTCTAACTAAATATGCAGCTACCTGAGAATAGTCTTGTCTGACACACCGGTCGATCAGTGAGTATGCAATTGACAACTATAATAGGTGTGAATTGAATTTATTTGACAAACTTTTGAGAAAGATGTAATCGGGCAGAGGAACAGTTGAAAGCTGCTCTGAAGAATTTGTTCCTAGAGTGATTGGGTCTGGAGAGACTTGAAAAAAAAAAGTGATTGGGTCCAGAGACACTTTTTAAAAAGTCTGTCTTTTTCAGATAATGAAAGTAAGGACTAAAACGAGAGGTGATGAGAAATGGCCATCTTGAACGTGCATGTCAAAAACCAAGGCAACTGAAGAAGTCTTGCAAAAAACCACCTGTGGTTAATCAATAGTGTCAGAAGTTTCACAGCACCTACTATATGCAATAGGGCTGCAGCTGAATAAGAGGATCAAAAACCAACGACTACCTAAACAATTTAGTTGAATCAGTGCTGTGTTTAAATCCTACCCATTTCCAGGTAATGTCCTGACTATTTCTCTATTATGGCCACGCCTGCCAAGTCTCTTGTTCTGTCCTGACCCTTCACATAAGAGATGCCCTGGCTGCTTTTCTATCTCACAGAAAAACGAATAGACATAACCTCTCACCCTCCTCCTGTGTGGGAAGCAGCTACAGAGTTTGGGTAGGTTCAAGCCTTGGACTAATGAAAGGCACAGTCCTCAAGTTCCAGCGTTGAGGGCAGAGCCCTCCCACACAATTATAGCCAACAACTGTAGTTGTGAGCTTGAACCATGGTCTGAATACGTGGTCCCACGTGCCTGAGTGATGTGGGCTTGATAGAGTTCAGGTGCATGTAATTGAGTAGGATCAAAACTCAGGAGAATGCTGTAAACATCGTGACCACGCCCTTCCTTTGCCTCATGGCATCTGCTATAAAGACGTGGTTTGAGGATGCAGTCGCTGATCTCTCAGAGGAGCAGCGTCCCACCGAGACCCAGCTTTCATTGTCTTGTCTGTCTTTTCTAAGCCTTTCACCACCCCCCCTCAGGGTCACCCTGGGCCGTGCCGGCGTGGCACACTCCTGAAAATCAAAATCTATCTGTATTTACAGCCATCCTTGCCACTGTCTCCAAGAGACATTCCTACGGCCTTTCCCAAGGTAGAGCTTGCACCTGTGTTTTTAAATTCCAAGAGTTTTACTTTGTTTATACAACATCACTTCACCTACTCTCCCCGGTCTTTCGTATTTTCCCTGAGGTTATGTTCATGCTGTGTACCATAGAGCTGCAATCCACAGAGACAGAACCAAAAACCTTGTCTCATCACCCCTCTCTCCTCCTCCAGTCCTCTCTCTTTCCTTTTGTTCTGTTTTTGAATAAAGAATTTGCAAATTTAACAGGATTCATTCAAAAGAAAAAGTGTGAATTCCTTCAGAGTAGGGTTTATGTCACAATTTTTTTCAGTGAAGTAAAGAGATGAATATAGACAAATTTTAACACAATGGAAGCTCACTTTTCTCATTTAAAGGGAAGATGGTGGTTTGGGTGAAGGCAGAGCTGCTGTAAGAAAGCAGCTGATAGGGTGGCTATGACTGTAATAAATAGCAGACGTTACTGCTGCTAAATTCACTCTCCAAAGTGTAAGTTGCTTGTTCTCAAGTTCAATGGCCCTTTTCTTTTTCCTGCTACTTGACTTTTCTGGTTGTATTTGATGTGTGCAAGTTAAAGATTTTGGGTTTTTAAATCCTTAGATTTGGGTGTGTTTTTCTTAATCCTTATGTTTGTGAGGGGTTTTAATCCCTCATTTCTGTTCTTCACTGACAACTCTGAGAATTCCTAAGCCAATGCTCCCGATGCTCCTAAACCTGATCTGAGCTCCCTCAATTAATACTGAAGGCACAGGCCCCAAAGTTCAGCCTAAGCTCTGTGCACTAAGAGTGTCCGACAAAGAGTCTGCTAGGTCTTAGCAAAACTGTTTTGGGGCAATCAACATGGGCATGTTTGTGTCACGTAATAGCCTAGCCAGTCTCATTCCACTGGCTAAGAGCACCTCTTCCTATAACATTCCAAGCACTTGCCTTTTGGTAGTGATATGATGTTGAACAAGACCCACATGGTTTCTGCCCACTGGCACTCACAATCTAATAGAGCACAGGGACAATTAGCACCAAATGCAATAAAAATGCATGCCTGAGAAATTGAACCAGCAGTGACCTAGTTGTAGATGGATGAGCTATGTCAGTCTACATTGGTAATCCACAACAAACCCACCTCTCAGCAATGTAAGAAAACAAACATCTAGGATTTCTTCTGCCCGGATCTCAACACCTAGACAGGTGCAATGGGAAATATAAAGATGCATGAGAGCCTACCAGAGGCTCAGAGGACTATGAAAAAGACAAACTTGTATGTGGGGCATAGCTGCAGCGTTTGGAGGACAGGTTCAAGCCACAGACTGATGAGAGGGCACAGTCCTCTCGTGGCCACATGCAAGCCCCAGCTTGGAGGCAGAGCCTCCCAGCACAATGATAGCCAACAGCGGTAGTTGTAAGCTTGAGCCTGTGGTCGGAACACGTGGCCCCACGTGCCTAAGTGACACAGGCTGCAAGTAAACAAAGCTTGATCAGGTGCATGTAACTGAGTAGGACCAAAACCCACCAGAATGTTGTAAACATCTTGACCATGCCCTTCCTGTGCCCGTTGGCATCTGCTATAAAATAAAGACATGGCTTGTAGTCCGTGGCACTGTCTCCATCAGAAAGCAGCATCCCACTGAGACCTGGCTTTCATTCTCTTGTTTGTCTTTTCTAAGCCTTTCAGCCACCCCCACTCAGGGTCACTGAACCTGGCTGAGCTGGCACAGCACATAAGGTGCCCTGGGACTGAGTATGCCATGGCCATGCCAGCCCGCCTCATTTGTACACAAGCAAACCTAATGCAGAGTCTACTGTAATCTGTGTACAACACAGATAGCAATAAATGTTATAGAACTGGGAAGGAAGAAATGAATGATGACTAGCAGATCTGGAATATGCTGTTGAAAGAGATGTTTTGTGCAAGGCCTTAGGGGTAAAAATACCTCACCAAGGGGAATAGAATCTTTTTTAAAATCTCTATTGTTGAAAGTATTACATATGTCCTCTTTTTCCCCCATTGACCCTTTCTAGTCTGCACCCACTCCCCACCCCAGGCCTTCACCACCCTATTTTCTGTGTCCACAGGTTATGTATATATGCAAAGAAGTTCTTTGGTTGATCTCTTCCCACCCATCCACCCACCCCTGCCTTCCCTCTGAGATTTGAAAGTCTGTTCCATGCTTTTCTATGTCTCTGGATCTACTTTATCAGTTTTTGTTCATTAGATTCTACATATGTGTGAGAGAAAGAAAAGGGGTAGAATTTTGACAGATGGGGAAAAAATATGACTTTTGGCTGTTCACTAAGGTTTTAAACTGTAAGGAAAGCTGCCAGTTTTAGTGCCATTAATACCGTTAAGATATCACCACCCAATGGTTCTTATTTATGGATCAGGATAATAACTTCCCTTTCAAAAAAGTCTGCTTGGTAATAGGTTTTGGTTGACTTCAAATAGTGGTTTTCTTTTTTTTTTTCTTAGAGACTTTTGTTCAAATAAAACTCTATTTGAAACAGCAGAGCTCCTTCTTCAGCTTCCTCCTCATACCCCCTCCCTCACCACTGTAGCTCCAGCACAATTTGAAAACCAATAATATAAATAAAACCTGCTGCACAGCTCGAGGCTCGGGCACAAACACTAACATTGCCTTAGATCAGTGTTTCTCAACCTCTCTACATCAGGGCCACCTAAGACCATCGGAAAACACAGATATTTACATTACAATTCATAATAGTAGCAAAATTACAGTTATGAAGTAGCAACAAAAATAATTTTATGGCTGGGGTCACCACAACACGAGGAACTGTATCAAAGGGTCTCGGCATTAGAAAGGTTGAGAACCACCGCCTTAGATGTAGATACATTCCCCAGAGCTCATACCCTAATGCATTTCTAAAAACAGCATGTGCTACAGAAGGTGGCACACAGGTGGTGAATGTTACTTGTCTCCGGAAAAATGAGCTCTTCCTTGAATGTGAATCTTGCATTCTGAGTAGGAGTTCTTACTTGGCTCCTGGGACTGAATTTTGAGATAATAGGGATCCTGGTGTTGTACCCACCCAAGTTGATCAGCCGGAGTTGGCCTACATTCAGCCATGGAGGCAGCACTTCCTTTGAGGCTGTCCTATCAGACAGAAGGTCCTAGTTAGTTCTGACAGTGGAATTATTGAAAGCTCCAGTAAACATGGGAAAGGAATACTGGCAGCCAGGAAGTGAGTATCAAAGCACACTATTAGAGGGACTGGCAAAAAGGTTAAGCATGTTCTTGCCTACAAAGTTACCTTGCGAAAATAAATACCTGGGCGGCATGCCTAGGCCTTTGCAAGTGAGCAGAAGTCTGAGGAAATGCAAACCGGGCCCTTGGCTTGCCCAGAGTCCCACAGGGGTCCATGCCATTGTGGAAAACAATGGGGCTGTGCCCATCCTCAGTGGCTCAGTGGTTGAGCATGGAACTATGTACCAGGAGGTCACAGTTCGGAGTCCCAGTCAGGGCATATACCCGGGTTGCAGACTTGATCCCAAATTGATCCTGCAGGAGGCAGCCAATCAATGATTCTCTCTCGTTAATGTTTCTCTCTCCCTCTCTTTTCCCCTCTGAAATCAATAAAGATACATTTAAAACAACAATAACAGTGGGGCTGCAAGTAACAGTTCAGTCTTTCTTTCTCATCTAAAAACATTTCACTTCACATTTACTGAGAATTTACTATGCATGTGTGAATACCACGATAGTTACTACTTCTACCATATCCATTCTTACTCCTACTCAGAATGCCTTCCCCAAATTTGACGACCACCATGGCCCTTTCATAGTTTCATAGTCCATCTTTCTCTTCTTCCTGCTTCCTTTATTCTTTCTTTTCCTTGGTTTCATTTCCTTTTGCCACCTCTGGAACTTTCTCCATGAAATTACTGTATGTTGCATCTATGACCTTTCCCCTAGGCATAAGAGAATTATGCTTCTATCTTCTTTTAAAAGTTTCCTTTAGCCCTAGCCAGTTTGGCTAGTGGGTAGAGCTTCAGCCTATGGACTGAAAGGTCCCGGGTTCGATTCCCATCAAGGACACATGCCTGAGTGGCCCGCTCGACCTCCAGTAGGGGGCATGCAGGAGGCAGCCAATCAACGATTCTCTCTCATCATTGGTTTTTCTTTCTCCCTCGCCCTTCCTCTCTGAAATCAATAAAAGTATTTTTTTTAATGTCTCATTTTCTGTAGAAGTGTCTACACAGGCAGGTATTTGTTTGCTCTTCCCATCTTTTTATTTTCTTAGAAAGAAGTGTGCTGGCATTTCTCACTAATCAGCTGCAATTGTTCTGAAGAGTTCGCTCACTATATTTACATGTTTGCAGCTGCAGCAAAACCTGCATGCTTTGGGATTTTTCAGATTGCTTCCCATACTTATTGTGCAAGATATAAAAGCTGCACCTGCCTTTAGAGTTGTAAATATCTTATTGAATGTGATTTTAGAAAAAAGGAGAAAATATATTTGGGCTTAATGGAGGTCCCTAGATGATATCATTACCTTCCATAAAATTGTCCTCAGTAGAGCGGTCATAATTTCTCCAGGGTTAAAACACCCTATAAATCTCTCTGTGCCAGGAAAGGTTTTTCTATACCACTCTCCAGTGCCATCTATCTATATAAAAAGCCAGTGACCAGAACGCCAAAATGACCTGAATGACCAGTCACTATGATGCCCAGTGCGGCCAGCAAACCAGCCCAATCTGGGATGGGGCTGGCCAACCTCCTGCAGCCCCTCCCCCGAAGCCAGCCCCACTCCTGATCGCCCTCCACACACACGCCATCCGGGGGCAGGGCCGGCTGGCCTACTGCCCACAGCCCCTTCCATGGCAGTCCCACCCTCCATCAGCCCCCCCCCCTCCCAAAGGAGGCAAGGCCCACTGGCCAATCACCCTCAACCCCTCCCCCCAGCCAGCCCAGCCCTGATGGGCCCAATCAGGGCTGGCGGGCCAACCTCCTCTCATCTCCTCCTCCCAACAGTCCCAGCCAATCTCCCAGCTGGGCTGGCTGGACCTTATCTGTGCATAAATTCATACATTGGACCTCTAGTATCACTATAATTTCTGTATTTTATTATTGTTGTTAATCTCCTTCGGTGCTGCCTAAGTTATAAATTCAACCTTATCATAGGTCTGTATGTGTAGGAGAAAACATAGGATATATAGGGTTCAGTACTATCTGCAGTTTCAGGCAGCCACTGGAGGTCTTAGGACACATTTCCCATGGGTAAAGGGGAACTACTGTATTGAATTTAATCATTATAGTTGGGACGTAAAGGGATTAAAACTTGAATACATTTATAAGTGCATTTCCTTATTTATTCACTAAGAGATTTGAAATGTATGACTGAAAAAGACTTGCCCTTTATTTTAATATTATAAACAATGTTGCTGTTGCTGCAGAAATGTCTGCATATTTGTTCAGTCTTGTTTCACTTACAAATGTTTGGTAGAGGCTAAATTTTGGATGGGCCATATTTAGTTGAGGTAAAGGCCTTGACTGTTTCTTTAATAGTTTCACTGACATTGTCCTTTGGGGACTTATCCAGCTGACAGTGACCATGAAAATGTTATAATAGCAGGGGCTGGGCAGGTCATTTTTCCTGTGGGAGGTCTATGGCAGTGAGGACAGCTATTTTTGTCACTAAATGTGTTAAAGTTACAATTATAGTAAGTAGGGAGTTGACGGGCTTACTTCGACCTTAGGTGATAGAATGAC
This sequence comes from Lasiurus cinereus, assembly GCA_011751065.1. Taxonomy (NCBI): domain Eukaryota; kingdom Metazoa; phylum Chordata; class Mammalia; order Chiroptera; family Vespertilionidae; genus Lasiurus; species Lasiurus cinereus. Next base: position 1,851,685 of record JAAGEH010000040.1, read on the forward strand.
CAGTAATGATGATGAATCTATAACCTTCCAACACCTATTAAGGCATTTAATTCACCTTTGGTTGTATTATTAAATTTTCTTGGGAAATTTTCTCCATATTCCAGGACTATTTATTACAAAACCATTTCTATCTCTTATGATAATACACTACAAGAAACTTTTATGAAGTGAATGTATTAAGTATCCTTAGTGAAATTCTGAGATTAAAATTAATTATTCATATATCTTTGATCTAATTAGCTATGGATAATCTAAGATTAGGTGTTCAAAAGAAAAATGTATATCTATCTGCTTTAGATAGTTTCTATACATTTTCTTTGTTGTTGTTGTTAATCCTCACCTGAGAATATTTTTCCATTGATTTTTAGAGTGGAAGAGAGAGGAAGACACAGAGAGATAGAGGCATTGATGTGAGAAAGATACATCAATGAGTTGCCTCCCACCCACACCCAGACCAGGCCAAGGATCAAACTTTCACTAGACTCAAACCCCAGATCCTTCAGTCTGTGGTTCAGTACTCTAACCACTGAGCCAAATGGAGTGAGGCTTTCCTGTACATTTTCATTCCTCTCCCTGCATGCCTCAGGTGACACAACTGCATTTAAACACTCCGTGGGTGACAGACCCCAGACCTTGAGACATACAGTGAGGAAGAGCCAAATGGACTGGAAAGAGCCATGGCAAATGAACAAAAACTGTCCTTTCAGGGGAGATTCTTATCATGGAGTCATTATGAAACATTTCTGAGAGGACTCTCGGCACTGAACAGTAATAGTCTCAGCAGGTTTTCTGAAGTCAGCTTATCTGTGTTCAAATCTTGGCTCTATCATTTCTTCTGGGTGCAACTTCCAGCAAGTTATTTTAACATCTCTGACTCCTGGATGTTATTCTTACATCATCAGTTAATGAGGATGTTAATAATCCTGACCTCACAGGGTGTTTGGGCTGAATTCTGTACCCCAAAATTTATATTTTGCAATCTTAACCCCCAGTGCTTCAGAATCTATCTGACTATTCGGAGACAGGGCCTTCAATGAGGTGATCATTTAAAACGCAGCTATTAGTGTGAGCCCTAATCCGATCTGACTGGTATCCTCATCAGAAAAGGAAATGTGGACACCCTGAGGGACACCAGCAATGAGCACACGGAGGAAAGGCCATTTGAGGACATTGCAAGAAGGCAATCGTCTGCAAGCCCAGGAGAGAGGCCTCAAAGACACCAACCCTGACCTTCACCTCTAGCCTCTAGGATTGTGAGGAAATAAATCTGTTGTTTAAGTCACCCTGTTATGAAAGCTCTAGCAAACTAATATACAAGGTATCACGAGGACTAATGGGTTCAAGAGTTTCACTATTATTCGGTTAATAAGATTTATATTTTTACTTCTTGCTTCTATATTCTAAATCTGTCATAAACATGAGGTAAAATTCTACTAATTAAGTCATTCTACTCCTCAATGCTCATGTGTCCTCTGCAAGCTGTTTACATCTCTGAGTTTCAGTTTCCACATCCATAAAAGAAGGAGGCGGCATTCTTTAATCTCTAAGAAAATCACGTTCATCTAAAATTAGTGATTTGAATGGATTCAGGTTTGAGGGAAAAAGCTACTTTAAGAAGTATGATTTGGCTCCAGCAACAAGCAGTTAGGCCTGGGCTAGGAGGGGAATAGAAAGAGCGATTGTCCCCCTGACGGGCCAGCTCAGGGAGGGGCCTCTGACACCCCCTCAGAGCCTGCAGCCCCCCATGTCTAAGAGAGACAAATAAAAGAGGCTGCACAACATATTCTACTCAAAGAAAGAACAAAAACAATTTGGGGCTGAACAGAGTGAATGACATCTCATTAGACAAACCCCGAATGACACCAACTATCAAAAAGGAACCGTAGCCTAAATAAATATATAAAAAGACTTGAAAATTAATTTAGGAGTCATAGCTAGCATTTTAGGAACAGAAGGACATAGAATAAGAGATGAGAGAATGTGAAGAACAGATGACAAAAACAGAGCATTTTATAAATAGCCGTGATGTGCAAAGCACAAGACTTAACATCCAATATACTTAACTCTGGCCACATATCTCGACTTCTTCCTGGAATAAAATATGTTATTGGAAAATGGGGCATAAAAAAGTGGATCAAATGAAGGAAAGATATATGCATTTGGTTTGCATTTTAGCACATTTTAAACTGCCTTTCACATAAATAAAAATAATTAGCACAGATACATATCACCTAAGTAATTAGGGTTATATGCTGAGATGAAATTTTTTTTATTCAGATTTAACCCTGGAAGATCATCATTGTCCCTTTTAAAGGTGTTTCCTCTTAGCCATCTGTAAATATCATTCTAATTTTTTCTGTACAGTGAGTATGCATTTGGGAAATCTTGTTCCCCAAGCAAACTCTCAGAGGGGGCCACTTGCAAACTTCTGCTCCATCACCACAGAGAAAAATATAATGTTATCGCAAGGCCTAGCAGTCCTTGCTGGGGAATCAATTATCCAGAGACATCTCATTCTCCTTCCCTCACTGCCCAGAGCACAATTGCTGCTAAACGGAAATGAAGCCAAGTTCCAGCTCTCTCTCCAGATGGCTTAAGATATTTTATCAATGGGAAAAATGAAAAGCAGGGATAAAAATGTGTGTAATTCATATAAAACGTATGCGTTACCCTTACTAATTTGGGTAAAGAAAAAACATTCTAGGTTGCCATTTTTATGCTTCAACTCTTGCTAACTTACTAAGTAGGCTTTAAATGAAGACAAAATCTAATAGAAGCCAAAACTGGTTTGGCTCAGTCGATAGAGCGTCGGTCTGCTGATTGAAAGGTCCCAGGTTCGATTCCCAGCAAGGGCATGTACCTTGGTTTCCGGCACATCCCCAGTAGGGGATGGTGGGGAGGGCCTGCAAGAGACAGCTGATCCATGTCTCGCTCTCATCGATGTTTCTAACTCTCTATCCCTCTCCCTTCCTCTCTGTAAAAAATCAATAAAATATATATATTTTTAAATCTAACGGAATTTCGTATCTGGTACATTTTCTTTTAGCAATTCTCTTTTTTAAATATATTTTTATTGATTTCAGGAAGAGGAAGGGGAGAGGAAGAGGGATAGAGAGAGAGTAACATCAATGATGAAAGAGAATAATTGATTGGCTGCCTCCTGCACTCTCCACACTGGGATTCGAGCCCCTAACCCAGGCATGTGCCCTGACCAGGAATCGAACTGTGACCTCCTGGTTAATAGGTCAATGCTCAATCACTGAACCACACCGGCCAGGCACATTTTTAATATGAGCCTCTTGTGGAAACCTTAAAGGGGTGGGACTGATGTCTCCCCACTCTTATTTCAAAAGCAAAAACCCCTCCTAATAATTCTTGAGGCAGTGACTCATTGTGGAGTAGCAAAAAAGAGTCAACTGAGAAACAGAAGACTAAGGCTTTTATCCTGATTTTGCCACCAATTGTATGTTAGCCAAGTCACTTACATTCTAAAATTCAGTTTCCTCAACTATCAAGTGACAAGATAGTCTCTGGAAGCCCTTCTGACTCTAATATTCTCAATTCTCGAGCAATTGTATATTGCTCTCTAACTATATTTGTCTCCCTCCAAGTTTCCCTTTGGAATCTTTATCAGGTGCCCCGTTAACGAGGGGCCCTGAGCTCTGCAGTAGGCAGTGCAAAGCACAGCATCTTCTCTACCTATGAGCAGATTGGAGCTTAAAGGCAGCTCTGGAGTCCTTGCATCCAGAAATCCCAGCGGAGTTATCAATGCATTTAATGTGTACACATGTACGTCATCTGTGTGAAGTTTGCTTTTAGGAAAGAATTGCAGAGTAAATGAGCAAAAATAAGAAAAATCCTGAAAATGAGAATATTAGGGTAATCTATCCCTGCAACAAGTTATTAGTGGTGCAAATAATTAACAGAGCAATACTGGGGTATGAATGGATAGGGAGACTGACACAGAAGAGTGAGTCCAGAAATAAATCCATATAGAGATGAGCATTTAGCTAGGAACAAGAGGCTCTGTGTATGGGTGTGTGGGGGGAGACAAGATGGACATCTCCATCAACAAGTAACTATTGGGGAGGAAATAATCTCTAACTCTCTAAAATAAACTCCAGATGTCCAACAGATTTCAATATTTAAAAAAAAATGAAACCTTTATAAGAGGATTAGAAGGAATCTTGGGAGACAGTTTTATTATTGCAAAGTGGGAAAAGACTTTGAAATAAAGATTCAAAATTTCAGGAGCTATTGAAAAGGGGAAGAAGGGATTTGACCACATTGTTTTTTTCAAATGTCTATACTGAAACAAAAACCCTAAAGTTAAAACTATATATTTCTAGGTCTACTTATCCTTGAGTAAGATGAAAACATCCTTGTTTTGTGATAGAACTAAGGCTCATGGAATTTAGCTCAAGAGATAGATCTAGGACTCTGTGAAAAGGGGATGACAGTGGACCTCCTTCCAAGGTTGTTGTTGGGATAACATGCAATAATGCATGACACAGAGTGTTCATGGCTGTGTGAAGTAACTAGATGGAGCTCACAGGTTGTCTTTGCTCCACCTGCCAATGTCGATACATCACAAGGAGAAACACTTTGAGGGTAGAGAAAAGAAGAAATAACACTGGGTTCGGAAATCAAGAAAGGCTCTTGAGGACAAAGCATGGGACTGACAATGAGAGAAGGAAATCACAGGGCACAGACCCATTAGAAAGCAGGTCACATCTGCAGGCAGGTGCCCTGGGGCCCTGTGGGAGCCACAGCAGGTTAGCCTCAGATCCAGCCATTTGTCCTGCATCGGCCTGTCTCCCTTGGTAAGTGGGAAGTCTTTGCCTTTGCTGTGTATATTTGGTTTCTAAATGGTGCACATGTGTGAGCTGACCACAGTAAAATCTGTGCCAACCAAAGGTGAGCTATGCAATTAGTTTTATATAATTCCAGGATATTAGAGCTGAGATACTAAAAAATAATCACTACCATTTATTTAGCACATATTCTGTGTTAGACACTATACGTGGCATTTTATATTCATATTCAATCAAATATTTATGGCGTACCCCCATGGCCCATTGGTATTCCCAAGTGCTGGGGTTAGTCCCTGACTCTAGCTCTCAGAGCTCAGTGGGGTATGTGACAGACAACTGTAAATACAGTGTGATGGGTGCTGAGTTGGGGACATGCCTTGGGCTCAGAGGGCACTGCCAATAGGAGGTGCTCCATGCTGAGGGCTGACAGAGGAAGAGCAAGAGGAGGGAAATAAGGTACCCTCAACAGAGCAAGATTGCATCTGAAAGGGAACCCAGGAGACCTCAGAAGTCAAAGAGCCTTCAGCTGGCAGGAACAGCGGGTTCAGGTGGGGAGGAGAGAATGAGGCTGGAGAGGGCATAAAGGCCTGAGACATCAAGGTTTCCTCTCAAGAGCAGTGGGAAGCTACCAAAACATTGTTTAAAAAAATATTCAAAGTTGTGTATTTTGAAAGATCACTCTGGCTGCAGAGTAAACAATGAGAGGAGTGGGGGGCAGGGCCCAGGGGCGGGGAATTCCCAAGGTCAGGGAGAAAAGTTACATTACAAAGTAAAAATGTTGTTCCCATCTTACCCATGGAAAAAACAAAAAAATAAGGCTCAGAGAGGTTAAGCTAAAAGTTCAAGATCACACAGCGGACAGAGTTAACATCCTTTCTGCTTCACCCTGCTTAAAATACCATTCCAGGCTTCCTAGCTCAACCTCTTCCTCTGATTGGGAGGTAGGAGGTTTATGGGGAGGTAGGCGAGCTACAATGTTTTAGACAGATTCAAGCCTCGGATTAATGAGAGGGCACAATCCTTTCGTGGCCACGTGAAAGTCCCAGCTTGAAGGGCAGAGCCCTCCCAGCACAATGATAGCCAACAGCCGTAGTTGTAAGCTTGAACCTAGGGTCCAAACATGTGGCCCCACATGCCTGAGTGATATAGGCTGGGAGTAAACAAAGCTTGATCAGGTGCATGTAATTGAGAAGGATTGAAACCCACGAGAATGTTGTAAACATCTCAACCATGCCCTTATTTTGCCTCATGGAAATCTGGCTATAAAATAAAGACACGGCTTGTGGGCGCTGGCGCTGTCTCCCTTCATTTATTCTCATCTCAGGAAGCAGCTTTCACATAGACCCAGCTTTCATTCTCTTGCCTGTCTTTTTCTAAGCCTTTCAGCCACCCCCACTCAGGGTCACCCTTGGCTGTGGCACAGTGGTGCATATCACTCATCCAACTTCACACTAAACTACTAGAAAGCAGTAGCCTGAGTGCCCTAGCTCCCAGAAGTACCACAGCATCCCTGAGATACCATTCATCACCGTGCTGTCCCCTGTAACAGAAGAGATGGGGCTGCCGTGGGCAGCCTGAAAGTCAAGGGCATACCCTGGAATGAGTCATAGTTACAGGTGCAGTATGAGGGATGTTGGGATTCCCCAACCACATCTCTCTAGGCTCCCTCAGATCCAAACATCCAATCAGTCACTGAGATGCACTAAGTATCTCTCTATTAAATGCCTGTGCTGATTCCAGTCTGCTGACAGCAGATAATCCAGGACACAGTCAATCCAGCCAGGTTTCCTCTCTGAACTTGCTTCTTTGCTGCACACCCTAACAACTAATAACAGGTCTGAAAAACAGTATCCCCTGGGCTTGTGAGGCAAATGATGTGAATCTTCCACTTACCCTGGACCATGAGGAGGGGTACGATTTAAGAACTAGAAGCTTTGGAAATGGACAGACTATGCTCATTTCGTGGTTTTGTCACCCCTAACCCAGTGACCTTAGTTTAGGCAAGTTCTTAAAATTAGGCAAGTTCCTAAAATGGAATGACATGTTATATAATTTTTTAAATGTCTCATAGTGCTTTTCATACAGCAAACATTAATAAATGGTGGCTATTATAGTATTAATCTACACTAAGTACATTTAAATACTCCAAGTATTTACATGCCATCATTTTATATTATTACATGCATCACGACTTGTATTAATCACAATAGAATTGACAGCTTTGAAAGGAAAAAGGCAACACAAAGCACCTCAGGGAAAACGTGTGCCCCCCGCTTTCCCTGGCCTTGGTGTGGTGGGTGGAGAGGCTGAGGTTCGGTGTGGGGAAGGTGGAATTGTTCTCCAGGCTGTGACCTTCCAGAACCTCTTCTGCTTCCCAGGCCTCACAACCCAGTGTTCTTCCCAATTCTACCCCCACCCCCCTCATTCCCCGTGGGTAGATGCCTCCCACGTCTTGCCTCTCCCTGGTAGGACCAAGTCCTAGGACTATAGAAACTCAGTTCTGGTCTTTTAGATCTCTCTCTGCAGGAAAGGTTAAGCAGTGGGCTACAGGGACAAGCTCAGTAGGCAATCCCATGACCTTGTCAGTTTCTACACTCTTTAAGCCTCTGTTTACCCAGCTGTAAAAGGGGCTCCTAATGAACTCACAAGATGGTGCCCAGTACCGAAAACAAAAATCCTAAGGCTGTCCTCCACACCTAACGTGTATTCCTTGAATGTTAACTAGTCTTATTAGTATCTTGGATCCCCTTTAGCAGATTTGTGTTTCAGAAGAGCAGAAGGCAGTGAGGTTTTTATTATGCATTTTTAAAACGGAAAATAATTTTTTTTTCATTTTAAACAAGAAGTTTATTTAAACAACAAGACACTTGACTGAAGGGAAAACTATCTAGGATTCATTTTTTTAGAGTAATTTATCCCTACTTAAAGACAGATTGCCCTACATGTAACAGCTACGTACAAAAAAATTATTAAATTGTCCTTGGTTTTACAATGATAAATGAAAAACATTAAAATTCTCCAATCAAACAAGGTATGCAAGAATTTTTATGTTGTTCTTGTTTTGTTAAACAGTGAGAGCAAAATAACTTACTGGAATATAAAGATAAGAGCTGAATGAGCATGCCACTAATGGAGAAAGGGTGTGTTTTCACAGAACCAGTATTTTTCCCCATCCCATCTCCATTGGATGTAGATCAAAACATACCATTGGCCATTTAGTTAAAAAAAAAAATTCAAATGCTTGTGCACATACATCAGTTACTTTATGTACAATAAAGGAATGGGGAAGGGGAGAATGAAAGAATAGAGAAAACTATGCTGTAGTAGTCAGATGTGTTGAAACCAAATTGCAGTTTTCTAGTTGAGAATGTCTTCTTGGTCTGGAGGAACAGAGTTCTGGAGTAAAGTAGCAGGTTCCCTTTTTAGTAGACACCTCCCCTCTGCTGGAGGAACACATCAATTGTATCTTCATCCTCCATTTCCAACTGTGCAGGTGTGTCTGTGTCATTGATTGGCTGCCGGTCAAATGGGAATCTGACCTGCCTCATTGACAAACCCTGTCGTTCATTCACAATAGGCTTTCATTAGTTTACTAAGGGGTGTATGCCTCTTAATCTTAAACTGCACCACAGAACCATCCTGCCCCGCCACCTTCAAATTAATATGATCGTTGTTCTCAGTCTTCACTCCTTCCTTGGGCTTTTCATCGGCCATGGCGAGCGCCGGAGTCTCCTCAGCTGCCGCTTCACAAAAGAGGTACCAGGTCCGCACCAAACGAACACACAAGCAGCACCCGAAAATAATTCTTAATGCTGATATTTCTTCTACTAAATGAAGCCAAGGAACTTTCACTCCACATTACTGGAACTTCCCACTTTTCGTAAAGCCTAACCAATGTAGCCTCCCCTTTGTAGGAGGGGTGCTGGGCGAGCAGCAAAAGACATGCCAGGTCATGCAGCCTCACACATAACCCAGGCTTCATAAGGATTTCCTGAATAAGGAAGCAAACCAGTGTGTAGATTTAAAACAGTGAGACACAGAGAAATGAAACGATTCAGCCAAGATCAAGGACCTCTTCCGTAACAAGGCCAGGACTAAAATTCATGATCTCATATATTTAGTTTGATATTTAGCCCTGTCTCTAACTAGCTCATCAATCCTTGGCTCCAAAACCCACAGTCAGAAGAAAATGGAAATGGGATAGTGCATTTCCTTTAGCATCAATTACTTTGTTATCTCTAAGCACTATTTAGTTGTTTCCATGGTTCCTGGAGAACATTGACTTTTTGATCTGAAGTAGATCTTAATTCTCTCTGTCCTTTTTCTAAAACGAATGTAAGTAACCATTTCCTTGCTCTAGTATTTCTCTTACAAGCCTCAATAAGCCCTTGAAAATCACTTATGTGAACACATGCTATCATTTATCTGTGTTTTGTTCAGTGGTTGGAGAACTGCTTATGAAGACAGTTTTTGTAATATTCATTTTTTATTTCTTTGAGCTCTAACTTATTGCCTCCTCTGCCTCTGATCATTTTCATAACTGTCTTGGGCCTCCTTCATCAATTCTTCTGTATTTTGCAAGCATTCCATGTGTGTTCTAAGTTGTTCATTCCCTGTCGCTGCCAGATGGGTTTCCACAGTTCCCTTCTACCATTGTTATAAATGCTAGCTTTTTTAATTTAATTTTATTTTAATATTTTATTGAAATTTTACAGAGAGGAAAGGAGAGAGATAGAAAGTCAGAAACATCGATGAGAGAGAGACATCGATCAGCCGCCTCCTGCACACTCCACAGTGGAGATGTGCCCGCAAGCAAGGTACATGCCCCCGACCGGCATCGAACCTGGAATCTTTCAGTCCGCAAGCCGACGCTCTATCCACTGAGCCAAACCGGTCTCAGCTGCTAGCTTTTTTTATATAGTCAGTCTTTCTAATTCCCTTTGTATATTTAGACAGACGTGGTTTCGCTCTGTCGCCCTGAAATGATGAATGGACAAGGATGAGTTGATACTTTCCTAACAAGACAACTTACTCTTTCTGTGGGATTAGTTTGGAAATCCTTGAACCACATCCATGAAACAATGGGCAAAATTGAATTAAGCAGTCCAACTGTTTTAGCAATTTTTTCCCTTCATTTATTCTCATCCTCAGAAAGTTAAAAATGAGGTACTGTATTTACCTGTTACTGAAACTAAATTATTTTCCTGATTATACCAGATTCTTCTTCATTTAATTATTTTGCTTTCAATCCTTGGGATCTCTCTAGAAATAAACAGGTAGTGAGGTCCAAGCCTTGAAGCTGCAACTGCAAACATAGTGAACCAGTGGCTTCCTCTCCCCTCGCCACCTAGGCACTCTACCTAGGACTGAATGCTGCAAGATTTGGGCATAGCCCATGTTCATGGAGTTGTGAGAGACCAATCTGAGAGGAGTGGATTTGTCAAGAGTGGTCCCCAGTTTTTTAAGACGAGGAAAAACAAAAAGACTAGCAAGTTTGGTTTTGCATATATATATTGAGATTGAGAAAGCCAAGTGTGGGAAATTGGACATAGGTGTGAAACTCAGGATAGAGATGTGGTGGACATTTTAAATGGCAGTCAATTACGACATAGAGAATGATTGAAACCAAAGGAGAGATGCTGAGAGAGAGAGAGAGAGAGAGAGAGAAAGAGAGAAAGAGAGAGAGAGAGAAGGCCTATGAAAGCCCTCTGAGGACCATCAATATTTCTTTAAGGAATGCATGTTCCAATTGAAATAAAAAAAGAACAATATGAAAAGTAGAGGTAAAATAAAAAATGTGCTATCACAGAGAATAAAAGAAGAAAATGAATCAAGAAAGAGAGCATTGCTAACAATGACAAATGCTGTAGGAAGATAAAATAAGGACCAAAAAGTACCCATTGGATTTTTTATTGATATACTAGAGGCCCAGTGCACAAAATTCGTACACAGCCCAGCCTGCATCCTCTCCAAACTGGGACCCTTTGAAAGATGTTCAACTGCCTATTTAGGCCCAATCCCAATGGGCAGTTGGACATCCCTCTCACAATCCAGGACTGCTGGCTCCCAACCACTCACCTGCCTGCTAGCCTGATTCCCCCATATTGCCTCCCCTGCCAGCCTGGTAACCCCTAACTTTCCTCCCCTATAGGCCTGGTCACCCCCAACTGCCCTCCCCTGCTGGCCTGGTCACCCCTAACTGCCCTCACTTGCCAGCCTGGTCACCCCCAACTGCCCTCTTCTGCTGACCTAGTTCCCCCTAACTGCCCTCCCCTTCAGGCCTGGTTCCTCCCAACTGCCCTCCCCTGCTGGTCATCTTGTGGTGGCCATCTTGTGTCCACATGGGGGTGGCCATCTTGTGTGTTGGAGTGATGGTCAATTTGCATACTACCTCTTTACTATATAGGCTTTCACATATCAAAAAACTCACCATTTTAAAGTTTACAATTCAGTGGTTTTTACTATATTCACATAGTTGTGCAACCATCACCACACTCTAATTCCAAAACATTTCCATTGGGATGAAAGGAAACCCAGACCTGTTGCATTCAGTTCCCATTCCCCCATGTCCTCAGTCCCTGGAAACCAGTTTCTATCTTGATGACTTGGCTTATTCTGGTTGTTTCATATAAATGGAATCATATTCTATGTGGCCCTTTGTGTTAGGCTTTATCTATTTGGCATATTTTTAGGATTCATCCATACAGCAGTATATATCAGTACTGGACTTCTTTTTATGGCTGAATAATACTCCATTGTACACCAACTGTTCCCTAGCTCTCAAAAATATGTGAAAACATTTCAGAGGGGTAGAAAAGTCCTCTTCCATAGACTCTATTTCAGTCAACTATTGTGGAAAGCCCTACCCTCTACTGCTTGTTAAGGTGGGATCCACGAAGCCATGTTGATTGCCAGCCACATAAATAACAAAAATAGAAGATCATAAGAGGAATCGGAAACTTTAAGGGCATATATAATATGTACACATATTATGTTTTTATATATTGTACACTGTTTCTATGGACAGATTTTTTTGGTTGCTTCTAATTTGAGTTATTATGAATAAAACTTCTATTACAATGCAGATATAAGTCTCATATGTGTTCTCATTTCCCTTGATTAATACCTAACAGTAGAATCGTTGCATCATAAATAGTGGTACATTTAATTTTGAAAGAAATTGGCACAAGGTTTTTTAAAGTATTTGCATGAAGGTCCCCTCCCACAGCAAAGTAGCATAGTTCTAGTTGTTCCACTTCTTTATTAGCACAAAATGTGGCTTCTACCCACTTCGCCCCATCAAACAAAGCCTGTTGAAATTTTTTATTGGGATACCATGCATGCTTATTACAATACTAGGGGTCCAGTGCATGAATTCATGCACATTGAAAGGAACTGTGGGCTGCGAGACTGCAGTAGGCACAGGAGCAGTCTTGGCCCATCCTCTGGGCCCCTGCCTGGCTCCTTCTGCTGTGGCTCCTGGTCTCCTATCTGCCGGCAACCAGCTCCTGCTGCCACCACTCCCACAAGCTGATAGCACAAGCCCTTGTCACACCTTCTGACTATGTGGGGCAATTGGGGCCAGTGCCAGCAGCCCATGGGAGTGGCAGCTGCTGCCCCAATCACCCCTCAGGAGCAGGGGGAGGTGGAGAAGCCCTCAGGGGTGATTGGGGTTGGCAGCCACCATTCGCACCCCTTATGATGCTGAGTGATTGGGACCAGCACTGGCACCGGCAGTGGGTTCAAGCAGCAGCTCTGACACAGGCTGTGGAAGCAAGTGGGGCCAACGCTGGCAGCAGGTGTGAGCACTGGGCAGGGCTACAGCACATGGGAGCAAAGAATTTTCAGTAACCACCAGAGGCTCGCCCCAATGACAGCGACCAGTGCCCCACCTTGGTCTGGCACCCCCACTCACCTTCTCCACCATCCCAGCACAGCCAACACCTGCCATGTTCTGCACACACCACCTGGTGGTCACCCCACATCATAGCTACTGATTGTTCCCATTGCTCCACAATTCAGTCTATTTACATATTAGCCTTTTATTACATAGGATTATTGACTATATCCCCTCTGCTGAACTATATATCCTGTGACTATTTTTTAACTACAGATTTGTACTTCTTAATGTCTTCACCTTTTTCACCCATCCTCCCAACCCCCCTACCTTCTGGCAACCATCAGTCTGTTCTCTGCATCTATGAGTCTGTTTCTGTTTGGTTGGTTCATTCTTTAGATTTCTCATGTAAGTGAAATCATATGGTATCTATTTGTCTTTCTCTGTCTGACTTATTTCACTTAACATAATACCCTCTAGGTCCATCCATGTTTGTTTGTTTTTGGTGTTGATTTGTATGAGTTCTTTATAAATTTTGGATATTAACCTCTTATGAGATGTATCATTGATGAATATCTTCTTCCATTCAGTAAGTTGTCTTTTAGTTTTGCTGATGGTTTCCTTTGCTGTGCAAAAACTTTTTAATTTGATGTCATCTCATTTTTTTTCTTTTTTTTTCTTTTGTTTCTCTTGCCCCAGGAGCCATACCAGAAAAAAAAGTATTGCCAAGAGAAATATCAAAAAGTTTACTGCCTATTCTTTCTTCTGGAATTTTTATGGTTTCAGGTCCTACATTTAAGTCTTTAATCCATTTTGAGTTTATTCTTGTATATGTTGTATGGAGGTGATCTAGTTTCATTTTTCGCATATAGCTGTCCGATTTTTCCAACACCATTTATTAAAAAGACTAAACACACCAACTGAAGAAATATTATAGTATTGTGGAAGTCATGTTCTGTCTACTAATAGCATCGGGCTAGAAGATTCCCTGATGGGGGTAAAAGAAAAGTAAATAAAGATGATAGGTTTGTGAATTGTCTCTCTTCTGGGATGTGAGTACAACTGTCACTTACTAATGAACTTGACTTCTCCGCTGCTGGGATGCTCCAAACAAAGAGTGATTACGGCATGTCACTTGGCACTAACTTTAAAGCAGAAACATAAAGCCTTCTGAATTTTTTATAACTTGTGACTTTGGGGAAAAACATGGATCATAAGAAAAGCAGATTACTTTAAGATTTATTTTTAAAAGAACTGTGCCGGTCATGCCCTGGGTTCAGTGCAGACTTGGCTGAATTTCCCATGGATTTTCAGAAGAGACCGAGGCAGGGTCTAAATGTTATGATGGCCTGAGGCACTGCAATAGCTTCAACCTTCAAAGAAATGTTCAATTTTGTTCAGAATATTTCACTTAGTAAGTTACTAAAGTAGAGAAGTTGAAATATGTATTTTGGACAGACTTTACAGCAACAAAGAGAATATATAGGATAATCCAATAACTGATAAAATTTCACCAAAACATCTCAGTTCTTCTACCTTCTACCATTATTTTTTTAAGCAAAGGAAAGTAAAATGTCTACATGGATGAAAGATTAACAATCCTAAATTGTTGGTGGTCCTTATTTCATTGCAGACAGGCTCTGCTGAGCAAGGTTCTCTCCTCCTACAGGTATCATAGGGCATCGGACTCTGCTACAATTATTGATGTGTAGCCAACATTTCCAATATTGCTTTGGTAGAGCTGTATTTATTCTATATCATACGTTTATTCATTTACAACAAACATCTTTTGAGCAGGCACTCTGGAGATAGCTAAATGCGCAAAACACAGATGGACACACAGTCCAAATGAGGACCTAGGTTTACAGTCAGAAACACTTCAGTTCGCAGGGATGGGCAAGTACAAAGATCTGTGGGTGCACAGAGACTGCAAACTAATGCTGTTACTCAGGGCTGTGAATGAGGCATCATGAGGCAAAATGTCACAGAAAGTTACTTGGTTGGGTCTTGAACAACATGGGAAGTTCTTCAGAAAGTAGCAGCAGCCCATTCCCAGCAGAAAAGTCCTGCCATCTTTGTGTTCTTCTGTTTCTCCTGGGCCGATGGTGAAAGGCTGTTCACATGCCTTGTCAGCTTAGTGCTCTTTTTACCTCTTCTCAATGGCAATACCCTCTTGCAATAGGAAGGATGGATGACAATCACTGGGAGATACTGGGAGATGGCTGTGGCTCCTCACAGCCATGGGAATGCTCTGTGGGCCACAGGCTAAGAACACAGCCATTAGCATCCAGCCTTTTGTTCAGAACCCCGTAACCTGAAAAGAATCCAAGGAGCTAGCAACATTTCAGAGAACTCCCAGCAGGGCCCAAGACAGGCAAAATAGCAACTCCTCCTCTTTGTATGTAACTTATGGTTATTTAGGGAGACTTCCCAGGCTGTTAGAACAGGGCATGTCTTCAAAGGTCTGCAAGTTTCTCTAATAAAACATAGACCCTGCTCCATGAAGATATCTTCTAGAAGAGCTTATATATTTTTATTTTTCATGTAGCTGGCTCCTTTTCACATAATTTAAGATCCCCATCTTCTGGGTGTTCAGTATAGCTGGCCCCTTAGGTCACTCAGACCCTTTTGACTCCCTGAGAATGTTTAGCTGATAGAATCTTTGGTCAGTTTTATTTTTTGTAATGTATTTTTATTGATTTTGGAGATGAAGGGAGAGGGAGAGAGATAGAGGCATCATTGACGAGAGAGAATCATTGATCGGCTACCTTCTGCACACCCCACAATGGGGATTGAGCCCACAACCTGGGCATATGCCCTGATTGGGACTTGAACCATGATCTCCTGGTTCATAGGTCGATGCTCAACCCCTGAGCCATGCCATCCAGGCTCTTTGGTCAATTTACATATAAGAAAGATGAATGGGAAACAAAGCCCTGGGAGCTGTGATGGAAGACAGGGAAGAGATGATGAGTGTAGGGACAGAAATTAGCATTACTCACTTCTCAGGGTCCTTGCACTTACTGTTTCCTCTGTCTGTGCTCTTCTTCCCTGAGTCTCTTCAAAGTTGGCTCCTTTTCACCCATGGCTTCATCTTCAGGAAAGCCTTCCCTGACCACCAGCACTCCCACGGTGTGGTGAAATTAGTCCTTTTCCATAACCCTGTTTCAACCATAGCATCTATAATAATAAAAGCATAATATGATAATTAGACCAGATGTCCTTCCAAATGACCTTCCAGACAAGTTGGGGCTGCGAGGGAAGCCTGGGCCTGTATGCCAGAGGGAACCGATGCTGGCAGCAGGGGGAAGGAAGTCCTACTCTTGCATGAATTTTGTGCATTGGGCCACTAGTCATTTCATAATGATCTTGGTTTTTATCAGTTAAGCTACTTTCAGTCTGTGTCTTCCATTAGATTATAAATTCCTAGGGGCAGGACAATTTGTCTGTCTTCTTCACTGCTAAACATGGAGTTTCTAGGAAAGTGTCTGGCACATAGTAGGGGACCAGTTGATACTTGATACACAGTGCAATTCAATGAAACCGGCAGGAGCCTGGGGAGGAGGAGCATTAGGCCTCCCACCACACAGGGTGAAGCCGGCCTTGCAGGGGAGGACAATTTCTATAAATGAATGTTTAGCCCCTTATGCTCTGATGTCGAAGTTACATCAATATTAACCGGGAGAAGTAATTGGAGGAAGAGGAAGAGAAGCCTGTTCTTTATCACCCTTCTCATCTCTGCAGGAAGGTTCTGTGGACTTAACCAGTGAAAGTTTTATTTTTGTAGAACATTTGAGGATAACCTGAGTCTGCCAAGTGCAATATAACATGAAGTTAATCGAAGGGGTGGGAGGATTACTCTAATTTTAAGAACCATGATAATGTAACATGAACATGGCATTAAAGTACCGTCACAGAAGTTATTTTGGAGAGAACACCACGGGGACTAATGAAGGTTAAACTTGAATTCTGTTACAAGCACAACGTTTGAAACCCTGAAGCAAATACTAATCTGTTAATGCACACATTGCCAAAGGGAATGAAGTGTGAGTTAAAGGGGCCTGGCTTTAGGGAAATACAAGTTTCACCCTCCTCCTGGAAAGAAGAGCTTCTCAAGAGTTTCCTTTTATCAGCCTCCTCTCTGGTGTGAGCACTCGGCTCCTGAGCAGATAAAACGAGAGTAATACACACTCATCGGAGGATGTCTGCGTCTCTGGGCGTCACCGTTCCAGGCAGCCTGCTTTGAAGTTGCCTTTTCTGAGTGTTCACTTGTGGATGAAATTTGGCATGTGTAGAGGAGGGGAAGCATTATAATATATGCAGCTGATTCTTCAGCTTGGAAGTGATTAAGTGAACTGAAACTAATTCGGGACTCTATTTTACATTTTTGGCAAATGAGCAAATATGCAGATTCGCCCCAAACAGATGTGCCTGCTAGTTACCCCAGCAGAAATTCCAGAAGCTGAGGTTCATTGAGCTAGTGCTCCAATTAGTGAGAACATCGTAACAAGTATATCATTATTCTGAAACCTGTTGAGCTTTCATCTGCTATCAATTTTATTTCATTTATACCCAATTCAGGCTGAACTAGAAGTGAACTCCATTATTTTAAAAGGAGTTCTGGGATTGGCACAACTTTTGTGTCTCACACGTGCTTCAGGAAATTGAAATGGCCATGATTTGTAATCAGATGGCTCCTCTGTAAATTTCCCAATGAAAAATGTGAGTCCCGGCAAAGAGGTGGTAGGTAGCCTGATAAATACGTTGGACAGTCATTCAGCCCATTCACACAGTTAATCGTCATTCACAATGTGCTGGGCACTGTAATGGGGATGAAGGTGATAAAATGTGGTTTCTGTGGCTGTGAAACTTGGACTGGTAGAGGAAGTAGAGTGATCCAGACAGATTACAGCACAGTGCCCCTCGGTGCACAGTAGAGAGGAAAAGGGAACTGGATTTTGTGAGTTGTATCTGGAGAGGCCCAGGAAGGCTTCCCAGCGGAACGGCTATCTGATCAGTCTTGAAAGGTAAAAAAAAAAAAAAAAAAAAACCTTCAGGGGATAGGATGCTGTGAAAGGGAGAACTCCTTGTCAAAGAGACTTATGCAAGGACAAAGCCCGTGAGTGGGCCCTGGGAGATAATGAGAATTCAATGAAAAAAAGATTAAAAATTTAGGAGAGAAAAAAAAAAAAAAGACTAGAACAACAGTTCCCAGAGTTCTTGGTTTATTGCAATCTCTGTATCTCAGTAATTTTTTTCATGCACCTATGAGCCCAAAAGAAATAACCAAAAAAGAAATCAAACAAAACGTGGTTTTATTTCGTTCTTAAATAACTTTCATTAGTTATTTGGAGAATGTGTACATCAGCTGGGTATCACACAACTTCTCAACCCATTAAATCAGATTGAACAAGGCCACCCTCACTTCCTGTCCACATTGATTTTCATGTAGTGCTTGCTTTTTATCAGAGTTACTGCCAAAATCTCAGCTTCACAAAGATATTATTTTAACAGAATGCATCACTACCTTATGCTGAAACTGTAAGCTATCCTACTACCTAGTTTTGAGTACCTTTGAACTTGAATTATAAAATATTCCTGCAGTGCCTTTTGATTTTCTTACCATACTCAACAGCACCTCAAAGCTCAGTTTAAAAATCACTAGACTAGTGATTAGGTTGAAGTCAAACCATAAATGACCTTAGGAAACATTTCTGAAATACAATTGTGATATGGCCATGACAATGAATAATCAAATGGCAAAGCCTTTAAGTTTCTAAAGGTGACTTGAAAATATGTAGATGAGACAATTAAATAAACACTTTCTCTTCACATCCTGATGCATAATAAAGTAAATAGAGACCCTTTTGTCTTTTTTAAAAATAGATTTTTATTGATTTCAGACAGGAAGAGAGGAGAGGAAGATAGCTGATCAATGATTCTCCCTCATTATTGATGTTTCTATCTCTTGCATATCCCCCACTGGGGATTGAGCCTGCAACCAGGACATGTGCTCTGACTGGGAATCAAACCATGACCTTCTGGTTCAGAGGTCAAAGCTCAACCACTAAGCCATGCCAGCCGGAATAGAGATTCTTTTATTTCTTACTACCAATCCTCAATGTTAAAGTCCAGCATAATTGGATCTTGACTAGCCTAGCCATCAGCATTTAGTCAACTAAAATGAACTCTCAACAAGATGCACTTTATAAAATAGCAATCTTGCCCTCGCTGGTTTGGCTCAGTGGATAGAGTATTGGCCTACAGACTTAAAGGTCTCAGGTTCAGTTCTGGTCAAGGGCACGTACCTTGGTTGCAGGTTCCAGCCCCGGCTTCAAGGCTACGTATGGGGGAGGCAACCAATTGGTGCGTCTCTCTCACATCAATTTTCTCTCTCTCTCTGCTTCTATCCTTTCCTTCCACTCTCTCTAAAAAATATCAATGAAAAAAAAATATTCTCAGGTAAGGATTAATAAATTTATAACTTGCTCACTAGCAGCATTATTCATGATAGCCAAAAAGTGAAAACAGCTCCAATGTCTAGCAAATGGTGAATGAATAAACAAAATATGACATTAAGGTACAGTGGGGTATTATTTAGCAATTAAAAGGAATTAAATACATGCTACCACATGGAAGAACGTTTAAAACATTTATGTTGCATGAAAGAATCCAGACACAAATGACCACATGTTGTAGGATTCGATTCGAATAAAATGTCTGTAATAGACAAATTAGATTAATCCATAGAGACAGAAATTATTAACAGGGGCTGAAAGGCAGGAGGAATGGGAGTGACTGCTAGTGGGCATAAGGTTTCTTTTTAAGGCAATAAAGATATTCTGGCCTAGCTGTGGTGGCTCAGTAGTTGAGCATTTATTTACCTATGAACCAGGAGATCACAGTTCGATTCCCAGTCAGAGCACATACCCAGATTGCACGCTCAATCCCCAGTGGGAGGCATGCAGGAGGCAGCCAATTGATGATTCTCTCTCATCATTGATGTTTCTATATCTCTCACCCTCTCCTTTCCTTTCTGAAATCAATAAAAAATATACTTTTTAAAAAGGCATTCTGGAATTATATAGTAGTGGTAATGGTTGCCTGACTCTGAGAAGATACTTTAAAATAAAACCTCTGAATTGTATACTTCAAGAGTCAACTTTATGGCATGTGAATTATATCTCTAGAGGGAAAATCAGACTGGCATCAGTTGCCCCCATTCTCCACTCCAATCTTCTCAAAGTCAAGGATTACCTAAACTTATAGGTGATTATATTCTGGGAGAAAAAAGGGGCTATAGATAGGATTAAGGCCTTGCCTGAAGTAGCAACCCGTGTCCACCATCACACAGCTCCCCCTTCCTGCCACACCCCCTGGAGTTTCCCTGACTTTCTCTGTGGTGTCTGCAAGCTCACCTCATTTGAGCTCCATGCAATAGAGAGTAACCAACACAACTGAATAAAATCTGTATGTTTTAGGCATGTGCCCCTGTTAGAATATTGACTTCAATATTGTTCTATAGTTCTGTACTCTGTTACCATGAAGGGAACGGTGAGACCTAGCAAGGGGAAACTTGATTGGGCCTGTTTCAAATTGTCAAAAGAAAGAGTTTGTTATTCAGCAGGACTGTTATAACAAGTGACACTAAACCATAATGCTAAAATCTTCACCTCACACCTTTAGTTACAAATTACAACTTAATAATCCATAATGAGGACTCTAGGACCCTATTCCTCTTCCTTCCAATTACTTTTAATATTTCAGAAAAGTTCCTTGATATTTTTAGACCTTTATTGCACCACATGGGAAGAAGAGATAACATTGTTTTTATTGGTTAGTATTCATAAAGCATTTTCATTTTTCAGTGAACAGTAACTATATTGAAAAAAGAAAAATTAAGTAATAACTACAAGGTCAACATACATGAAACACTCTATCCGTGGCATGACTTGTGCAGGATTCTGATCATGTATCATCCTCACTTCATCCCTTCCTCTAGCACACAAAGGAGATGCAACTTCCCACTGAATTACTGCAGGACCTTCCAAAGGGACTTGGGTACATGTCCACTAGGGGGCAAGATGATCTCTTGAGGTGCATCAGGAAAATGCTAGAACATCATTTCTTGTGATATATATCTTTATTTTATCATTTAATATTTATATTTTATCCTTAAACTTATATTTCCATTCTATTTCTGCAATCAAATTTTACTCAAATTTAATATATATTTTATGTTTGAAAGTTTTTTTATTGATTATCCTAAATGAACGAAAATTAAAATTTCAAGCTGGTTATTTCCTATGAATCAAAAAGCTTACAATTTTTTTAATTGTATAGTTTTAATTATCATTCATTTGTTAGTAGCACACCACTAAGAAAAATGATCAAGTCCTATGTAATAAAAGCCTAATCTGCTAAGTGTCCAGTCATCCAGTTGGCCATTCAACCAATCAAAGCGTAATATGCTAGCCCTCGCCAGTTTGGCTCAGTGAATAGAGTGTCGGCATGTAGACTGAAGGGTCCCAGGTTTAATTTTTGTCAAGGGCACATGCCTGGGTTGTGGGGTCAATCCCCAGAAGGGGACATGTAGGAGGCAGCCAATCAATGATTCTCTCTGATCATTGATGTTTCTATCTATCTCCCTCTCTCTAAAATCAATAAAAAATATATATATTTTAAAAAAAGCGTAATATGCTAATGATGTGTTAAGGCTACTCACTATGACATGCACTGACCATCAGAGGGCAGATGCTCCAACCAGTAAGTTAGCTTGCTGCTGGGGTCCAGCTGATCAAAACAGAGCGAGATGGGCTAGACACACTGGAGCCCTCCCCAGCTAGCCAATCTTCCACATCCCCCCTTGGCTCTGATCATATACTGATGGGGTCCCTCTGCCTGGCCTGCACCCTCTCGCAATCCAGGCTGAGGGACCCCCCAAATGCATGAATTTCGTGCACCAGGCCTCTAGTATTACATAAAAAACTAAAAGAAAAATTGGGAATGTTCATTTTAAAAGATATTGTAATTCTTTTATTGATGAGTTTCTATATTTTTATTTTTTTAAATATATTGTTATTGATTTCAAAGAAGAAGGAAGAGGGAGAGAGAGAGAGAAACATCAATGAGGAGAGAGAATCATTTGGTGGGCTACCTCCTGCACATTCCCTACTGGGGATCAAGCCCACAACCAAGGCATGTGCCCTTGTCCGGAATCAAACCTGGGACTCTTCAGTCTCTCCACTCTATCTTCAGTCTATACTCTATCCACTGAGCCAAACCAGCGAGGACAAAGTTTCAATATCTTTAGATGACTACAACTTATTGATAAAATGATACAGGACACACCATTAATTCTATCCTGATTTTTCTTTTTAATAGATGAAAATGCTGAAACCCTTACCTAAATAAAGAGATGAGAATTTTAGTATATCATCATCACTCAACTGCTGGATTCTCTCTGTGTCACATTTACCAAAATAGAGCATAATTATGAATTCTCAAAATTTATTTTTAAATGACAACTCAATCACATCCTCCTTCGATTTTGTTGTAAGCCATGAATTAGAAACCAGCCAGCTTAAAATAAAATAGCTACATAATCATTAGAGTTATCACTTTCTTAGACCCATATCAGTTTTTCAAATGATCCCTTTGTATGAAGGTTTTAACATACCTGAACAATATACTATACTAAAATTTAGGATGAGGGAAAGATGCCACTTTTTTGGAACAGTGGGAAAGAAGAGCAAAAAAATCACCTACACCAGTGATCGGCAAACCGCAGCTCACGAGTCACATGCAGCTCTTTGGCCCTTTGAACATTCTAACGCCACTTCTTCAAATAGACTCACCCAGGTCGAAAATCAACTTCTGCGCATGGGCCATGAAGTTTCAATCACAATGTATGTGCGGGCCCACACGTGGTATTTTGTGGAAGAGCCACACTCAAGGGGCCAAAGCGCTGCATGTGGCTCACGAGCCGTGGTTTGCCAACCACTGTCCTATACCATAGGCAGATCAATTGGTCTGCAAGTTGAGGTTTAGCTTTAAATTTAAACTCTATACTCACATAACATGGAATGCCTTCTGCATGCCCATACCTCCAACTACCCCTGCACTCGGGCTCATGCAGCCATGGCTGGGAGAAGAGAGAGGTGCTGAGCCACTACCTGGCAGTTGTTGGAGAGAGTGGCCAATGAACAAGACCCTGTGGCAAGGTAGCCAACGGTCACTTAAGTAAAGGTGTGTCTAATGATCACCGTTACACAGTTTGGGATTCTGCCTGTAAATACTCTCTGTCTTCCCCAACTCTTCCTAAAATCTGCCACACACAGTGCATCCCAAGAGAGAACTTGTAGAAATCAGCTCTACTTGAGTCAGCACAAAGCAGAGAGAAGAGACCAACTGGAGAAGAGAGACAGGGAGAAGTTTAAGAACCACATGAAGGAGAAACTTCAAACCAACATTGACTATGGGAGCAAAAACCTCCAAGAATCTGCAGAGACCTTGGGGAAAACATTGTTTTTCACCTAGGGTGTAAAACAAGAGCTTGAATTAATCTTGTCTTTATCACAGAGAACAGGACCTTCAGCTAAAAGCTTAGGCAAAGTAAATTAACACCTGAAAAAAAGAGTGCAGAAGCCAGCCAAAGTCCCATAGCCACTGGGATCTCACCAATGTCTGAACCAAGAGTTTGGTTATATGGGTCATGTACCCAAAGCTTCTTACTCTGCCACCTACCCTCTGATGACCTGGTGAAGTCATTGCCATTGCCATGGCTCAGTATCCTTGACTATATTAGTACACCTTGCTCATTCATTCCTTGTGAAGATTAAGATCATGTCTACAGCACATTGTTCACAATCGCTGCTAGCTATCATTACTATTGGTTCTATTCTTGTATTCTCTGTTTAAAGAGTATATGTCCAGATTTTCTTTCTACACCTTCTAGAATTCACCACTCATTGATTCAGAAAATATTTATCAGGTGCCTTTTACATGCAGAGCACAAGGAAAATAATTAACTTTATGTATTATTGTTTTATTGAATTTATAAATTCACTTCTAAAGTATTTAAAGAATCATAAGAGTATGTTGAATAATTTAAATATTTTATGCCAAAGACTAAAAAAATGATGGCACAAGGAGAATTGGTGTCACATAAGGAGATTAAAACAAGCAAAGGTAAACATCTAGAAATATATGCTATCAGGGCATGCACAGTTATTAAAAGTGGACCATGCCATCCTGACTGGTGTGGTTCAACTGGTTGGCCATCCTCCCATGTACTGAGGGGCTGCTGCTGGTTGGATTCTCAGTCAGGGCCTATGCCCAGGGATTGCTGGATTCCCAGTAGGGGGTGTGCAGAAGGCAGCCAGCCAATCGATATTTTGCTCTTGAACGGATGTTTCTATCTCTCTCCCTCTCCATTCCTTTTCCCCTAAAAATAAATAAAAAATCTTTTTTAAAGGGGGGGAAGGGGAAGCACGCATTTAATGCTGAATTTCCAAGTTACCAAAACAAAGCCAAAAACCTGCTCAGTTACAGCATTCACATTGCCCATATGGAACAACGCTTACTGACTTGAGAGGCTACAGCTGTCAGCAGCAGCAAGCAGAACTAAGGAACATTATCCCAGGTGACATGAATTGAGTGACACAATGGATGACATCTCAAGGAGTATTTCTACAATAGCTACAACAATATAGCGTTTCTACTTTTTAATTTTATTTTTTCATCACCTTTTACCTCTTCTATGCCCTCTTCCACCTTCACCCATCCCCTCCACACCACTGTCTATGTCCATGAGTTCTCTCTTTTTAAAAAAAAATATTTTTTATTGATTTTCTTAGAGACAGAGGAAGGGAGAGGGAGAGAGAGAAACATCAATGTGAGAGCAAACATTGATCAGCTGCCTACTGCGTGCCCCTTACTGGGGAGCAAGCCTGAAACCCAGGCATGTTCCCTGAATGGAAATCCAACCAGCGACCTCCTGGTGCACGGGCCGATGCCTACCCAACTGAGCCCCAGTAGCCAGGACTCTTTCTTTTTCTTTTTTGCTCAATCTCTTTGCCTTCTCCTCATGCTCCCCCACCCCCACCATCATAAAGCTGTCTGCCTCCTCTCAATGAGTGTGTCTCTATTTTTATAGCATTTCTATTTAAAGATTAAAATAAATGTTAAAGTAAAAATGTAACTGGAAACTTCGTCTGCGACCCAATGGAGAATAAAAGGGGGGACAGTCCTGGCCACAGAGGGAGTTAAGAATTCCTGTTGCTCCTGCTCCACGTGGGGAGCATCCACAGTGATAGTGGAGAGCAGCCACACTGCTCCATCCACCAGCATTCACAATGATGATGGAGAACAGATGGGGGCTGTACAACAGCTGTGGCTCCTCAGAAAATTTGATGATTTCTCTACACATCTGTTTCTTCCATGGTCTCCGAAGGCTTCGCACCAGAACACAGTTTAGTAAAAATGACTCTGCTGTCTGGCTTGGCCCCAGGTAAATCCACAATGCAGAGAGCATGGTGTCTCAGTTCAGCGAGTAACACTGCTCATTTAATCGCAGGCTTCTTTGCCCCATTCCAAGACTCGGAGTTCAGAGCTGCACAGGAGGGCCAGAGCCTCATCCTCGGTTGACTCCATGCTGATGGCCTGTGGGCCATACTTGGTGAAACACACACCTAGGAAGGATGGATGAACTGAACATCCTTCAGTGAAATTGAGCTTTACAGACAAGCAGGTTATGTTCAGGGTTATATTTGCTGACAAGAGCCAGAGTACATAGTCTTGCTGTAGGTTTTTAAAGATTTGAATCATCTCATAAAAAGTCCAGAACATAATCAGACTTATGTCAGGCTAGAAGATGGATAAGGAGGAATATTCCTAAGTTAAAGTCAATATTCCTTCAAAGCAGAGTTCTGTGTGTGCTTCAAAGCTGGGTCCCAAAAGTCCACACCGGAAGACATCATTGATAGCATTTTGGCCTGGGAAAAAAATAAAAGACACTTATAAATGTCCCGCCTTTGCCTTGAATAATAAAAATCTCAATGGTGTACCCATGAAACAATTCATTGTAGACGGTGTTCTGGTAAAACTTCCAGGTCACAATTCATTGGAAAATGTGCCCCTGAGTATATAAATGAGTTAATACAACTGCACATAACTGTTGACTATCAGCCAATTGAATGTTGAAGGGCATTTCCTGTAAATGTTGCTCTAAAATATGTTAAAGTAGTTGGCTTTAAACCATTGTTTCTTACAGTATTCACAAAGACAAGCACTCTGGTGACTACTGCCCATTTTTTATGAGAGATATGAAAGGAAAGGAAAATATATTCCTCTTTGAAAATACTTCTATTTATCTAATCTGTCAGCAGATTGTCTTTCCTGCTGCTTTTGAACCTCACAATAGTATTAACTTACAAGTTTTGTGTACACATGAGAACTGGGATATATATTCAGTTCATGTGACTTAACTCTGACGAGCGCCTCGCCAAAATCAAAAACGACAAAGACTGTGAAAAATCTAGTCCCCCGCCAATTTCTCCATAACAATTAATAATGGAATAAATGTTCTCAAAGCCCACCTATTAGCCTGAGAAACACAACTGGCAATTTGTCAAGGAACAACTGCTATATTTAGATGGAATGCCTCACATGGACCAGTAATTTAAGGGAGGAAAGAATTTTTCTGTTTAAGTATGGGACAGACCAGTGTGTTCATAAGTCAAATCAGATGAAAGAAAAGAGCCAGAACATTGGGGTCCAGAACTCCTCCTCTGCTCTAGTCACAATAGTTCTTATTTTATCTGTTTTCTTTGGCTGTTCTTCCAGGGAAGATTCCATCTAGAAAAAAAGTTTTCTTGTCAAGATTTTAAACATAACTTAGAAGAATGATCCTGTGTACAAGCAGAGAGAAGAC
Organism: Lasiurus cinereus; assembly: GCA_011751065.1. Classification (NCBI taxonomy): domain Eukaryota; kingdom Metazoa; phylum Chordata; class Mammalia; order Chiroptera; family Vespertilionidae; genus Lasiurus; species Lasiurus cinereus. The sequence goes on from JAAGEH010000040.1 coordinate 1,878,269, forward strand.
TCCAACAGAGCTGGTATGAATAAGCAAATTAATGATTATATATATATTATATTATATATATATATGGCTAAGTGACTGTCTAACCATCCGACTGGTAGTTATGACAGGCAATGACCACCAGGAGGCAGATGCTCAATGCAAGACCTACTGAGCTGCGGTGACTTGGCAGTGGTGGTTCTCGGGTGACACACCCTGAAACCAGAGAGGAGGGAGCATGATTCCAGGACATATCACCTGAGAACTGCCCTCTGGCAATCCAGGACCCCTCGGGGGATGTCATAGAGCTGTTTTGACCTGATTCCTGCAAGCCAGACAGAGGGACCCCAACCTACCAAAGGGACCCCGCTCACTGCGCAGAGGCCCTTCGAGCCCCAGTGCCGCCCCAGGTGCAGCTGGCCAGGGAGGGACTGTGGGAGGTTGGCTCCAGGACATGTCCCACCTTTCTCCCCCAGTCCCACCCCTCCAGCCACCTTCTGATTAATTTCCCTTCAATGTACACGAGTCCACGCACCAGGGCACTAGTCAATTATAACAGACCAGGAGGAATTTGGGTGGTTGGAAGTATTCATCAGCTGTTTTAACTACTTTTAGTGTCTAAACATATTAACAAGGAAGCAATATCACAGCACATAAAGGAGGTGTGTGCGAAGTCCAGGGCACTTTGTTCCCTGGGTTATAAAACTGCTTGCAACCCCTGCTGAGATGCCAACTTCTCTTCCCACAGACATTTCAGCTGTGAGGATGTCTCTGCCAAAGCACAGCCACAGGCAATAAAGAACGGAGCTCGGATTGTCTGAGTAAAGCCCCTAAAATCTGGGAAAGCAGAAGACAATAGCCAGAACAAACACCATGACCATCCCCATTTGAAAGCTTGCTTTGTTTAGACCCACCCCGTGTTTACTGGCCACTGTCAGAGAGGCAGGCAGGGCTGGACAACATGCTAGTTGGTCCAATACGGCTTCTGGGACAGCCTGATTGATGTTTCTTGCCTCCCTCACCTTCCACCTAAAATTCAGGGGGCAGTGAGCCTCCCTGTAATAGACTGCCAGTGTTTTTTCTTTGTAAACTCATAAACCTAGGGATCGGGGTGAGAGATGCTCACTGGACCGTCTTCATAAGACTCCCCTTTCCTCTCTGCTATCCCAAGTCCACGGAGCCAAATTGGGAGCAGGGTGCTTCAAATTGCCAAAGATATTGAAATGTATTCTATGGTTTGGGGAAGATAAAATGATATAAATGAATTTGTTTACTAAATCAACGCCTTTGCTTCCTCAGAGCCAGTATGCAGCACACCAGGAAACCATGGCATCTGTGCCTGGCTGCTAGGCTCTAGCTTTGAACGCGGACAGGCTGAGTTCAAATTCCACCTGATTGACTAATCATGTGACCTTGGGCAAGTTACTCATTGCTCTCTTTTTATTTATTTATTTTAAAATATATTTTTGTTGACTTCAGAGAGGAAGGGAGAGGGGGAGAGAGATGGAAACAACAATGGTGAGAGAGAATCATGGATCGGCTGCCTCCTGCACACCTCACACTGGGGATCGAGCCTGCAACTGGGAAGAGAAGCATGACTTCCTGGTTCATATGCAACACTCAACCACTGGCCACACAGGCGGGGCTCTCTTTGTTTTCAATCATTTCTTTTTATTGAATTCATTGGAATGACATCGGTTAACCTCTTGGCATCTGCATTTTCACAACCAAGGAACTGGAGCAAATATAACAGCCACCTCAGAGGGTGGAAGTGAGGGCTAATGTTAATGCACACATGGTCCTCTCTTCTCAGATGGGACAAAGGAGACCTCCAGGGCCTGCTCTGTGAAACGGGGGTAGTGGGGTGGGGAGGGGTAACAGGGCACCTGGTCCTCTCTGTCATCTCTCTTTCATGCACTCATCCTTCGAAAAACCTTGTGAAGATATTGGGGACGAATTTGCAGTAAGAGAAACCAAGAGGCGTGTGCCCAGCAGCTCCCTGCCTTTCGTGCGGATAATGCCACCCAGCGTTTCAGGGGAGGAGAAGCTGATTGCCACTAGTCATGAGCCTGACTTTGTGCTAGTGCTTTGAGCATGGCTTTTATTTGCCATATTCTGATGCTTTGACATCTGGCACCTTCCGGAATATGGAGGGACTGCCCCTCCCAACTCACCTGCCAGTGCACTTTTCAAAAGCAAAACAACCCATTTAGAGCCCTGTGTGTCAGCTGCCTCCGTAGTCATGTTCTCACACTCTGAGCCATTCTCTAGGAGCCCTAACCATTTAACGGCCCCTAGGCCCTCAACCAGCCAGTCCTAGGCCTGTTTTCCCTGAATTCCTGTTCCGGCCCTTGGAAACCATATTAAAGGCTCTGGTCCACTGCTCCCTTCCTGCTTCTCTGCCCCCTGGCTGAGCCCACTGCTTCCTGTGCTCCCCATGTGGCCCTGCCTGGCATGGAGTGCCCCTTCCTCCTGGGAACTGTGAGTGACAAACTATCTTTTCAATGGTGACCATTGCTGGTCTGTTGGCCTCACCACACCTAAGTAATAATAAAACCGATATAAAGACAGCAGGGCACTGGGAATTTAAATGAGAAAAAGACAGCTCCTCGGGACATTCCACACTCAGCCAGCCTGTCAGCTGCCCTGAGCTGGTTCCCAGATGGCACAACAGCATCGATAGACTGACTCTCAAGTGTGCTCTGGGTCATCTCGGGATTCCCTATCTGGCAGAATGTAAACCTGCCCCACTTCCTCCACTGTGGCGGGATCTTTCAGTGGTGATGGGAGCTGGTCCACACTCATTGAGGCCCCCTGCCAGGTGCACATACTCACCACACAAGGCATTATGATTGTGAGGAGACTCCTGAAAGAGGCCAGAGTTCAGAAAACTCAGGAAATGCTAATCAATCACACATGGCCTGGTGCTCTCTATTCAGACTTCTTTTTTATCTAATACTACAGGCCCGATGCATGAAATTCGTGCAGGAGTAGGCCTTCCTTCTCTCTGGCATCCAGGACCCAGGCTTCCCTCCGGCCACTGGCAAGGCCATCCAGTCCAATTAGCATGTTACACTTTTATTATTATAGATTTAAGCCCTTTAATACTATGATCAGCATATCTTCAGGTTCAGAGAAATTGCAGAATGAGGAGAAAGTCAAAGAGAGACCGAGAGGAGGAGAAGGAAAAGGGAAAAAGCAAAGCAAGGAGGGAGGGAAGGCAAAGGAAAAAAGGAGGGAGGAAAGGAGCCTACGAGAATTACAGAAGAGTAAGAAGTAGTTTGATAGGGGAAAGAATTTTTAAAGCTTACTTTGAAGAAAATTAATGTGTTAGTTTGGCAGGGCTGCCATAACAAAACACCACACACTTGGTGGCTTAGACAGCAGAAATGTATTTCTCCCAATTCTGGAGGCTAGAAGTCCCAGATGAAGGTGCCGGCAGCTTGGGTTTCTCCCGAGGCCTCCCTCTTTGTGCAGATAGCCTCCTTCTCACTGCTGTGTCCTCAATGCTCTTCTCTCAGCGGGTACGCATCCCTGGTGACCCTCCTATAGGAAGAGGAAATGTTTGTGTCCAGATCTCCTCCTCTTACAAGGACAGCAGTTACATTCCATTAAGGCCCACTTTAATGTCTTATTTTAACATAATCACTTGTTTAAAGACCCTACTCCAAATATGGTAACATTCTGATGTACTGAGGTTTAGAGCTTCAAGACATGAATTTTGAGGGGACACGATTTAGCCCATATCAATTAGTAATGTTAACCACAAGGCAGGTCAGTATATGGACAGATGGCCTGGGTTCAGTTCCAGCTTCAGTCATTTATAAATTGTGTGAACTTTTGGCAAATTTCTTACCTTCTCGGTGCCTCATTTTCCTCATCTGTGAAAATGGAGATAATAGCATCTTACCTTATAGAGAGTTTTATGAGGATAAAAAAGGCAGGTAGAGCTCTGGCTAGTATGGGTCCATTGGTCGAGCGTCATCCTGTGTACCAAAGGACTGCCAGTTAGATTCCTGGTCAGGGCACATGCTTGAGTTTCAGGTTCGATCCCCAGTATGGGCCGTGCAGGAGACAGCTGATCAATGTTTTGCTCTGACATTGATGTTCATCCCTCTCTCTCCCTCTCCCTTCCTTTCTCTCTAAAAACCATTTTTAAAAATCTTTTAAAACAAAGTCATGTAAAGCAGAGACAGGTATTTGTTCAGATCTGGAAATGCTATATCATTATAGGAATTATTGTGTCAACGGAATTCACTCTGCACTCAGTGAGTCAGATCACTTACACTGTGCAGCTGAGTAAAAGCCACATTGTGAAATAAGAAAACTCCACATACGCTAAAATGTCAGTTTATATCAGAAACACATTTATCTTATTTGGAATATACAGAAAGGTACAATTTTAAGTAATAAAAAGCAGTTTGTCTTGCATTCACTTAATACACGTTGAACAACAGCCCGGCCAGAGTGGCTCAGTGGTTGAGCATCAACCTATGAACCAGGAGGTCATGGTATGATTCCCTGTCGAGGGATATGCCCAGGTTGTGGACTCGATCTCCAATAGGGGGCATGCAGGAGGCAGCCAATCAATGATTCTCTCTCATCATTGATGTTTCTTTCACATTCTCTTTCTCTCTCCGCCTCTCTGAAATCAATAAAAATACATTTTTTAAAAAATAAAATAAATGTTGAACAACATGTAAAGATTATCAACTTGGAGGAAGCAATGTTATTAGCTGTTAGCAGGATCTCTGTCTCACCCCAGTAAATGTGTGTGATTGTTTTTCCCAAAAGCCTTGGGGACATTCACTAATCCAACCAAGCAAGGTGTTGGGCGGAATATCCAGGAGGCTGGACTAGAATATGTATGTAACTAACTAGTTAAGTGTGCTGGGCATAATTATGGAAGCCCTGGGATACAGAAGGGGACAGCATGGAGCCTAGATAAGAAGGCATTTGAGAAAGAGAATTCGCAGGCCTTTATCCAGCACCATCCAATGTGCAGACATTTCATCTGTGGACAGAAGTCTCCCTATCACTGGAGAGCTCTGCCAAGACATGTTCATCTGATCTCACTCCAGCCCGAAAAGTGGCCCCAGTGTTTCTGGGATTTATAATCTTCAAAAAGATATTTAAATTCGCTGTGTTTTCAATTTCTTCAGCTGTCAAACAGAAATGATAATATCTTCTTTGCAAGGCCATTGTGAAAATTAACAAAAATAGAAATCACTCAGCAATGGCAGGTCTTTTTACTGTTATTGTAATTATTATTTATCTCTCTTTGCCCTGTTTCCGAATCAGGAAACAGCTTGTGGATGATGGAGTTAGCTTGCAGAGACACAGACACCAGGACGAAGAGCGCCCTGTCCATCAGATACCATATTCTGGTCTCTGTGGCAAACTAGTAAATTAGCTTACTGGTGTATATGCTAGCCCAGTGGTCAGCAAAGTCATTAGTCAACAGAGCCAAATATCAACAGTACTACGATTAAAATTTCTTTTGAGAGCCAGATTTTTTAAACTTAAACTTCTTCTGCCGAAACCGGTTTGGCTCAGTGGATAGAGTGTCGGCCTGCGGACTGAAAGGTCCCAGGTTTGATTCCAGTCAAGGGCATGTACCTCGGTTTCGGGCACCATCCCCAGTAGGGGGCGTGCAGATGGCTGAACAATGTCTCTCTCTCATTGATGTTTCTAACTCTTTATCCCTCTCCCTTCCTCTCTATACAAAATCAATAAAATATATACGTAAAAAAAAAAAAAAAAACTTCTTCTAATGCCACTTCTTCAAAATAGACTTGCCCAGGCCCTGGTATTTGGTGGAAGAGCCAACATAAGGGGCCAAAGAGCCCTGAACAGCCAAATGCCCCACAGATGGAATTGTCCCTTATTTATGTTAGAAGAAAACTCTGAATGTCTGTATTAAATATAATGCATACAACCCCCAAACTTCCAGTTATACAAGAAATCAGGTCATAATGGCAAGAGAAGCTTGATAAAGCAGGCCAAGTGAAAGTAATACATATAATTTCTTGGAAATACATGAAGCTTCAAGAACTAAAAGCCCCCCTGGAAAGTCCCATTAATGTAGAAGAAAAACTTAACTATGAAAAGAGGCTCAGCCTTTTTGTAGAGGCTCAGATTTAAAACTTTGGATGGCATTATTGAGGCAGAGTCCTGATGGAGAACCACTTTCTTGACCATCAGGCTCTGTAATCTCAGCTGGTTTGAGGAGGATCCTTTTCCTGTCGGGTCTTGTAAAATTCGGAAACTCTAGAAAGACAATCCTAGAAAAATATAAGAAATCAATCAATTTACAGCTTTGCCTCATTTGTATTCAGTCCTGAAATCATTGCTGTGTTCTATGCATATCTTCTGCTTTTTCAGGTGTTTAGAGCATTAAATGAATGAAATTTGTGATTGTATTCAATGTTTAAAAGACTTTGAATAAGTTTGCAATTGATGCTTAAGCATTGAAGTCATGTAATTTGTTGAATTTATAAGTTTTGATTTATTAAGCTAAGTAGCATGTAAATACTTAGAAGAATATTAATCATTTATGCTTGATGTTTGAAGGAATTTTAATCATTTAAATAAATTACAACATTAACAAAATGAACATTACACAAAATGTAAATAGTTGCTAGTGTTATTTACTGTTTGGGATACTTTTATTCATGGAGAAGAAACCAGTCAACAATTTTTTATAAAGTTCTATAAGCAATTACGGACAAAACCTAGAAGGAAATTGATATTTTTATGTGCATTTCCATAATATCACATTGTAGATTTCTCAAATTCCAACTAAAGATATTTCTGACTTTAGTGTTCTAACTTCCATTTTCAAAAGATCTGATTTAATCTAGTGCTGACCAGAAAATAATATATTGTCTCAACAACTAGAGCTACAGATTCAGGAAAAAGAACATTTTTGCATTCCTGGCTGTGATTCATCCCCCAGAAGAAATATGCTTGATATTCTTTGTTGTTGTTTTTTAATATCCATATCTAAGCTCATCTGTCAGATTGGCAAGGGGTCTACACACAAAGTAATAACTAAGTTTTAGCGAAAATAGATACCAAAACAAGAGGCCAAAAAGACAAATCCTTCAAACTGGCTGCAAATGTTATTTCTCCCTGCATCAACCATTTTTTTTCATAATTCTTTTATATATATTTATCCACTTTAAGAATAATGTAATTAATTGATGCCCTATTAGTATCCAAAAGTGACTGATAAGGGAGAAATTCTTTTAGCTTTAGAAATGTATAAATATTAAGATGACTTATTTACATATATGCATTCACTAGGATCATTATTCCTCTTTTGGTCAAATCGTCCTCTCTAGATGCTTCCTGTGTTTTTTTGCAGACTCTGATAATGCTTTAAATTGTGGAAAAATATGCAGAGCATGAAGTGCACCCTTTAGCCCTTTTTAAGTGTACAGTTCAGAGGCATTCAGCACACTCAGATTGTTGTGCAAGCATCGCCACCCTCTCCAGAACCCTTTTGGACTTCCAAAACGGACACTCTACAGCCATTAAACACTAACTCCCAACTCTACCCCCACCCCAACCCATGCCCAGCTCCTTGCAACCATTCTACTTTCTGTTGCTGAATTTGACTACCCTAGGTACCTCATATAAGCAGAGTTAGAGATAATTTGTTTTTTGGGGACTGGGTTATTTTACTTGACATAATGTCTTCCAAGTTAATTCAGAATTCCATTGTCTTTTGAGGATAAATAATGTTTCATTTGTAGTATACACCACTTTTTTTCAATCCATTCATCAATGGACACTTGGGCTGCTTTTAGTATTTGTGAATGGTGCTGTTATGAATATGAGTGTATTAATCTGTTTGACTACTAGGCTTATTGGGGGGGGTCATGATTTTGTAATTTATATAAATATCTAACCACTGTACTATATACCTGAAACTAACATAAAATAATATTGACAGTCAAAAAAAACCCAACTGCTTAAAGCCCTTACATTCAATAATTCAAAGTTTGGATCCAGAAGTGGAATTGCTGAATCATACAGTAATTTTGCTTATTCCCCAAGGAACCACCATACTGTTTTCCATAGCAGCTACACCATCTTACATTCCCACTAGAAGTATATAGGGTGCCAATTTCCCCACATCCTCACTAGCACTTGTTATTTTCAGGTGGTGATAAAAAAAAAAAAAAAGCTATCCTGAAAGGTAATTTTTGCATCCTAGCTGAGATTTATGTCCTACAAAAAAACATGTTTGATGTTCAATCATTTCTGTTGACTGTCCAGTTCTAAGCTCATCTGTCAGGCCACCAAGGGCCCACACATGCAGAAATGGCCAGTGACTGCTTCGTGGGTGTGGGGTTTCTTTCATGGGGAAGAAAAGGTCTTAGAAGTAGACAGAGATGCTGCCTGCACAGCACTGTAAATTTATTACTAAAAGCCACTTAATGTACACTTTAAAATTGCTAATGGTTACATTTGTGCTACGTAAGTGTGCCTGGATTGAAACAAAAAAGTCTGGGGACTGGGGAAAAAACGAATAAGTCACTGCTGGATGAGAAAGAGAGTTTTTGAGAAAAAAGAATTTCAGGCCGGACGTCTGAGGACACAAAGAGAAGGGATACCGCTAGTGAAGCGTATCAGACCTTCAGTGTTTCCTGCTATTTCTCTGAGGAGAGGGGGTTCGAAAGGGATAAATAACTGCTTCAAGATCCTTCCAAATTTCTCTCAACTTAACTTTAGACATTTGGCACTAAAAGGGAAACCAAAAATCCAACAGCCAGTAACTTAACTGTATACACCCCGAAAGCAAAGTGTTAAACAATAATTATTATCAGCAGGACATCATCGTGGCCTTTATCAGGTCACTCGTTTTGTGGGACTGAAGCCTCGTGGCTTTCATGGCTTAAATAAAATTTTCTCACCAGAATGTGATCAGTGCTTCCCCTATCAAGGAATCAAAGTGATTAAACAACAATAAGTATTATTTTTGCCTAACAGTTTGACAAAACGTTAAGATTACTAATAGCTGGTATTGGTATTGTGTGAAGCTGCATACTCATGCGGAGATGGTAGCTGTACAAATAAGATACAAATATCTAGGCCCTAGATTCTAGGGAGTAACCTGGCAATGTGTAAGCAAGTTTTTAATAGGCATGCTGTTTGCCCAGCAATCTGACTAATGTGAATTTATCCTAAGGAAGTACCTGGGAAGGCATACAAAGTTCTATGCATGAATATGTTCATTATGATGTTATTCATAATAGTGAAAGACTGGAAAGCATATTTTTTTTTCAATTTTCCATAGAGAACTCATTAAATACATTATAGCACAGCCACACACTAGATTGCTACTCTGCAGATTTAAAAATAATCATGAAGATCAATATTCATTATAAGGAAAAATATTCATTTATCCATATGTTACATTTAATAAAAGAGATTACAAGACAGCATTTTTTAATACATGCATAAAAACATAGCAAAATAAGATTTCTCTCTGGGTGTGGGGGGCAATTTTCATTTTTACTTTACACCTTTTTCTGTTGTCTGGATTTATTTCTATTAATGTGTTATTTTTATTACAATAAAAAATAAAGTTATGTTTATTTTGAGAAGCAGTCTAGAAAAGAAAATATATGAGTGAAAAAAGATTTTTTAACAAAAAAAAAACAACAACCCTTCCAGGACAAAGATACTGGTGGACTTGGCTTGGGTTGGATGTCTAAGCTGAACCAATGGGTCCTGGCCACCGGATGCCTCCACTGTCAATCAAGACTCCTCTCAAAGATGGAGGCTTGCCCATCATGAGCCAGGTAGCCACCCCAATTTTTGTGTATTATGCAACTTCAGCAAGTTTATCAACGCCCTGAAGGCAATTCTCAAATCTTTAGGTTTAGACAAGGAACTCTTATTGAGGATACACATTAAAAATACTTAGAAGCGCCCTGGTTAGTGTTTCTAAGTGATTAGAGTGTCTGAATGCACACCGAAGGGTCATGGGTTCAATTCTCGGTTAAGGGCTGTTATCTGAGTTTCAGGTTCAATCCTGGCCCAGATGGAGCATGTGCCGGAGGCAGCCAATATATGTCTCTCTCACATTAATGTTTTCCTCTCTCTTTCTTCCCCTCTCTTCCTCCCTTCTACTCTCTATAAAAATCAATGGGAAAAAACACCCTTGGGTGAAGATTAACAAAAACAAATCAGAAAACAATCATAAGCTAAAAAAAAATCCTACTGCCACCAAGCCCCCAACATTCTGATTTAATTAGCTCAGGGTAAGGCCCAGGAATAAGCATTTCAGGTGATTCAAATATGCAACCAGCACTGAGAAACAATGTTTGGGGCTCAGAGTGAGACATTTTTGCTCTGGGATTAGGCTCTCTATAATCTAGAACAGAGATTCTCAAACATGGAGGAGAAGTTAGAAATGCAAATTCCCTGGCATCAACCCAGATATTCTGATTTAGCAGGTTTGGGGTGGGGCCCAGGAACTTGAATTTCTAACAAGCACAAGGCAGGTGATTCTGACTTTGGAGTGGAAAAAGCAGGCAGACCTCCTTAACCAAGTGACCAATTAGGCCTCACCATTATTAGGAGGAAGGAACCTCGGTGGCTCCTGCTAGCTGCACCGAGAAAAACTAAATAGCGCTTCAGTTTAGCAGAACTCCTGCCATAAATGCATTGCCTAAATTAATTATGAGGAAATATCAAGATCAAACAAATCACATTTTACAAATAAAAAAGAAAATCCCAATTCAACAGGCTTTCAACAAAGGAAGATCCCTTTAACATGAGGGAGGACAGGTTCAGATTTATCCAATTTATCATTTCATCATCGGTTTCTGCACATTTTCATTCAGCCACCCTTTTGCCTGTCAGTTTAGATTCCCTGTGGTTGGGAGACAGTAGCCATGACTCCTGTTTTATGTTCCAGACACAATAATGGGCAAAGGAGATAAGGAGCTATTTCCTCTGCTATTTATTACTCTTAAGCTGTGAGAAAAGTGTTTTAACTAAAAGGCCCAAATAGAATTAGCCTCCAGGGTTTCTGGCCCAAACTGGGGTCACATGCCAACTCCTAAACGAATCTTTGACAAAGAGAAGGGGATACCCGAGTATTCAGCAACCCTCTGGGTGCCATGCGGTCACCCAACCAAATGTGACTCTTCAGCAAAACAAGAAACAGGAATGGATGTTTCAAGATAGTCAGTGGACCTCCAAGGTCAAGACAGGAAGGTTAGATGCAACTTGGATGATTGGATGATTCATTCAAAGGACACTTGCAGGGGAACTAGAATCACCAAGGGTAAAAGACTGGGGCATGAGATTATAAATTGTACAACTGGAAATCAGTAGACAGCAGCAGTTAAGACACATGAATGATGCTTTAAGCACAAGATAGGAACCTAGAAATAAGCTTTTGTTTGGTTAAAATGGAAATATAATGGCCTTGAAGTGGTAACAGGCATGGCAATGTGAAGTGTATAAAAAAAATTTCTATCTTTTTCATAAAAGCTAACAACATCCTCAATGGTAGAAAGTAGGAAAGAGAGATGAGAATAAATGCTTAAATAATGTAGATGAGGGAAAATGAAGTTTTTCTGGGGGAAATGGATGGAATGTATCTTTTGTGTAGTATTACCTTTAAAAAAAAACACACTCTGGGATTCACAACATCCCTGTGAGTCTATTACATTGTGTTGTCACCTTGAGGATCAAGAAACTTAATCAATCCCATGCTCACCTAATTTAAAACCAATTATTCTTTTCAGTCCTAAACACACATGAAATGCAATTGTTCATCTCCAAATGTTATTCTGCATAGATTTCATAAAATCTATTTAATTGTATCCTGGAACATGTAAAAACAGACCTCTTTATAGCATTTCATAATGGCAGTATCAATCAATAAAAATAAACAATTCCTGGATTCGATTTGCAGAGAGCTTGGTACAATAATTTTTACAGAGAAAAATCTCTTTGTTTTGTCTACATTCCAGACTCAGCATAGTCCTGAGCATCAATTTTTAGGGAAATCAAGTTTTTTTGATTTATCAATAAAGAAAAACATTTTAGAACAGATGCTAATTTTTTAGTTAGTAGAACATGTTGCTTGGGATTTAAATACCGTACTTTGGTGCATTTTTAAGCACAATTCTTCTTGGACTTGCTAAGTGCTGTTGCCCACATTGGACTGCCTGTCGCCTCTTCCAGTCAGTTAACAGTCACTTATATTATTTTTGATCTAGTGTGCATCCTCAACCATCTCATCTATTTAGCTCTCACATTCAGAGCCACCATCCACCTGCCTTAATCACCAGACCTGGGTACTAGGCACTATGAATATCCCCTATGTCCCAGAGACCACCAAAGCTATTCAAACCTGCTTACCCTGCCTTGTCTGTTCCTTCTGAAGAAACCACAGTCAAACAAACAAACAAACAAACAAACAAAAACAACAACAAAAGAAAAACGCAAAAAGCTCTTGCCCAAATTTCCTTACTCCCACCGTTGATTAATCCTGATGCTTCCCCTGGTGGCCCTGCCTGGTGTGGTGTCCTCTTCTGCTTGAGATCTATGAGTCACAACTGTCTTTTTGATGGCAATTGTCTTCTGGTCACTTCTGGTTGACCTCATCATACCTGAATAATAATAAAGCTACAAGCTAATAAAGTTAACTAATGGACATACAAATAACACTTCATTCAAGACTGAATTAAAATTCTTCACTAGTGCTCATGGAATGTTTACTAGCCAATATTGACCACATTCTGGACCAGTGGTCGGCAAACCGTGGTTCGAGAGCCACATGTGCTCTTTGGCCCCTTGAGTGTGGCTCTTCCACAAAATACCATGTGCGGGCATGCACGTACAGTGAGATTGAAACTTCATGACCCATGCGCAGAAGTCAGTTTTTGGCTCTCAAAAGAAATTTCAATCCTTGTACTGTTGATATTTGGCTCTGTTGACTAATGAGTTTGCCAATCATTGTTCTGGACCATAAAACAAATTTCAAATGATTGAAATCATTCAAGTATGTTCACTGACTATGGTGAAATTAAGCTTAGAAATCAACTAGAAAGAACAAAAAAGAGAAACTCCTTAAACATTGGAAAATTAAGCAATATATTTTTAAGCTACTAAGCAATATACTTCCAAGTTATCCTAGTATGAAAGAAGAAAATTAAAAAATAAAAAAGAGAAAAAACATTTACAATGAAATATATTTTAATTTAATTATAAAAGAATGACATTAAAGTACATGAGATGCACTTAGAAAGTAGCACTTAGTAAGAAATTTATGACTTTTTATTGAGGTATAATTGGCAGGTGATATTTTATTAGCTTCAGGTGTACAATATAATGATTTGATATTTGTATACAACTCAAAATGATTACCACAAAAAGTCTAGTTGCTATTCATCACTATACATAATTAGAAATTTTTTCTTGTGATAAGAACTTTATTTTTGTGATGAGAACTTTTAAGATTTATTCTTAGCAGCATTCAAATATAAATGCATAAGCTAGAAAATAAAAAAGGCCAAAAAATCAACAATTTAGGCATCCAGTTCAAGAAGTTATAAAAACAATAAGTTAAACCTTAGAAAGTAGAAAAAAGGAAATAACATTTGAGCAGAAAATGTTGAAAAAGAAGGTAAACATAAAAGAAGAAAATCAACAACAAAAAGAAGCCTACAGGTGTTGGCAAACTATAGCTCTCCCGCCCAATCCAGCCAACACCTCTTTTAATGTGGGCCATGCACTAAAAATTGTTTTCACATTTTTAAATATTTGGAGGGAAAAATTCGAAAGAAAAATATTTTGTGACACATGAAATTCAAATTGCAGTGTTCATAAATATAGTTTTACTTGAACATAGTAATGCTCATATGTTTACATGTCGCTTATGGCTGCTTTCAGGATACAGTAGTAGAGATGAGTAGCAGCAGAACTTAAAATATTTTCTGAATAGTTTCTATCTGGCTCTTTACAAAAAAAGTTTTCTGACCCCTGGCATATAACAATGCGTGGACACGTAATAGGTACTTAAAATATACCTACTGATTAAAAACTTGACAAATGAGTGAACAAGCAACCATCAATTGCAGACTTTGAAACCTCATTGTATTAATGAGGGCAGCCTGTGGTCTACAACATCAAAAACATTTATTATAAAAGGGCCACCTTTACACAAGAAGTTTATAAGCCTGTTCTTTAATACCAAGGCAAAAAGAGAGAAACAGGAAGATTAGGGAGACAAAGCGATTTAGAGACACAAAAAGAGAGTGAAAAAGTACTATCAATAGCAAGTATGAAAAGGATGATAATCCTACAAATCTTACAAGATATTATGAACAACTTCATGACAATAATTTGAAATTTTAGAGAAATGGAAAATTTTCTATAAAAACATAACATCAAAATTTACCAAGAAATAGAAAATCTCACCAAGAAGAGAAACCATATCTTTTATAGTAAATAAATTTATAAGTAAAAACCTTTCACAAAGAAAACTCTAAGACCAGATGGCCTAATTGGTAAGTTTTTCCATTTGCTTCAGAAATAACAATAATATAGAAATTCTTGCACTCTAAAAAAGCTCATTTTTATGTTTTATGAGCCAGTACTTATAAGCCCTTGATATGAACATCTGAATAAAACATTACAAGAAAGAAAAAATTACAGAAAAATTTATATATACATTTTAGTTACTTTTGGGTAAATGATATATTGTACAATTAAAACTTAAAATACTTGAAAACAAAAACAGAAAAATAATTTCTTTTGTTGTTGTTGTTAATCCTCACTGGAAAACATTTTTCCATTGATTTTTAGAGAGAGTGGAAAGGAGGGGATAAAGAGAGAAACATCAGTGTGAGACAGACACATTCTTTGGTTGTCTCCTGCACATACCCCAACCAGGGCCAGAGATCAAACCTGCAACCCAGGTATGGGCCCATGACCAGAAAAGAACCTGGAACCCTTCAGTCCGCAGACTTGAGCCACCGCAGACTTGAGCCAAACCGGCTAGGGCAGAAAAATAATTTCTTAAAAATAAATACATAAAATTTCAAAATAAACTATCAAATACCTGGCTTCTTAATAAAAAATTAAACAAGTATCAAAAATATTTCAAGAGATGAGTAAAATGACACTACCAAAGAGAAAAACAGATGTATGTAAAACAATCAGAACCAAAATGGTATCAAATATAAGAGAAAAAATAAGTACTAGAAGATAATATAAGATGATTTAAAAATTCTGAGAATGATTTTTGTTATAGAACTAGAGGCCCTATGTACGAAATTCATGCACAGTGGTGGGGAGGGGGAGTCCCCTCAGCCCAGGCTGTACCCTCTCCAATCCGGGACCCCTCAGGGATCGTGCCTAAACCAGCAATCGGATATCCCTCTCACAATCTGGTATCGCTGGCTCCTAACTGCTCACCTGCTTGCCTACTTGATCACCCCTAACTGCCCCCTGCCAGCCTGATCACCCCTAACTGCCCTCCTACCAGCCTGATCACCCCTAACTGCCTCTGTCTGCTGGCCTGATCGCCCCTAACTGCCCCCCTGCCAGCCTGGTCACCCCCAACTGCCCAACCCCTGCTAGTGGTCACTCCAACTGCCCCCCCTGCTGACCTGGTTGCCCCAAATGCCCCTTCTGCCAGCCTGGTCACCCCTCACTTCACTCTCACCAGCCTGGTTGCCCCTAATTGCCCCCCACCCTGCCGGCCTGGTTGTTCCATGCAGCCTGCTGTTTGGTTGTTTGATCATCCCTCACTAACCCCCCCCTAATGACCTGGTCACCCCATGCAGCCTGCTGTTTGGTTGTTACTGTGAGGGCGACCTGACCAATTTGCATATTACTCTTTTATTAGTATAGATTCTATGCCCAGGTAATTTACTAAACAAGTATGACACTGCTCAAAAGCTTAAACCTCTCATGCAACCTTTCCCAGGAAACTACTAGAGGACCTGTCTCACCGAAAGTGGGCATAAGCCAAGAAAAAGGAAGAATGGGATCCAGGAAGCAGGGATCCAAAGGAGAAAAGTAAAAGGAATTCCTAAGAGACACAGTTAGAGAAACTGTGCCAGATTGCAACAGATGTACAGAAGGCTCCAGCAGTTAAGACAAGGATGAGTGGAGCAAATAAAAACTGGCTGATGTGCTCAATTATAAACGCTGTCCTGGCTGGTTTTATAGCTTTGCAGAAAATTTTGGTGAAGAATTATTAGGACCCAAATAAAAGTAACCAAATGAAAAATTATTATTTGGACAGGGGAATGGAGAAGTCTGTTCAGGAAAGGAAATGTAATCATAGCACACTAAATGGCTCAGCTGTAAGCATATTTGGGTAGTTGTAATAATACTGAATACTAATTTAACCTCAAATGGTGATGAATCATTGGGAAGAAGAGGGATAGAGAGGTGTGGGGAATAGTGGATGTAAACGAACTAAATGGCTAGCTTTCTTAGTAGGAAATCAGTAGATAAATCTGGAAGTAGTCGTATATAAGCATGTTATTTAGAGGTAAATGCCAGAAGCAGCTAGAATGGAAAGTTTGTCTGGAGTGAGTGGTGGGGTGGGACAGGGGGAGGGGGAAGAGAGACAGAGGACTGCTACTTTTTATTATAAGCTTTATTCAGCACAGGTTCTACTTTGATTTTTATGAAAATTCGATTTAAAAAAGAATGAGTGTACAGTGGTACTTCAAGATACGAGTTTAATTCCTTCCATAACCTTGAGGCGTGGGAAACTATGAGATGCTCGAGTCGCAGTAAACTGGTGGGTGGTGTGCAGCCGGCCGATCCATGTGATTACTCGTATCTCAACTGTTGCTCGTATTTCAAAGCAAAAATCGCTTGCTCGATGGCTCGTATCTCAAAAATCTCGTATGTTAGGGCACTCGTATCTCGAGATACCACTGTACTTGTACTTCCACAAGTTAATAGATACCCAATTTCAAAGGCAAAGATTATGGAGCTTATACTAGTATATATACTAGAGGCCCGATGCATGAAATTCACGCAAGAGTAGGCCTTCCTTCCCTCAGCTGCTGGTACTGGCTTCCCTCTGGCACCCATGACCTGGGCTTCCC
The DNA here is from genome assembly GCA_011751065.1 of Lasiurus cinereus. NCBI lineage: Eukaryota > Metazoa > Chordata > Mammalia > Chiroptera > Vespertilionidae > Lasiurus > Lasiurus cinereus. The sequence continues at coordinate 1,895,353 of JAAGEH010000040.1, forward strand.
TTGCAACCCCAGCTTCATCCAGGTCATCTAGAAGGATGTCTTGTCTAATTTGCATATTATGCTTTTATTATTATAGATATTATTGAGAATTCTGTTCCTTTATTGAACAAGAAGCCCAAAACAGCTTTGTGTTAGAGAATTTTTTTGAAAGAGTAACATGTAGCTTTTTGAAATGGTGAGATTAGGGTTAAGTAAATAGCTGCTATCAAGTAAATTAAATGAGATGACCAAACAGAAAAATGTTTTTTGTGTTTTTTTTTAAATATATTTTTATTGATTTTTTACAGAGAGGAAGGGAGAGGGATAGAGTTAGAAACATCAATGAGAGAGACATTGATCAGCTGCCTCTTACACGCCCCCTACTGGGGATGTGCCGCAACCAAGGTACATGCCCCCAACTGGAATCAAACCTGGGACCTTTCAGTCCGCAGACCGACTCTCTATCCACTGAGCCAGACCGGTTTCGGCAGGAAAATGTTTCACAAATACTGATTTATGATTTAAAACAGTACCACAAAGCCACCCATAATGCCAAATACTCCTAACACCACAAACCCAATGTGTAGAAGTCAACATGTACAACATGGAAGAGGTATGTAAATTCACATCTATTCTCTTGGTTACATTCACAGAAACAGGCAACATCTCTAAACACGAAAAATAATATAAAGACAACAATGGACACTTGCCACGTCCATTCAACATTGTGTCTGATCTACCCATGGATCAAGAATAGAAATTGAAACATATACAGGGCATTATTGAGACAACTGAGATTTGAATCCAGTCTTTGGATCAGAGGATACTATTATATGAAAGATAAATTTCCTGATTTTGGTCCTTGTTCTGTGATGCTATTAATGAATGGCCTATAGTTTAGGGGCATGTTGTCTGCAATTTACTAGTAGATGATTCCGAAGAAAAAGATCATAGAAATATTTGTGGAGATAGGACAAGAGAAATGCGAGAGAATGAAACAAATGTGAGGTAATAATTGCTAAAACTGGATGCAGAATACAAGGGAATACTATGCAACTTTTCTATAAATCTGAAATCGTTTCAAAATTAAATATTCTTAAAAAGAATATGAAAGATTTCCCATAAAAATGTGCCATGTTCATGCTTCTTGAGAGTCATAGGTTCCATCAGATTCTAACTTGTGAACACTCCCTTCAAAAAGGGTCAAGAACACCCCTTTTCCATTATTATTTATATTTCTATAGTCATATTCTCTCATCCTTCTAACTAGGATTAAATTCAAATAGCCATGAAAAAGATCTTATATTAGTCTGAGTACCAGAGAACAAAGTAAGGTTTTAAATAAGCAATAAAACTTAGTGTAAAAAAAAAAAAAAAAAAAAACTTTTGCTGCGTTATCAATGAAAGTTGTTCTTTTTTATTAAAACCCAATAGTTACTCAAAAACAGTATCTCATTTATTTTATAATCATTTATTCTGGAAATGTGTACCAATTTTAAACACACTGCTCACTGCTACAAGAAAAAAAACTTCAAAGAATAATTGGCTCTTTTCATTAAAAATGAAATTAAAATATATTTTTACATTAAAAGTCAGGTTTATTCATTCTGGCTGATATACATAAATTTGACTGTGAATGAGAAATAAATCAGTAAAATAAGAAAATGTCACAAAATTTCATAAGAAAATGAATTGCAATTCAGCTTTATATTTATTTTTATGTTGCTTAACTTTATATATGTTACACATATACATACTTGTTATACAAAAATACACAAAAATTCAAGTACATAGTTTAATATATAAAAAAGGGGAAGGGAGATATTGCATTGAATTTCTGGTACTATTTTGTTTAAATACTTTTATTATTCAGATTTCAAAGAAACAACAAATCAAAAGCCACTAATTTCTCAGAAAGCTTTGTGTTCATATCAATTCATCATTCAAGTATATTTTTATTGAAACAATAAACTATTTGACTGGTTGCAAAGTCAAATGAATAAGTCATGATATTAAGCAAAAGCAGAGCTTTCTCTAACTCTGCTTTCATCAGCCTAGCATCCTTCTGACATATAAAATGCAGAGTATGACAGTGACTTCTAACCTGCAAGCAGTTTTAAGCTGGACATCATTAATGCTATATTATAGGCTGACAATGTTACAGATTCTTATTAAAAATAATTAGAAATTTTACTTTTTTATTCAATTTGAAAAACATCTTTTTCACTGTGGTTGGCAACTTGACGTTATACCTGAAGGAATAATTTAAACATCCTATGACAAACCATATACATAAACTTCTAACATATCTTATTCTTAATTCTATTATAATTTCAATTCTACAGTTATCAAGCAAATACAAAGAATCTTCTATTAACCATAAATTAACATGTTTTTTAAAAAGTAAATTATTTTTTGTTTTTTAATTAAATTTTTTTAATGTTGACACTACTGCAGATAACCCCATTTTGCACCCTTTGGCCCACCTCCACTCATCCCCGCCTCCCCCTCCCTTTTCACCACACTATTGTCTGTGCCAATATGCATGTATGTTCCTTAGCTAACACCTTCACCTTCTTCATCTGGTCATCCTCCCCTCTGGCATTGCTGAGGCACAAAAACATTATGTGACTTGCCCAAGGTCATGGAAGGAATGAAAGGCAGATAAAAGCATTCTTTTTCTAGCTTAAGCATCTGCACTAACCATAGGTTATATCATCTTGCAAAATCAGCTCAGTACAACAGATACAGAAAGTAGATACATTATTTAGGAATGTTTGTTTAACCTAAACTGATATTAAATCTAACTCTAATAATCTATATGTTTATCATACATTATTAGGAATTTATAAGAAGAAACATGATCATTTTCTGAATTGTTAGGCATGTAATGAGTTTTTGTTTAAATACGACATAACTGCATAAAACAAAATGTATAATACAATTTTAAACAAGTTCAACAAAAAATGCTTTTAACATTTTTACCAAAAAAAAATATTTATGAAACCTACAAAATTTAAAACAGTACCATAGACACAAACATAATAATATAAATATATTAAATAGTCCTCTAGTGGCTGTTTTGACTTTTATGAAAACGTTCTAACAAAGCACTCATAATGTTTCCCGGTATTCTTTGGTGCTTATCAATCAAAGCTTGAACAGCATTCTTTGTCTATTAAGAAAACAAAAGAAAAGCCATTATTCTTTTATTTCTTAATATAGGTCATCTCTTTTGTAAAGATTTTAATGTACTACTACTTTCAAGAAGTCCTCCCTAATTTAGCACCCATCTCTTTTCAGAATTACTAGTTTCCGTCTTAGTGCACCCATAGTATATTCCTTATACTTATTTTATTATGCTTGAATTGCAGTATTGTCCAAATGAATATTTTCTACACCAGCTATACATCTCAGCATTTCTCCAGCATTGAGCACAGCAATGCCTTGCACTCAAGAAATACTTTTTTAAATAACTAAGGAAAAAAAATCAGAAAAAAAGTAGCAAATAATTTTCTAATAGCCAAATGAAGTTTCACTCCTTTTGTTTATCCATTAATAAACTGTTGTACATATTTCCTTTATTACTTTACACACCAAAAAATTATATCAGGCAATGAAAAGTGAAAAAGTGAGGAAAACTTTGAATGAATGAGCTGATATACTTTGGTTCATTACCTAAATTTCTAGACATAACAGGAATTTAAATTAAGTCATAACAATTAGGATATAAGAAGAAATCTAAAACTATTTGTTTCCTATTCATGACAAATTTCAACAATTTTCACTTTGAAATTAGTTATGGCTATCTAAAAAAAATGTTTTATGCACACGCATACATGCTTCCTTTTCGATAACCTTTCAATGAGCCTTGTTTACATATATCTGAAACTTCCTCTCTGATTAAATATAATACACTCTATTCCAAAGACATATTTTAAAAATATGCCTCTCTAAACCAGAAATTTTCATAATTCAGTAAAATCAGGACTATTTCATACAATTATTATAAGGATGAAATGAAATTGAAACCCTGTCTTCAGGTATTTGACACAGTGACTAACACACAGCTTATGTTCTGTGAAGTATATTTATACACATATTCAAAAAATATTAGATGCTTTGGAAGCTATAACATCAATGAAGAGTCTCAAATCTCAAGGAGCTTATATGTTAACAAGCATAATCAAATACAAAATAATTAAAATGTAAGATCATTTGTGACATGTGTCATCTGAAATGTGAAAAAGTATTTGTTTGTTTTTAAATGTTCTTATTGATTTTAGAGAGAGAGGAAAAGAGAGGGAAACACTGTTTGGCTGCCTCCTGCATGCCCCCTACTAGGGATCGAGCACACAACCTGAGTGGGAACGGAACCAGCAACCTCTCTGTGCAAGGGATAATACCCAACCAACTGAGCCACACCCGCCAGGGCGAAGGAAGTATTCGGAAGTTCAGACTTGTGAGTTTATTGCGAAGGCAACAACCAGCAAAAAGTAATGAGGTACTGTGTGGTCTGAGTTCCCAAAGACCAGTAAGATTTCATTAACAGTGAAGGAAAAAGCATGAGGAAAAGAACTACAGGAAAGCAGCTGTTGAAGGACTGGAGAGTTAGTGGGTTTGGACAGAATTTTGCAAGAGAAAAAGGTTCTAGAGATCAGTTGCACAACAATGTAAGTATATTTAACTCTACTGAACCATACACTTAAATTAAAAATGGTGAAGTTGATAAATTTTGTTATATATTTATCACAAATTTAAAAACTTAAAAAAAATCAAGCTATATATACAATAGGCTGATATAAAAATCATAATACATTCATCCCATTTTCTAGATGATTCAATATGACATTTATTGCTTTTTATGTTATTTCATACTCTCTGAAAAGTATAATAGCAAACTGAGTGGTCTTATCTCATCTTCCTTGATCTCTCTGCAGGAATGTGTTACTGATCTTTCCTATTTTTTAAAAAACCTCACCTGCTGACTTCTCTCACACAAATCTACTTGTTCTACCTCTCTGCTATTTCTCTTTCAGCCAGCTTTGATTGCTTTCCATAAATGTTATATCCTCTACAGTCTGTCCTCAGTCCTCTTCTTTCTCTCTCTAAACTGTTCTGTAAAGCTCATGGCTTCAGTAATTATCTCAGTGCAAATTACTTCTAAATCATCATCACCAATTCTGACTTCTTTCCAAACTTCAGAAAAAAAGTTCCAAAAACCTACATATATAAAAATATGCATAGATATCCTGCAAGTAACTATACAGAATTAGCTTTCAGGACTGATGCATTCTATCTCTGTAAAATCCCTCAAATCTGTATCTTGCTCTACCTTTCAAGTAGGTAAGATCATTATCTAACTCATTCATTCATCAAATTTTTAGTGAGATCTAATTAAATACCTAACACTTTATTAGGAACTAGAGACACAAAAATTCATAGCATAACCTCTGCTCTTAAAAAGGGCTCTTTAATTTTTATGCATGTAAGTCATCCCAATTGCTAGTATCATCATAAACCATTGTAGAGGAAGAGATTACATATCTGCTTGCTTTGGCCAAAAACAATTCGGTGGAACTGATATGAACTACTTCCAAGCAGAGGCCTATTCCAAATTGATATGTGTTTAATAGACAAATCCCCTAGTCTGTATTTAAGGGGCTAAAAATGTAGCTCCTACTTGCTTTTCCGGTTTCATTGATCAAACTGTATCCACTAAGTTAGTGACCCCAAGTCTATTCCACAGCTGTTATTCAAGGAAAAACAGGGATAGGGTTTTGGTAGAATGAGAGTTGAAAATGCTCTTTGAAAAAAAGCTAAATAGACCACTTATTGAAAGCCTTCTTAGCATCTTTAATATGTTAATGTGCTTTGCAAAATTCCTATCGGGAAATTAGACTGTCACTCCCCATCTTGCTGTTCTAATCACATGGGATTGCCGGACCCTGTTGGTACATGCAGTCAGCCTACCTACTACCACTGCTGCTTTGTTCATACCCTGCCTCTTGCCCAACTCGCAGGTCTAGGACATGCCCACTTTCAAGACCCACTTCAAATGCTCTCATTCTAGAAAGCTTTCCCATTTTTTCCCTCACAAAGCAGTCCCTTTGACCTTCACACTGGTATCACTGAGATTTAGCCTCCATATTGCTTCTAGTAATCTTTCTAAATGCAAACCTATTACATTACTCATCTGCCTTAAATAGCTCTCTGGCTTTCTGTGAACAAATCAATGATAAGTCATCATAGCCCAGAATCTTCCTAAATTTCTAGCCTCATCTACAATATTCCTTTTCACTATACCACCTTCAACTCCCCAGAGTTCAGGCTATTTCATGTTTTCATCCCTTTATATATTCTATTTCCTCTACCTCATTACTCCTTGTCCAGTTAATCCCTTCATATCTTTCCAAATAGAATTCAAGCATCACCTCCCTTGAAGTGTTCCTGATCTCATCCAGATACCTTTCCTTTGTGGTTCCATAATACACTAACACAGTAGTTCTCAACCAGGGTTGATTTTATGCCCCAGGCAACATATGGCAATGTCTGTAGACATTTTCTTAATTGGCACATTTTAGATTAAAAGCTCTTTGTAGAAGGGGACTGTCTCGAGAAGTGCAGGATGGTTATCACCATCCTCGACCTCTACTCACTAGATGCCAGTAGTACCACCACTTCCCAAGTCTGGCCCACTGTGACAATGAAATGTGTCTCCATATTGGCATATGTGCCCTGGGAAGGAAATCACCACTGATCTAGAGCATACTTGTAAAATAAATTAAAAAATAATGAATTCATTTTAATATAATAATTGAAAGTCAAAAAAAATCTATACAAAGACTAAGAAAGAATAATTTACCTTTTCGGCTAATTCTTCTGCTGTTAACTTTGGATCATATGGAATGGGATCACCTAAGTAGGTACGAAACTTCACTGGAAAACCTCCATATATTGGAGCAAATGGATAGCGGAATTTTTCATAAAGCCACCTAAATAACCCTGTTTTAAAGTTAACAAAATCATTTTAATTGATTACAAATTCTGAGCATGTAATTGCAAACTCTCAATTATGTAAGGTTTAGAGGAAAGTGGCAAATAGTATCATCTCTTGGCATTAATATTTTTTTAAAGAAGAGCTTTTCATCAGTTGTAACATATGTGCAAGATGTTAATAGAAAAATCTGGAGGGTGATGAGGGGGTTTATGGATACACTCTGTACTTTCTGTTCGATTTTTCTGTAAACTTAAAAATTCTCGAAAAAACAAGGTCTATTAATATTTGTAAATGAGCTTTTAAAAGTATGAGGATTTTAAAGGCAAACCAAGTACTATTATTGCAATATAAAGGGTAGAGTCTGAACCCCAAACTAGAAGCTAAAAAGTTTAGAGACTCAAAAATATGTGATTTACATGAAAAAAGAAGAAATGGAAGCATAAGATAAATTTATATAAACATGGGACAAAAATGTGTCAATAAACTAGGTGAAGACTAAAACATTATTGTAAATTAGGAAAAATGTAACAAAGCAAAGAATTACTAATGGTAATGATCAATATAAAATTTAGCAAGATGAAAGTGCCAATATGCAAAATAAACTGACAAAATTTAAGGCTAAGTTTAAAAAATAAATAAATCCAAGGAAGTCAAGCGACATGCAATACATAATCATGAATTATACTGGAATTTGAAAACAGTTTATATATTAAAAAACAGAATATACCATAAGACCCAAAGTAATACTAAAATCACTAGACACTAATTTTTGAGATACTCAACTATTAAAGTAAAAAATGTTAAAAATTAATAAGAAAGAATTTAAAACCACTTTGCGTTTAAAGAAGTAAAATTAGAGATAATTTCTGGTATGCAACTTAAATTCTGAAGAAATGATCTGAGAGAAAATTAGAAGAAATAATTCCACAACAAAAATTAAACATCTCATCAACCTGCCTTTCCACTTTAAATTTGGGAAAAAAAAAAAAAGACCTATAAAATGTAATGGAATACCAACAATATATCAATGTTGGACATAAAAGAAACAACAGAAGTTTAAAGTTCCTCAGGAGGGGATTTGTATGTGGATATAAACACTAACAATATAGTGCTGGGGATTTAAAATAACAATCAACCAAATGTAATACATAAAGCATAGGGTATAAAAACAAACTGAAATTTTCAAAATAAAGAGAACGAGACACTGCATGAAAAAGCCTATCTAATTATCAACTCCCATAACTAGATTCAGAGCTTATTTTGCTACCAATAAGTTGAACGTTGGTAAAAAGAAGTAAATGTATCGTGGTTCAAAATATTTTAAAAACAAATTAAAAAGTAAAAGAAAAGTAACAGCTGGTATGGCTTGGTGATTAAATGTTGACCCATGAACCAAGAAGTCACTGGTTCAATCCCCAGTCAGGGCACATGCCTGGATTGTGGGCTCGATCCCCAATGGGGGAGGCAGCCAATAAATCTCTCACATCGATGCTTCTATCTCTCTCCCTTTCTCTCTCTCTAAAAATAAATAAAAACGTATTTTTTAAAAGGTAAAAGAAATAAAACAAGGCAAATTATATTTTCTTTGGTTCATCTTCAATATTATTGTCATTCATTTTTAAAGCTGTAACTTCTTCAGGGGTGAGGCAAGAAGATAATCTAAGTTATATGTAAATTTATCCTAACCTTAAACAACCTGTTTTAATAAAAGTAAGTAAGTAATTTACTTGGTAATTTTAAAAAGTCAATGACAAATAAGCTTTAGTATGTACATAAGACAAAAAGCTAACATCTAAGAATTGCCATTACTTAGAACATCATCATTTAGTCTTTAAATAGAAAAATATCTAAATAGAAAAAAAATCTAAATTTTGAAACCACATAGAGTTCAAAGCCCAAATATTTAAAATATTATATTATAAAAGTAAAAAAATAAAATATTGTTATAAATATTACACTATCATTAGAAAAACCAAATGAACCAGAACTTACTTGTTCCTCCAAGTGATCTAAATCCTTCTCGAATATTTTGTGTAAACATAGGAATAATGGGCTAAAGAGAAAATTTGGATTAAAAAGTAAATATATTAATCTATTCAATGTTTCCATTGAGTAACTAATGAAAACTTTTGAGGACCTGTTTAAAATTATTAAAATAAGGTACTTTTAAAATAAAGATATACTTTTATCATAGTGTGATTTATCAGACTAAACTTGGTCATTTGTAGAAATATAAATTAGAAACACTACCCTCTAGTGGTAATATATAATATTTAGTTTACCACCTTTCCTATTCATTTCACATAAATCCTTAATACTCAAAGAATATAATAATCATTAATTTAATTTAATAAAATAAATGTGGGAAATCAAAGTGGTTCCAGGGGCTAATGAATAGTATGTTCGCTGAGGAAAGTTACAAGACAGAGATTCTCTCTACTGGAAAATTTATATAAATTTAAATGACAGTAATTAGTAAAATACCATTTATTTTTATGAGTGTATTAAACATAAAAATGTTCAACATCAATGAAAAGTATAACACTCACCACAAAAAAGGGAAAGCGTATATATGAAAGAATTCTTCACATCATTAATTTTAGAGAATTTCTTCTTATAAATTCAAGGTTTCCATTTTTATTAATATCAATAATTAAGCACAATTTTTAAAATGAAGACCTTAACTTAATGTCATAAAATGATGAGTGAAGTAGCAAAGGAACATGAGAAGGGTATGCCACCATAGAACTAAAGTAGATAAAAAACTGAACACTTTTAAACATACACAAAATAGAGCAAATTAAATGTTTTTAGAATGGATAAAACTAGGAGAGTGAGTAACATTTCACTTACAATCTTGCTTAATACAGAAATATCTGCCTTGTTGAGCAGGATTTGAAATATTTAAATAAGCTGACATTTAAAAGGCCATTTCAGCTTTGGAAAGTGGTAAAATATGGTGGACTACAGGAAAGAGACTAGGTATAGCTTTCTTCATAGAACTTATTACTAACTGATATATCTTCATAGAACATGTAACTAACTGATCTTTTATTTACTATATCTCTCCTCTCTCCTAGAACACCTAATAGCACAGACATTGTTGTGTTCACTCCTGTATCCCCAGCACCTAGAACATAAAGGTCAGCTATAGGCAGCAGGAATATTAAAAACAATTAGGAAAGAGAGAAGTCAGATAAAGAAAAGAGTCAGGTGGAGGTTTTAAAATTCAATGGAGTTAACAAAGCAAGCACATAAGACAAAGTACATAACACTTTTGTAAAAAAATCAGATTTCAATCTAGATAACCATCACTATTATAAAATAAAATGATAGCTGAGATCTTAATGTTTTAAATAGTTATGACTTCAGAATTAAGAACTTAAAATGCCCAAGGAACAGAAAACTTTCTGCCCATATATTCACCACTGTGCCTTGTCTGCTGGATTCATGTCTACTGACTAACATGAACCCCAAAGTTTGTACTGAAGTATGCATTATTTAAACACACTTCAGGGGCCACACCATCCTTTAAATACCTAACTCCCCAGAACCTACTGAACAAAGAAAGCTTGCCTAGAAGGCTCTATTTTGTGCACGTTGTTCCTAAATTTGCCTGCAAGCTAAAGCCTTTAAGCTACAAACATCGCTTTATTACAACCTGATGGTGTAGTACAATTATTCATTTCTTTCCTTGTGCACACTTTATATACAATGCAGTTGCAAAAGTAACCTAGCATTACATTCTGTTTACATGCATACATGTGTCTCTGTATGTATGTGTATGCATACATGTGCAAGAGAAAGAGAATGTATATTTTGTTAAAACTATTCTTGAAGAATCAGCTTCACATTGTCTTGGAGTCCTAACTTTGCCACTAAAAAAGTGGGAACTACTGAACAAGTTACTTACCATGTCAAAGTCTGTTTGTTTGTTTTTCAGGTTAAAAATGGGGTTAACTAGCATTTTTTCTAATAAAATTATTTTTATGTATTATTTCAACCTATTAAAAAATCTTTATTATCATATCTCAAAGATTTTTTAATAGGTTGAAATATATAAAAATAATTTTATTAGAAAAAATGCTATTTTCTTTTATATCTGTTGTTTTCCAACTAAAGTAAATGGGCTAATTTTTCCCAACTTATTTAGATACTAGAGGCCTGGTGCATGAAATTCGTGCACAAAGGGGGGTGTGGTGTTGGGGGTCCCTCAGCTCAGCCTACACCCTCTCTCAGTCCAGGAGCCCTTGGAGGATGTCCAACTAACACAGAGGTGGGAGAGGTTCCTGTCACCGACACTGCCCTCGCCAGCCATGAGCACAGCTCAGGGCTTCTGGCTGAGTCGTGCTCCCCCTATGGGAGCGCACTGACCACCAGGGGGCAGTTTTGGGTTGAGTGTCTTCCCCCTGGTGGTCAGTGGGTTTCACAGTGACCAGTTGTTCTGCCGTTCAGTCGGTTGGCCTACTAGCCTTTTATTATATAGGATGAAGTTACCTAAAAATTCTTACCAGTCATAATTCTCAGGAATCCACAAATTAAGAGTGATTTATATTACATAAAAAAGCTGCAACTTTCAGATGAACCCTAAATATTTTCTAACCAATATTCTGTGAGCTTGCATTGATGATTTAGACTTTTTAACTTTAATTTCTGTTACTATGTCACAATCCTGCAACAACAGTCTTAAATCTTTGTCACAGTTTATGATAATTCTGTGAGACTATGAAGGGGTTTCCCAGAGGGATACTTGTGACATTTACAAAGACTTTCCTTAGGTATGGGGAAGTGCCCTCTAATCTCAAGGTCAGAAGGCTCACTGTGAAATGCCATCAGTGATGGCAACAGCACCAGCTGCCTGCAGTCCTGAACTGTGTGCTCTGCTCTGCTTCTGCCCTGCTGTATGACCAGGTCCATCCATCCCTTCATCTCTCTGTGCCTGAGTTTCCTCAGCTGCAACACTAGAGTAATGACATATGTCACCTACTTACTATAGAGGAGTACCATCATAAAGCCTTTAAAAGCACTACAAAAGGTTGGGGTGGTACAAGATGTATCAAATTTACAATGCTCTTTTGTAAATCAGCAATGTTAAAGACGTTTGTTTATTTATAAACTTGTAAAAGGCTGTTTATTAAATTTTCTCAAATTTCATGTAAAATCCTTAACTAAATTACCTAGACTATCCTAATTAATTTTTTAGAAACTCTTTCAAGGATTGGAATAAGAGTCCCTTTCTCTATATTATTTCTTTCTTTTGGGCCCTCTTCCATGCAATGTCCTTTAAAACTGTAAACTTAATGATGAGAAATTAGAATCCCACGATCAATGTCATTTTTATCTTAAACCATAAAAGAAATAATTCCTTTAAGATATAAATTTAAAATTTAAACTGTTGGATTAGATTTTAGCTTTTATTATTGCTTAAAAATACATTTCATATCCTTAAGTTTTATACAAGTGTGCATATATCCTTTTGTATTCTATATTATTCATATAGTCTAAGGTTTTGTTTTCTACATCAGTACTCAAGACTTTTTGGAAAATAAAATTGCTATAAATTAATTTTCTATATCACTAATACTATTAATATAAAATAAAATTCAAAAGGCTCCTTTCCAGTCTTGACTAACAATGTTTTAAAAATAAATTTAACATATATAAGTAGCTTACTAAGTGCCTGTCAGTATACTAGGAACTAAAAATATAAAAAGATGGCCTTGTCCTCAGAGAGTTTATAATCTACTCTAGGACATCAGTATTTAAATTTGTACGTTGTGTATTATTAAACACTTGGGCAAGTACATTAACTGTTATACTGGGACCACATTATTAAAGTACTATACAGCAAGAACTTATTTCTAGAAGTTACAATTAGATACTTATAGGAGAGAATAGAGCTCAATGCATTGTATTTATTACAATCCTAAAATTAAAAAATATAGAAAAAATTTCCACTCTTTTTCAAATACTAGTCTTGGGTTAGAATGAATTATCCTTTAGCTTTTTCTTTTTATTCAGTAGTCTGTATTTTCAAGATGAATAGGCAAGCTAAAGGTGTACACTGGTCTCTTTAGGTGGCAGAATGGGTACACAAAATTAAAATGTGAAACTACTGGCAGCTGTCTCTAGCTAATCGGTTGACCTAGAAAAAGAACACACCTTGTCCAAGATACTATTTATTTATTTATTTATTTATTTTTGTTTGTTTTTGTTTGTTTGTTTGTTTTTCAAGATACTATTTAAAAATAAATTTAACAAATACAAGTAGTTTTTCTCACTGACAATCTAAAATTAAAACAAAGAAGAAACCGTTCCATGAATAATAAATGTTTTATAGGACAAAGTATAATATGGAGACCAAAAGGCTGAGAAATACTTTCTAAAGCAAAAGAAAAAAATAAAATAATATTCACATTCTTCAGCCTATTAAGTAGAATAATTACAGTGAATCCCAGGACATCTAACTTTATTGACAAATTCATATTTAAAGTCTTTTAAAGACCTAAATATCATCAATACCTATTTGTCATTTTTTATTCATACTACTAGACAGCTGATCACACTTCTTTGTAAGAAATGATTAGTCACTTATTATTTGAGTCCTTTGTAATATAAATTGATCACAGATAAAAGATTTGCAATGAAATCAACCAACAACCATCACTGACATATGCCAACTCAATCATACAAAAGTATTAAAATACATAGAAGTGGACTGATTATTACTTATGAAAACAAGTATAACTAAAGAAATACAAAGAATTTTACAAATCTGATTAAAAGATGCTGGATTTTGAAATGTAAAATAAAATTTTGCTGAATATTTGCCAAATTTCCAGATTGAATTTTTCAGATGGTTTCCCGTCCACAGGAACAGTTCTCTACTGTTATCACTTTAAGAGTTATAGACACTAACTTAAAATACTGCAATGACAGTATCTAAATTCTCATATACTTCGGTATATGAGAATTTAGATACTGTCTTTACTTTAGTAAACCTAGCTTTACTTTAATAATTAGCTTTATACAACTCACCACTTCTGCATCAATTGCAACCTGAGCGAAGCCTTTACGATTACCCCATATGATGTTGTAAGTTTCATCACTAATCAGGGCTTCTCGAACTCCACCTGGTGAAATAGCTAACAAGTGACCACTCCTCAGAATTTCAACACATTTTTCTCTTGGTCCATGGAGAGCACAAAATACATCAAGTAATAAACTAAACCCTGTAAGAAACATAAGAATGAATATATATCTTATTTCTTGTCCAATTCTTCAAGAGCAAACAAATATCTTCACAACCTATAAAATGTACTATCTATACTTAAATCAGTAAATTCTTTTTAACTTTTTAAAATACAACAAGAACTCTCAAAGTTATCATAAGATTAATATTGCTGGTAAAATAATAGCTTCATCATATACATCACCTATTATTGATGACCTCTTAGTAATCACCTACTACTCTGGCTACTTTACACATTCAAATTTTTAATTAAAACTCACAAAAACCTTGGAAAACAAGAATTCTTATCCTTATTTTACAGAAGAGGAAAAGTTGGCTCAGAGTGTAAGTAGCTTGCTCAAAATCACATACCAAGTAAATGGCAGGGCAGAGATTCCAGTCCAGGTATATCTAACCCAAAGTTCCTTCCACTAGCATCTCACAGCTAAACACTATCTACAGTATTTATTATAGCAATCAGAAATAATATCCTATCAGCAGTTACAAATCTAATATTCCATTAAACATAAGAAAGACTCACTCAAAAGCATGTGAATCCACTGAAATTAAAAATTAGATGATGCTAATTCCAAGAAAATTTTATGTCAATAATATAATAGCGAAATCATTAAGAGTTTTTACTCAAGTGAATGTTAGACTTAGGAACAGCTAATTGCAGGTCCTAATATTATACAATTTAAAAAATTACAACTTTTTATAGATGAAAATATAATCCTGTTAAGTAATTAAATATTTTAAGCAAACCCTGAAACTTTAAAGGACTGATGATAGTACACATTATTCCCTCGAACTGGAAAATGAAATGAGTAGTAAAAACTATGCAGACTAATCAACCTTCTCATAGGTTTAAGGATCTGAAACAAGATGATAAATATTAAAAGTGAAATAATTTTCATGCTACATTATATTAAAAGCCCACTGATTTAATTAGAAGCAATATCATAATAAATGAATGAACAAGGGAGGTTTCCTGACTGATAAGATCATAAAGGAGGAAAGTATTTTAAAAGCCAAAGGCTAAATAAAAATATTCACTTTCTATTACAGATAAGAAAAAAATGGAAGTACCCTAATGTTTCATAAGAGAAAACTAAATAATTAAACATTTTAGTCATCTATTAAAACTATTCTTTACTTAAAAACTTCTTTTTTAAACTGTTCTTATAAATGGTAAAATGTTAATGCTAACATTAAAATATATTTTTAAAAACAAAGTTGTTTGCATAATACGTGAATATGTGAATTAAAAATGAAACAAAATAAATTAAAAGACTAACTGGTTATATTAGAGTAGCAAGATTACAAGTATAATGATGTTTTTTTCTCTAATTTTACTTTCAAGTGATCATATTATTTTCTAAAGAAAAATCTTTGATAGTCTATTTAGTTTATACACAAAATACAAATGAAAATGACTGCCCTAGGTGGTTTGGCTCAGTGGATTAAGCATCGGCCTACAGACTGAAGGATCCCAGGTTGGATTCCAATCAAAGGCACATGCCCAGGGTTATGGGCTCAATCCCCTAGGGGGCATGCAGAAGGCAGCCAATCAATGATTCTCTCTCAACACTGATGTTTCTCTCTCTCCCTCTCCTTTCCTCTCTGAAATCAATAAAAATATATATTTAAAAAATACAAATGTCTTTTTAGTGACATAAGGATACCCAAAACATTAACCATGTCTATGAAAGCATTGAATAGACCAGTGGTTGGCAAACCGCGGCTCATGAGCCACATGTGGCTCTTTGGCCCCTTGAGTATGGCTCTTCCAAAAGTATCATGGCCTGGGTGAGTCTATTTTGAAGAAGTGGCATCAGAAGAAATCTAAGTTTTAAAAATTTGGCTCTCAAAAGAAATTTCAGGGAGAAATCCAAGATGGTGGCATAGGTAAACACCTATACTGCTGCCTCGCACAACAATTTCAAAACTACAACTAAAAGACAGAACGGACATCATCCAGAACCACAGGAAAGCTGGCTGAGTGGAAGTTCTACAACTAGAGGGAAAGAGAGGGGCTCACAAAGACCCAGAGGAGCTGCAAAAAGCTGAGGTACGGAGACGCGCGCGAGGAGAGAGCGGGTGCCGGAGTACCTGGCTGGTTTTCTCTGGCGGGAGGGAGACGGAGACTCTCAAAGGCATTGAACCCCTTTCCTGCGACACTAAACCCCAGATCCAGCTGAAACTCATACGGGGGGGGGTTGGACTGTGAAAAGGGAGAAGTGCACGGAAATTTAGGGGAGTTGCAAAGGATCGGAGGTCTGGTAGTGCACGGCACCACGCGGAGGACAGATTGCTGATTGTGCCGCTGGCTTTCGCGAGTGGGCGAGAGACAGACCCTCCGAACTGTGCCACTTCTGACTCCACTAAGCCCCTGTTTTGGGCGAAACCCTGGAGACCTAGACTCGTGTGGTCCTGGTTCTCAGGGGAGCTGGAAAGGCAGCGGTTAGAGGCACTGCGGGTGCGCGTGCGCACAAGGACCACTCCAGCCATTACCCAGTCACGTGAGACTCAGGGGCAGTGGAGGGTGGGGCCGACTGGAAGGCAAGGTGGTCCCTTAAGCCCTGAGACTCCACCCCTCCCAAGCTCAACAGAGGCTTCTGCGGCTGAATCCAGCACAGAAGTTTCCCCGGCACAGTGAAAATGCCGAGACAAGGGAAGGGATTACAAGCAAAAGAAATGGAGGAAAAAAAACGACTGGATATAGAGTTTAAAACCACACTTTTAAGGTTTTTCAAGAATATGCTAGAAAAGATGGATAAATTTAGTCAGACCCAAGAGGAGATGATAAATACACTGACTGAAATAAAAACTATTATACAGAGTACTAACAGCAGACTAGAGAAAGTCAAGAATCAAGTCAAAAATTTTAAATATAAAGAAGCAGAAAACATTCAACTGGAAAAGCAAGAAGAGAAAAGAATCCAAAAATGTGAAGATAATGTAAGGAGCCTCTGGGACAGCTTCAAGCGTACCAACATCAGAATTGTGGGGGTGCCAGAAGAAGAGAGAGAGCAAGATACTGAAAACCTGTTTAAAGGAATAATGACTGAAAACTTCCCACATCTGGTAAAAGAAATAGACTTACAAGTCGAGGAAGCACACAGAACCCCAAAGAAAAGGAATCCAAAGAGGACTACAACAAGACACATCATAATTAAAATGCCAAGAGCAAAAGACAAAGAGAGAATATTAAAAGCAGCAAGAGAAAAACAGTTCATTACCTACAAGGGAGCACCCATACGACTGTCAGCTGATTTCTCAACAGAAACGATGCAGGCCAGACGGGAGTGGCAAGAAATATTCAACGTGATGAACAACAAGAACCTACAACCAAGAATAATCTATACAGCAAAGCTATCATTCAGAATTGAAGGGCAGATAAAGACCTTCACAGAGAAGAAAAAGCTAAAGGAGTTCATCAACTCCAAACCAGTATTATATGAAATGCTGAAAGGTACTCTTTTAGAAGAGGAAGAAGAAAAAGGTAAAAGACAAAAAATTATGAACAACAAATACACATCTATCAACAAGTGAATCTAAAAATTAAGTGAATTAAAAATCTGATCAACAGAATAAACTGGTGAATATAATAGAATCAGGAGCACAGAAAGGGAGTAGACTGATAATTCTTAGGAGGACAAAAATCATAAAGCATCAAACAGACTGTGAAATTATAGCAGAAAGATTAAAGTTAGGTGAGGTAAATAAGTGATCAATCAAAGGACTTGTATGCATGCTTATAAACATAACCAATGATCACAGACACTGGGGGGTCGGGGTACGCCTGGGAGGGAGGGGGGGCAATGGGGAGATATGTATAAAAAATTAATAAAAATTAATTTAAAAAAATAAAAGAAAAAAAAAAGAAATTTCAATCATTATACTGTTGATATTTGGCTCTGTTGACTAATGAATTTGCTGACCACTGGAGTAGACTGTTATTTAATTCACTGTTTGGTGTTTGTCTGGTTGATAGACCACTTTTTTTTTTTTATATTATTCTAGAGAATAAACTATAAATTTTTTGGCTTGTTTCTGGTGATTTAATAACAGATGAAAATAAGATTAAATCCCAATGAGTTTCTTTTACAGAGATTTTTAAAAGAGAATTCTAGGATCCAAGATGGCGGCATAGGTGAATACCTACACTGCTGCCTCGCACAACAATTTCAAAACTACAACTAAAAGACAGAACGGACATCATCCAGAACCACAGAAAAGCTGGCTGAGTGGAAGTTCTACAACTAGAAGGAAAGAGAGGGGCTCACAGAGACCCAGAGGAGCTGCAAAAAGTTGAGGTACGGAGACGCGCGCACTGAGAGAGCGGGTACCGGAGTACCTGGCTGGCTTTCTCTGGCGGGAGGGAAACAGAGACTCCCAACGGCATTGAACCCCTTATTTTACGACACTAAACCCCAGATCCAGCCGAAACTCATACGGGAGGAGTTTGGACTGTGAAAAGGGAGAAGTGCACAGAAATTTAGGGGAGCCGCAAAAGATCAAAGGCCTGGTGGCAGCGCGCACGGCGCTGCACGGAGGACAGACTGCTGATTGTGCCGCTGGCTATCGCGAGTGGGCGGGAGACAGACCCTCCCAACTGTGCCACTTCTGAGTCCACTGGGCCCCTGTTTCGGGCGAAACCCTGTGGACCTAGACTCCTGTGGTCCTGGCGCGCAGGGGAGCTGGAAGGGCAGCGGTTAGAGGCACTGCGGGCTCGCGGGCACAAGGACCGCTCTAGCGATTACCCAGTCACGTGAGACTCAGGGGCCATGGAGGGCGGGGCCGACTGGAAGGCAAGGCGGTCCCTTAAGCCCTGAGACTCCACCCCTCCCAAGCTCAACAGAGGCTTCTGCGGCTTTGCATGTCTGGCATTATAAGGCTGAATCCAACACAGAAGTTTCCCCGACATAGTGAAAATGCCAAGACAAGGGAAGGGATCACAAACAAAAGAAATGGAGGAAAAAAAACGACTGGATATAGAGTTCAAAACCACGCTTATAAGGTTTTTCAAGAATATGCTAGGAAAGATGGATAAATTTATCAAGTCCCAAGAGGAGATGAAAAAGGACCAACTAGAAATGAAACATTCACTGACTGAAATAAAAAATATTATACAGAGTCCTAACAGCAGACTAGAGAAAGGCAAGAATCAAGTCAAAAATTTGAAATATAAAGAAGCAGAAAACACTCAACTGGAAAAGCAAGAAGAGAAAAGAATCCAAAAATGTGAAGATAATGTAAGGAGACTCTGGGACAGCTTCAAACGTACCAACATCAGAATTGTGGGAGTGCCAGAAGAGAGAGAGCAAGATACTGAAAACCTATTTAAAGAAATAATGACTGAAAACTTCCCACATCTGGTGAAAAAAATAGACTTACACATCCAGGAAGCACACAGAACCCCATATAAAAGGAATCCAAAGAGGACCACACCAAGACACATCATAATTAAAATACCAAGAGCAAAAGACAAAGAGAGAATATTAAAAGCAGCAAGAGAAAAACAGTTCATTACCTACAAGGGAGCACCCATACGATTGTCAGCTGATTTCTCAACAGAAACGAGGCAGGCCAGATGGGGGTGGCAAGAAATATTCAACGTGATGAATAGCAAGAACCTACAACCAAGAATAATCTATCCAGCAAAGCTATCGTTCAGAATTGAAGGGCAGATAAAGAGCTTCACAGAGAAGAAAAAGCTAAAGGAGTTCATCAACTCCAAACCAGTATTATATGAAATGCTGAAAGGTACTCTTTAAGAAGAGGAAGAAGAAAAAGATTAAAGTCAAAAAATTATGAACAAATACGTATCTATCAACAAGTGAATCTAAAAATTAAGTGAATTAAAAATTTGATCAACAGAATAAACTGGTGAATATACTAGAATCAGGAGCATTGAAAGGGAGTGGACTGATAATTCTCAGGGGGAAAGGGGTGAGGGGTATACAGGGAGAGACTGGACAAAAATCATACACCTATGGATGAGGTCAACGGGAGGGAGGGAAGGGTGGGAACTGGGTGGAGGGGTGCTATGGAGGGGAAAAATGTAATAATCTGAATAATAAAGATTTAATTAAAATTAAAAAAATAAAAATAAAAATAAAATAAAATAAAAGAGAATTCTACTGTGTTTGAAAACATTTGGTTAATTAATTTTTTAAAAGGTACAAAGCCTTTATGAATAGATTAAAAAAGAATGTGGTTCTCAATACTAACTTATAAGTCTACCAAGTATGAAGTCAAGAAGTATGATTAAAAAAAAACATAATAGATTCTCTGTACCAAAATATACATTATTTGGCAAAAGTTATAATTTAATTTTTAAAAGTAAAAGTTCAGGATTTAATTTTGAAAAATAAGGACTAAATACCTGATAAGAAAGAGATCAGATAAGCTTTTGGGCATAATGAGGATATCTAGTTGCTCCCAAATTGGAGTTCCAAAGTATGTAAACTAAAAAGGCAAAAAGCTTTTCCAAATGACACAGAGAGCTCAAAGATACAGACTATCCTGTAATTTGATTGTGTTAATTAACATTATGAACAGTGAAAGTTTACCTGGAATTTTAAAGACAAAGTGATCAGCTACCACTCGGCAAGTTCTGCCTTTTTGGATAAAAATTTTAGCCATGAAGTAATAAAAATCTATGGGAATAGCTCCATGATAAAAAATTATAAGCGCTGGTCCTTCCGGTATTTTTTCCATTCCATGAACTTCATAACCTGTTAGAAAGACAAAATACAAACACTGAAAATATGATTATTAAATATACATTAGGGAGAAACAAAGCAAAACAGTGATCAGAAATTTGAACTGGATGTTAAGAAAACATCTCTCCAATTACAGAAGTAAAATTGGAGAACAAGGGTGTCAGCAAGAGAAGCAAATGACAGGATGTGTAAAGGGTGATGGACTCGAGGAAAGGAATGAGATTCTTCTAATTTAATCAGTTCAAGGTTGGCTTCCCAGCGGTACCTTTCTCTTCTCCACCAGCTAAAGAGATTAATCTGCCTATTGTCCTTCACACTGTTACCAAACACCAACACATTTATTATGACAATCCTGTACTGTTGGTGGATTGTGAGGAATATTAGAGTAAGCTCCACCTATGTTTCAGAGGAAAATACTCTTGAGTATTTTATCATAGGAGTTGGGAACTGATACTCCAAGGAGCATGTGAAATGTGATCATGGCTCTAGGAATAAGATCTGCTTTTTCTTCCCATCTCACCAGTCAGGTCACAGGTTCAGAAAGTCCTAACAAAAAGAATAAAGCCAACTGAACAAATGGGTCAATGAAAGCATCAAACGAGAAGTAAAAAACAATATCTTGAGACAATCAAAAATGAAAATGCAACATATTTTCCCTGGCCCATGTGGCTAAGTTGGTTGGAGCATCATCCTGTACACCAAAAAGCAGTGGGTTCAATTTCCAGTAAGGAACCTATTGGTCAGGTTGTGGGTTTGATTTCTGATAGGGGCATGTATAGAAGGCAACCGATCAATGCTTCATTCTCACATCTGTATTTCTCTCTTTCCCTCTCGTTTATTATCTCTCTCTCTAAAAAAAAAAATCAATAAAAGCATGTCCTCGGGAGAGGATTAAAAAAAAGAAATGCAATATACTAAAACTGAATATGATGCAGCAAAAGCAGTTCTAAGAAGGGAGTTCATAGCAATAAATGCCTACCTCACGAAATGAGGAAATTTTCAAATAAATAACAACTTTATGCCTCAAAGAATTGAAGGGGCGGGGGCGAAACAGAACAAAGAAATCCCAACATTAGTAAATGTTAGAATAGATCAAAATGGAAATAAAAGAAATAAACACTAAAAAACTAATAGAAAAGATCAATGAAATCAAGATCTGGTGGGGTTTTTTTTGAAAAGATAAACAAGATTAACACTGTTAACCAAATACCAATACATTTTCTTGCCTAGATTCACCAAGAAAAAAAAAGGTTCAAATAAAATCAGATGAAAGAGGATTCATCACAACTGATACCACAGAAATACAAATAAACAATTATATGCCAACAAATTGGACAACCTAGAAGAAATGGATAGATTCCAAGAAACATACAACTTTCTAAGACTAACATAGAGAAACAGAAAATCTGAATAGATTGGTTATTAGTAAGGAGATAGAATCTGTAATCAAAACAATAGTCCAGACCAAGATGGCTTCACCTATGAATATTACCAAACATTCAAAGAAGAATTAATACCAGTTCTTCTCAAAGACTTCCAAAAAAAAAAAAAAAAAGAGGAGGAAACACTTCAAAACTCATCTTACAAAGTGAACATTACCCTGACACCAAAATCAAGCAAGAATCCCACAAGGAAAGAAAATTATAGGCCAATATCCCTGAGGAATATAAGTAAAAATAATCCTTGACAAAATATTAGCATACCAAATTCAACAATAAATTAAAAGGGTCATACACCATGATCAAGTGGGATTGGTTCAACATTCACAACTCAATCAACATGTTTAAACCATATTAACAATAAGAACAGTAAAATCATATGATCATCTTTAGAGATGCTGAAAAAGTATTTGACAAAATTCAACATCCATTTATGACAAAAGTTTTTAACAAAGTGGGAATGAAAGAAATGTGCCTCAACATAATAAAGATCACATATGACAAGCACAGAGGAAACATATTCAACAGTGAAAAACTGAAAGCTTTTCAAGGATGCCCAATCTCACCACTTGCATTCAACACAGTACTAGAAGCCTAGCTAGAGCATTAAGACAAGAAGAAGAAATAAAAGGTATCCAAATTGTTAAGGAAGAAGTAAAACTGTCACTATTTGCAGATTACATGATGTTATATTTTTTAAACCCTTAAAAAATCCACCAAAAAACAATACTGTTAGAACTAATAAATTCAATAAAACTGCAGACTTCAAAATCAATATATAAATAGCTCTTGCATTTTCACATATTAGTAATAAACTATTAGACAAATAAATTAAGAAAAAATCCCATTTACAATGGTATCAAAAAAGAATACCTAGAAATAAATGTAACCAAGAAAGTTAAAAACCTGCACACTGAAAACTATGACAATGAAAGAAACTGAGAAAGACAAAAGTAGAAAAATATTCTAAATTCTTAGATGGGAATATGTAATATTATTTACATGTCCATACTATCCAAAGTAATCTAGAGATTCAATGTAATTTAATTGCATTTTTCACTTAACTAGGACAATCCTAAAATTTGTTTAAAACTACAAAAGACTCTGAATAGGCAAAACAATTTAAAAAAGAACAAAGCTGGAAGCATTATGCTTTCTGATTTCAAACTATCTGACAAAGCTGTAGTAATCAAAACAGTATGGTATTTCTGTTTAAAAACAAAAAAAGAGAGATCAATAGGAGAGACTAGAAAGCCCAGAAATAAACCCACACTTATGTGGTCAATTAATTTATAGCAAAGAATCTAAGAATATACGATTGGGAAAGGACAATTTCTTCAATAAATGTTTTTGGAAAAACTAGACAGACATATGCAAAAGAATCAGACTGGATTACCAGCCTATACCACATTCAAATTAACCAAAAATCAATTAAATACTTAAATGTGAGACCTAAAACCATAAAATTCCTAGAACAAACCATAAGCAGTAAGCTTCTTGATATCAATCTTGAAAATATGGTAATCATTTCTTATATGTATAAATATCAAATCATGATGTTGTACACATGAAATTAATGTTATATATCAAGTATCCTATCTAATAAAAGAGTAATATACAAATTGACCATACCTCTGCTACACCCACAAGCCATACTCACCAGCCACACCCACCAGCCAAGCAGAGTGAGCATGCAAATTAACCCAACCAAGATGACTACAGCCACAGAGAAAGCAGGAGAGAGGCTTGGGTTGTCCCTGGCGATGGAGGAAGCCAAGCTTTCTGCACACCCTGGCTAGCCCTGGCTTCCGCTTAAGGCAACAAAGTTTCAATGGTTATCCGAGCAGATGGCTTGGCTCAGCTCCAGACTACAAAGTTTCAATTGTAGAAGATAAATAAATCCCAGATACCAGGGCCTCTGCTTGGGTCGCCCGGGGACGTGGCCAGCCAGCAAACCACCCCAGGCCACCCCACACCCCAAGGGAATACCCACCCTGATCCAGGACACCCTTCAGGGCAAACCAGCCTGCCCCCACCCATGCACCAGACCTCTATCCTATCTAATAAGAGTAATATGCAGATTGACCATCACTCCAACACAAAGACTGCCTCCACGTGGTCAAAATATCCTGCTCCCATGGACACAAGATGGTCATCACAAGATGGCCAGCAGGGGAGGGCAGCTGGCAGGGACCAGGCCTGCAAGGGAGGGCAGTTGGGGGTGATCAAGCCTGCAGGGGAGGGCAGTTAGGGGTGACCAGGCCCACAGGGAAGGATAGTTAGGGCAAACAGGCTGGCAGGGGAACAGTTAGGCATCAATCAGGCTGGCAGGAAAGTGGTTAGGGGGTGATAAGGCTGGCAGGCAAAGCAGTTAGGGGCCATCAGGAAGGCAGGCAGGTGAGCAGCTGGGAGCCAGCAGTCCTGGATTGTGACAGGGATGTCCAACTACCCATCCTGGATTGTGAGAGGGATGTCCAGGTAGGATTGGGCCTAAATGGGCACTCGGACATCCCTCAAGAGGTCCCAGATTGGAGAGGGAGCAGGCTGGGTTGAAGGACACCCCCCCATGCACGAATTTTGTGCACTGGGCCTCTAATACCTCAATAAAAAAGAAAAACTTATAAAGTAACATATAACTTAAGATGGTTTTGTTATTATTTATTTCATGTCATAAAAGGAATACCATTTTTGGTTGATAATCCATCCAATTAAATAAAATTATTTTTGGAAGATGGAAGGAAGGAAGGGAGGAGGGGAGGGAATGAGGGGGGAAGGATGGGAGGGAAAGAAGGAGGGAAACGACAGTGGGAGGAAAGAAGGGAGTGAGGAAAGAAAAAAGCAAGCATCCAGAGGCCAAGAGCATTATTAAGCTCAAAGAAAAAGGAAAGGTGAAAAGGAAATTTCCTTGACTATAGCAGAAAAGGGAAGGAAGTTCCTACAGCCATACACTGCCCCACACAGAACAGCTCTCCCAAAGATTGCTACTCACATGTCAGAGACAAAAGAAGAACCCAGAATATGGAAATATGAACTTTTAGTCTGTTTCTTTCCTTTAAGGTTTTATCTGTTTGCTTTGCTAAAAGACAAGCATTTAAATAAAGATTTCAGTATAAATTTTAGTACAGGAAATTCATTTTTATAGTAGTTTATAAGGTCTTCACCAAACAGATTAAATTAAGAGTGATGAGTAATTCTAATATTGAAAGCATGAACTCTTGATAATAATTCAAATGGACTCAATGATTAAGAATTTTTTTAAAAATTTAATTATAGTTGACATTTAATATATTAGTTTGTCAAGAGAATGAAAGTTTGTAAAAATTAAATTTAGTTATACTTCAAGATTTCATATGTTTTTGTTTTTTAACATTTCTTTCCAATTACCTAATATTAATTCAAGTTAATTCAATTTATTTTAAGCTTGACAGAACAATCACTAAGGATATCTAAAGTTACCAAAAGGATCAACTGTCTCATCAGATACATTTTCTGAGAAATAAAGAATACTTCTTTGAGGGATTCTATACAAAATGTTTTTGAGATTCTTCCTTGCTTTCAGAGTATTTTTTTAAAAATAATTAAGAAACAATTCAACTACTTAAATATACCAAATCATCTGATTGAAAGCAGAAAAGTTTAATCAATTCAATTCTTGACAGAAACAATAATTTACCATAGTGCCATTAACATAAAGTCCAAATATTATTTAACTATGTCACTCTTAAAGCACAAATGGATCATACCACTACTGGCTCAGAAAGCATTAGTGGGTTATCACTTTAGTCCAACAAGTGATAATTACCCATCAAGTGATTCTTTCATGAGTCATATGGACCAATGATGGCTCCCTAACTATACTTTCCCACCTTAGTTAGTGCTTCTGTTCTCCTAAATAGAGCACTTCTATTCATCTAAATAGAGCACTTCTGGTCCAATGTTTCCCTGTTTAGCAGAAGTAGAAATCTTAGGGTACTTTAACTCCTCCTCTCTCAGACTCTACATTCACCTGGTCACCAACTTCAATGCAAAAACTCTCTTAAATATACCATACTTTCTTCCCAATGTTAGTTTCAATGTGTAGCCCCATAGTCTCCTGCCTCTACTACACCAATCCTGAGGGGATCTGATTGAGCAAGAGAGCTTAGAGAAAGCAATCACAAAGGCAATTATGGTCAATATTCATCCAACCACTGTCCAGGGAGGAGGAGCCTCAATGTGCAGATTTTGAGTAGTCTGGACTCCATTAATAAGAAAATACTATTCTGGAATGAATATGGCTTTTATTTGATGTCATTAAATAGAATTTATTACCTCCCCTGCAGTGAACCACTGCTCACTAAGCACTCTCCTGATTTTTTGGTTTTCCATGTAGCCCACAGAGAGAGGATCTGATGGCTATACTGGAGCTCAAGTAGACTCATCTCCATAGCAGTATTTAAGCAGTATGTAAAGGTGTTAACCTGCTATTGGCTTAGACATCAGCAGAATGAATTCAGATAAGAATAATCTCCTCCTGAGATAAATCCCTTCTAAATTTGTCATTAAAAAAACCCTACACCCTGCTCAGCCAGGTGGCTCAGTTGGTTGAGCATTGTCCCACCCACCAAAAAGTTTCGGGTTGAATTCCTGTTTGGGCACATAACTATTTGATACCTAGTCAGGGTTCATCAGGAGGCAACCGATTGTCACACATTCTCTCTCTTTCGCACTCTCTCTCTCTCCCTCCCACCCCCGCCTCTCTCTTTTACTCTAGAATCAGTGAATCCTTGGGTGAAGATTAATAAAATAAATTATACACATTATGATAAATTTTACATGACTATTATTTTATTTTTGACACATTTTTACAATGAACATTTATATTAGTTAAAAATTCCTTTGAAAAGTCTTTTAAAAACATGATTAAAACTGATGACACCAATACAAAATCCAAATATGCACACAAACGCCTTTTATATAATATATGTCACTAAAGAATAGGATAAAGAAAATCATTTTAAAAGTATCATTTATCGCCTTCGCTGGTTTGGCTCAGTGGATAGAGTGTCAGCCTGTGGACTTAAGGGTCCCAGGTTTGATTCCAGTCAAGGGCACATACCTGGATTGCGGGCTCATCCCCAGAAGGGGGAGTGCAGGAGGCAGCCAATCAATGATTCTCTCTCATCATTGATGTTTCTATCTCTCTCTCCCTTTTCCTTCCTCTCTGAAAGCAGTAAAAAAAATTTTTAAGTATCATTTATCTAATGAAAATGTTATCATAATAAAACATTAAAACAGTAAGAACTATAGATATACTTTTTTTTTGGCGTCCCTGGGTGGCCTTGAAAGATTATATACATTTTAACCTCTTCTGAGTCATAAGTGCCTATTTTAAAATATCTCAATCATTAAATAAGATACCTCAAATTAAATATTCTGTTACAAAAGAGTTCAGCATTTGAAGTTACCCAAATTAAACCTAATGTCTCCTGAAATATAAATAAATTTCAACTATTCCTTAAGTTGAATGTTATCCGAGGTACTGGGGCGGGGGGGGGGGGGGAGGTGTGTAGGGGCATGTATATATGTGGGAGGGAGATAAATATTCCTAATTAGTATTTTAAATGACACCACTGAATTTTTGTATCACTGTTTTAAAGACAATGAACAATAGCAGTCTACCTAGATGCAGTCTCTGCAGGCACACACACATGGAATGCTGAAGTATTGCCTTGCCTCATTTTAAATAACCATCAGAAAATATGAGAGTTGCACTGACTAAAAAGAACATTAGTATAAATGAGTAAATATTAGGAATTTAATTTATCAAAGACATATGGTTACTGTTTGCAAACCTGCTGAATACCACTGCTTTTGACCCTGAATCCCCAATCTGGGACAAACTTACCACACAAACCAGATCACAAAAGCACACATCTTAGAGCCTGATATCTGAGGTTGCATTCTGGCTCTTCCTCCTAGCTTCCTAGGGTGCCTTGGGAAAAGAAAAACCTCTTGGCTTCCTCATGGCAAAACTATAAAATGGAGGTAACAGAACCTATCTATTATGTTACCCTCTATAATAAAAGGCTAATATGCAAATCAACCAAACCTCGGAACAACTGGTCGCTATGACGTGCACTGACTACCAATGGGCAAACGCTCAATACAGGAGCTGCTCCCTGGTGACCAGTGAACTCTCATAGGAGGAGCACCACTCAGCCAGAAGCTGGGCTCACGGCTCATCTCTGTGGCCACGCTAAGGATGTCCAACTGCCGGCTTAAGCCTGCCATTAGTTGGACATCCTCGAGGGCTCCCAGATGGTGAGAGGTAGCAGGCCGGGCTGAGGGACTCCCCCAACCCCCTGTTCCCTCTCCCCAGTGCACGAATTTTGTTTACCAGGCCTCTAGTAAGGTATAAAAGAATTAATGCATGTTAAGTATTAAATGTATGGCATAGTTACATGCTCAAAAAAAAATTGTAAGAATGTATATAGTATTAAAATGACAAAACATTAACCTAATAAGCATGTCACTGGTGATCTTTGATAAGAGCAGCTTTATATATATTCTTAAGTGTCTTTTTTTAATTAAAGTATAGTTGACATAATATATTAGTTTCAGGTGTACAAAATAGTGATCTGACATTTATATTCCTTAGAATGATCACCACCTCAGGCGTCTATTTCAAAATCTGTGCTTCCTTCCATGTCTTTCTGTAAAAACACTTTTGATGCTCAACAAAAACACTTTTGATGACATGCAGGGCACATCTTTGTTATCAGCCTATTGAACCTTCTGTATTTTTATATAGTCCAAAACGAAAGAGACCAAGAAATAAGGTAAAAACTGATAGAGAAAAACACCAAGTTCTTGAAAATAGGCCACTAGAGAGCAATTTTCATGCCAGTAAAATGAAGAACCACCAACTGTTAAATGCACATCACATTTTCTGAAACCAACCGTTAAATGCACATCACATTTATCCTGGAGATAAACACACTGCTATCTCATTTACTGAGAAGGATATGACCTCTGAAATGAATCATACCTAAAAAGGTAACTTTTGGTATACAAATTATATTTAGTATTCATTTTTAAAATATCTCTACAATGGGAAAGTCAAACCTATTTTAAACAATAGAAATTAAATGAAATTAAATATTAAATAATTAAAGTATTTTCAAAACAGTTTTCTATAATGTTTTAAATAGTCTCTTATTCTTTTAGATACCTTAAATATAAATTTTTATATTTCAGCTTATAGTAATAGTCTAACTGCTGTATAGTTCTATAATGGACACTAATGTATTTGGGAAGAATCATTTTAAAACGAATACATACACAATGCTGCAAATAGGTAAGAAATAGTAAATACCCCTTCCATTACATTTTTCAGTATCTTCTCAATCAATACAATGGAATGATGTCATTTCCATGCCACAAACACGAACAGCAACACATAAGAGATCAATACAATCTTGCTTACCATGCCAAACTGCTGCATGTCCATCCCACAGAGTTGCTACTGTCTTCCTTGCGCCATCCCATAAGTTATGAGAATAGGCTTCTTTTAATACATTCTTCCTCTTATAAATGTGTAAGAAAATAATAGTAAGGTAGAGAAGAAAAATAGTAAAGTAAGGAAGTATTAAAAGTATTAGTGGTGTAAAAACCCATAAGAGATAGTTTGCAAAATTCAAATAGTCCTCCAATTGTTCCACGCCAAACCATTCTTCAAATATGTGAATCAGACAACTCATATAGGGCATAGAGTACTGTCCTGTACAGGTTTGATTTTTGTCTATCATTTTTCTTTAGGTGAAAATGACCAATTCAGTTTCTTTCTTCATTATCATGACAAGTCTTTAATTTTGCCACTAGAAGGGAAAAATAATCCAATGTTATTCTTTTCATAGCTAAAAAGTTAAATGTTTTAGTCTATATAAGTACCATATAGTCATTTCTACCAAAAATGAGTAGATTGTTGCAGATTTAAATGTGAAAATTAAAAGGTTTCATTTGTCCACTCAGAAAGTGTGTCAGGTTTAGCTTTGAAATAACTCACAAGTTATAACTGAGGGAAATAAGGCCGATGAAGAATGAAACTTCAGATTGATCTTAATAATTTGACTTTTACCTTAAGTAGATCATACTGAATGTTTATATCTTACTCAAGGTTATGTTGAGATAGCGCTATTCTTCACAAAAGATAATATTAATATCTGATTCAATAAAAGTAACTCACATCTTTAGGAAATTATGACATGCATTTTTGGATATTATCTTTTACAAGCAGGTTTATAGAAAAGCTGTATTTTCCTTTGGCATTATGTAATAATAAAATTTTATCAGTATCATTTTTATCTTCTCTAAAAATTATCTTAAATCTTAAATGACTGAAAATATAGCCATACAATTATTTTATGTTACTCTCTAAATCTGTCAGTTAACTTACCAGAAATTAGATAAATATCTTCTCCCAAGCTTCTTTGCATATATTCTGGAAAACAGTATATAAATGAAAAAAATGATTTTTAAAAAGATAATCAATACTAGAGTTAAAATTTCCATACAATAGTAAGAGATATGCACAAACATGTGACAAATATAAATACAGCCCACACTAGTGTATCACAATTAAAAATTATACTCACTTAATTATGCTTTAGTGAGGCCACCTTTGTATACTGTCTACACATTTACTTCCCAGCTGAGACTTTTTTTTTTTAATTTAGAGCTCAGAGCTATAAAAAATGTTGCTTCTTTGGAAAAAAAAAGTATGAAGTTTAGATTTGTAATTGACCATGTTTTTTGTTTTTTGTGGGTTTTTTTTTTTTTCAATAAATTTGCCAGATAATAATAAGCTGGTCAAACATGATGTTCAATGATATATTTATATTAGCCCTTATGATCATGTCCTCCCATTTTTTTCTGATTCTATTCTTAGAGGTATTTTATCATTATTCCATACAACATCATCGTAGTGAAAATAATCTCAAATCCCTTGGTGATGAGGCAGGAAATAAATGAGATGGAGGAGGGAGATAGAGATACAATTAAAACAATTAAATGCTGTCTTTATGCCCAGATTATCTTGCTAACTGTCTTATTAGCAGGACATGCACTTTGACTTGTTCTTCATGAGATGAAGGACTTAGTCGAATTTCCTTGTAAGCATTTATTTGTGAAAAATCTGGACCTATCATGGTAATAGAAGTAAACGCAGCACACATTAAGACTGGGCTCATCCTGGCCAAGTAGCTCAGTTTATTCGAGAATTATCCCAATACACCAAGGTTGTGGGTTCGATACCTGGTCAGGGCACATTCAAGAAACAACTATCCCTAGTTGGTTTGGTTTAGTGGATAGAGTATAGGCCTGCAAACTGAAGAGTTACAGGTTCAATTCCAGTCCAGGGCATGTACCTCAGTTGCAAGATAAATGATCCTCAGCCCCATGGCATGTACGGGAGGCAACCAATCAATGTGTCTCTCTCACATGGATGTTTTTCTCTCTCTCTCCTTCCCTTCTACTCTCTCTAAAAATCAGTGGAAAAAATCTTCAGGTGAGTTTAACAAAACAAAACAAACAAAAAAGAAAGAAAGGAAAGAAACAACTAATGAATGCATAAATAAGTGGAACAACAAATTAATATGTTTCTCTCTCAACATAAATAAAACATTTTAAAAAATACAGTGGGCTTTGTTTGTGTCAGATTCTAATTAATCCATCTAAAGAATTAAATCACTATAATTACCAGTGTTTGATCACTTAGAATGTTAACATAGAAAAGCATATTTTTAAAAATTAGGGTTTTTCTCATTATGATGGCTATAATTTTTAAAAAATGGAAAAGAACAAGTGTTGGTGATGATGTGAAGAAATTAGAACTTTCACACGTTCCTGGTGGGATGTAAATGTTGCAACCACTGTGGAAATCGGTTTGACAGCTCCTCAAAAAGCTATAACCCCAGAGTTACCAAATGACCCAGCAATTCTACTCCCAGGTACTATATATATCCATGAGGACTGAAAACATATTCACATAAAAATCTGTATATGAATGTTGACAACAGAATCATTCATAACAGCTAAAAAGTGGAAATAAACCAAGTGTCCTCTATCAACTGATGAACAGATAAAGTGTGCTATACCATATAAGAGAATACTATTCAGGTATGAAAAAGTAATGAATTTCTGGATCATGCTACAATATGCATGAACCTTTATAATATTATGATAAGTAAAAAATAGTCACACACTAAGGGACACATTTTGTATGATTCCAGTTATATAAAACTAGAGGCCGGTGCACAAATTCATGCATGGAAGTGTGGGGGGGAGGGGGAGAAGGGAGAAGGGACATGGAAAGTTGGCAGGGGGGAGGGACGCGGGAGGAACGCTGCTGGCCCTTGGCCTCCCAGAGAAAGTGACCGCGTCCACCACCACCCACCCCCAGGTTTCCCCTCCCAGCCTAGGCCCGAAGGCGCCGGCAGGGTCAGGAGAGGAGGTGATGGTCCCCACTTTCCCCTCCTCCTTTCTTCACTGCTGCGCCACCACCATAAGGAAGGGAGAGAACAGGAGCAAGACAAATCCTTGTGTCAAGGGCTGACTTTCAATAGAATGCAGTGACGGAGCTGCTCTGCTGCATACAAAATCCCAATTCAGAATCAGGTCTCTATGAATGGTTTAGCACAGGGCCAATGGGGGCTGGCTGGCCGGGGGACAGGGCTGCAGGAGGTTGGCTGTGGGAGTGCACTAACCACCAGGGGGCAACTCCTGACGCCAGGGTGGGGCACAGCCTGAGGTCCCTTGTCAAGCCCCATAGGGGGCGGGGAAGGGCATAGCCTCAGGTCCCTGATGCTTGCTCGTTAAGGCTCCTTATGGGAACTTGGCCTCAGCTGTGGGTACAGCCATCTTTGTGACAGAGTGATGATCAATTAGCATATTCCCTAGATAGGTTAGGAAAAAAACTATTAGATATCCTATATAATAAAAGGATAATATGCAAATTGTCCCCTCAGGAGTTCAACCACGCACTATGTTGTGTGCTGACCATCAGGGGATGGCGCAGAATGAAGGAAGGTCCTGACCGGCAGCTGGCAGCCAGCAGCCAGCAGCCGGGGGAAGGAAGGCCCCAATCAGCCCTGATCATCGGCCAGACTTGGGGACCCTATCTATGTACAAATTTTATGCACTGGGCCTCTAGTTATTAATAAATTAAAATTTATGATAGCCTCTCAAATATGTTAACTTTTCTTACACCTAAAAACCAATCATTTTGTTGATCTGAAATACAATACAATTGCTCCTAATAATCTAGTCTCATTTCTGATTTTTAATAGGATTGCAAAATCTTATAATTTTAAAGCCAAACTGGTAACTAAACTATACCTCTTATCCTCAATCACATTCTGATTTATTATACATACTAATGCACACAGTAAAAGAAAGAGGAACAGGGCATAGGCAGAATCCAGTGAGAGCTTACAGGGAAACCTGCATGAGATACAGCAGTGCTTTAATAGTGCCCCAGGGCTGGATGCAAGACCCTCCACCAAGGATTGTCCTGGATTCCAATTTAAACCCTCAGAACAGAAAACTCAAAAGGTGTCCCATTCCTTCTTCAAAACCACCCATTGATGTACTAAAAAAGACCTTCCTTATACATTCCTCACTGTAACTTTTCCCTACTGAACCTAGTTCTATACTGTAGAACCTCTTCCATTAGACAACCTCTTAAGTTTCAGGGCAGCTCTCATGAGCTGTGAAATCCCCTTTTCTAGTCAGAATCCTTACTTCTTTAAACCACATTTCAGATATTGGTTTCATAGCCTTTCACCACTCAGGCTACTTCCTGATATTGAGAGGAGCATGTACAGTAATCCACCTGTGCCAGACAGAAAAATACACAGCAAGGTAAGAAGAATATGGAGATCTATAGTAGGCAAGATGGTACAAGGGGGTAGAGGGGCACTCTGTGACATAGGTAGTCTGGAAAGGCCTATATAAAAGTACAGTTAAGCAGAGACCTCAGGAAGTGGGGAAACAAACCATGTGGGTATTAGAAAGAGAATTCCTGACTAAATGAACAGTAAGTACAAAGGATGTACACTTGGTGTGGTCTACTGAGCAGCAAGGTAGGCTAAAGCATGACAGGGACAGCAGTTGGGGAGAAGGAACTTGTAGAACTTTATCTAAGGGAAATGAAGAAGACATCAGAAGAGTGAGATTGCCTGATGGGTGTTAAATGGCTGCTGAGTTAAGAATATACTATACAGGGAGCAAATAGGAAGTTATTGCAATAACTGAGATGAGTGATGAAAGTGGCTTAGACAGTGTGGCAGAGTGAAGGTCATAAGAGATGATCCAGTTCTGGATATATTTTCAAGATAAAGTCAAGAGGATTTGTTGATGAATAGATAAGAGAATATGAGTGAGAAATAAAAGTCTGGGAAGACAAAACAGTTTTTAGGCAACATGGATTTGTGTCCTGGGGGGCACTGCCACTTACTGTGTGACATAGACAAGTTATGTAATATCCCTGCCTCAGCTTCTCCATTTGTAAAATGGGGGTAATAACAGTACCTACCTAATAAGACTGTTATGAAGATTGTATATTAAAAAGCTGAATAAATACTGCTATCATCATCAGCTTACTTGTGAAAGATGGAAGTGCAGAAAGAACAAGTTTGGGAGTGGGATGAAGACCCGGAATTCAGTTTTGAACATGTTGAGATTCTTCTGGACATCCGAGCGACGACATTAAATAGGCAGCTGGATATACACAGAGTGTAGCAGGAAGATAGGGACTCCAGAACTATATCTAGGAAATGGCAACATATCGACAGTATTGAAAACTACGAAACTAAATATCCCTCTAGGGAGTAAATATAAAATAAAAAAGAACCTCCATGACTGAGCCATGAGGCACTCTACATCTTAGAATTTGGCAAGACAAGGAGAAACCAGCATCCTCTTTCTAGGAGTGGTGTCCTGGATGTGAAAGTAAGAAAGTGTTTCAAGAAGAAAGGAGTACTCAGCTGTTTAAAATGATGCTGAGAAGTCCAAGAATAATTGATCAATGGATTTTACAACAAAGAGCCATTGGAAAGTCTTGATACAGTGTGGATGAAAGTTAACTGGAATAAGTTCAAGAAAAAATGGGAGTGAGTGAATTGAAAAGACAGCAAATACAATCAACTCTTCAGAGGAATACTGTTTCAGAAAGGGACAGAGAAACAAGTAGATAACTAGAGAATAATGCGGATCAAGTCTGTTGTTTTAAGATGGAAAAAAATACAGCAGTCTTTAACACCAATGACAATGCATCAGTGAGAGATTGAGAAGTGGAAGATGCAGAAGAGAACTGTTTAGTCCAGTACAAGGCTAGGCCAGAGGGGATAGAATATAATGTACAAGAAAGAGGGTGGCCCAGAGAAGACCTACATAATTGGGTTATTTACTCAACAAATATTTATCAAAGCAGTGGGTTGTGCTAGACACTATTGTAAATGCTAGGATCAGTAAGTAAACAAAATAGATGGTTATAGTAGAAAACATACATAAAGCACTTAGAACAATATGACTCACATATAGTTGGCACCACCTAAAAAATGCCAGCCAGCTATAGAAAGATCAAAACTGCCCTAGCCAACTTGGCTCAGTAGATAGAGCGTCAGCCTGTGGACTAAAGAGTCCCATGTTCAATTCCAGCCAAGGGCACATGCCTGGGTTGCGAACTCGATCCCCATAGGTGGTGGCAGGAGGCAGCCAATCAATGATTCTCTCTCATTATTGATGTTTCTCTCTCTCTCCTTCTCCTTTCCTCTCTGAAATCAATCTATCTATATATCTATATCTATATCTATCTATCTATATGATCAGAACTATGTCCATCCACATCTTCACTTTTTTAATGTTTTTTTTAATGATTTTAGGGAAAGAGGGAGAGAGAAACATTGATCAGTTGCCTTCTGCACACCTCCTGGTGGGAACTGAGCCACAACCTAGGCATGTGCCCTGACTGGAAATCGAACCAGTA
Source organism: Lasiurus cinereus (assembly GCA_011751065.1). NCBI lineage: Eukaryota > Metazoa > Chordata > Mammalia > Chiroptera > Vespertilionidae > Lasiurus > Lasiurus cinereus. Next base: position 1,931,759 of record JAAGEH010000040.1, read on the forward strand.
ACCTTTCGGTGCATGAGATGATGCTCAACCAACTGAGCCACATATCTTTAGCAAAAAATGTGGGCCCAGCCAGTGTGGCTCAGTGGTAGATATGCAACATTTTGGGGATAAGGATATCTGTATCTAAAACTTACCTCCTTGAGTCACTAAATAAACACATCTCTAACATCAAAGTAAGGCAGCAGTAAGGATATGGGAATAGACATTTAACTTAAAAATTAATCTTCTCTTTCCATTCACTAGTAAATGGGACCAAAACATCAGCAATGTTCTAAAATGTGTGGATTTTTTTACCTCAGTTTTTATATATTCTAAAGCAGCAATTTTCAACCTTTTTTCATCTCATGCCCAACATAAACTAATTACTAAAATTCTGGAGCACACCAAAAATTATCTTTTTTGCAGGTCTGACCAAAAAAAAATAGGTATACAGTCATTTTGATTCATTCGCACAAGACACTGTTGTTGTGTTGGCTGTTAAGGAAAGGAGGTCAGTGCCCCTGAGTAAATGGCCAGGGACGGCATGTTTCAGAAAGGCCTGCAGCGCACCGGCCGGACACAGCAGTGCTGAAGGAATGCCAGTGAATGCCACCTAAGCATCAGCAGCCCAGACCAAGCCCTCCGCGCTCCAGCAGCCTGCGAGCCCCCACACGCCTCCCCGAGGAAGCCGCCTGGGCAGTCTCAACCGGCACCCACACCAAGCACCAACTGCTTTTGACAAGCCTGGCCCCGGTGTTCCAGTTTTGCACAGCCTGAGCATGCGCACGTGCATTTTTATTCTTTTTCCCGTGGTCATCAGCAGCGTGAGCGCGGAGACTTGGGTTCACAGGCTGCAAACCCGAGGGACCCAGCCAGACAGCGCCGGGCGCGTGCAGAGTAAGTGCCCACTCAAACTGTCAGCACCACCCGCGTGAGGTCCGACTTAGTCCTTTCCTTTATTTTATTTTTTTTTCCCACTAGTCCAAGGAAGCAGGTACCTAAGGCATCAGACGATCACAAGGAGGATCCCCAAAAAGGTGGAGCCGCTTGCCCGGGTCACACAGGCAGTGAAAGGGGCATCATCAACCAGGATGGTGCCCCGCCTGACGTCGTCCAAGGCGAGCACCTTAACCACTCAGGCCCACGCGGCCTCCACCACTCTGACCACCACGAGCTTTTATGCACCGGAGGTCGGGTCAGAGCCCAGCACCAGAGACGTCGCCGGGCGCGCCCAGGGGCCGCTGGGAGGCGGGGGACGCCTGGCCCCATCACTAGCACTGAGCCCGCCGCGCCGGGTGGTTCTAAAGAGCGCGGGGCGCGGCGGGGCGCGGGGAGCGACCACTCACTCCGGCCACTCACTCCGGTGCCGGGGCCGAACGCCGGGCCGGCGGTAAGCAAACCCGCCCGCGCGCCCCAGCCGCGGACTCCGGGCGCCGGGGAGACCAGAAGCGCGGCCTCGCCTCGCCTCGCCCCGTGGCAGCTCCGCGAGAGACGCTCGGCGCCCGGGCGCCGGGCCGGGAGGAGCCTCGGGAGACCAAGGCGGGGATCGACGCACCTCGGGGCGCGGGGAGAGAGAGGAGAGGCGGCTCGACCTCACCCTCCAACAGTAGCGCAGCTCTTCGGTGGCTCAGCGGCTGAAGGAAGCGGAGAAGTTTGAGCAGCGACCCGCTGAGGAAAAAGCTTAAAAAGTAGCTCCAACCCCGGCGGCTTTGAGTGTGACCCCGCCCGTGGCCCCGCCCCTTCCGGTGTCCCCCAGCCACTTCCGGCGGCGGCTTCCTACCTTGCTCCGCAATCCCCAGCTCGGTCCCAACCCCTCGCCACCCCGTCGGCGCGCCGGGAGGCCTTCTTTCGCTCTCCGGGAACCCTACCCAGGCCCGGGAGGCGGTCCCGCCCCGTGTACCGCAGGGCTGTCTCCTCGGAGGGGTAAAATGTGCTGCGAGAAGTGGAGCCACGTAGCCGAAATGTTTCTCTTCATTGAAGACCTGGAGGAGGATTATAAGATCCTTTGCCTCTGCTCCCGGGCATTTGTAGAGTAAGTGAAAACTTTGCTCTCCCTTTGCACGATTACTCCCCGGAAATGTAGGTGATGCAGCCTGGAACCACGGCCAGAGAGAGTGTTTGAGTCTTGGGCAAGCTGATGTTTTAGGAAAAGGGGAGCCCCGCCTGGCGTGGCTCAGTGGTTGAACAGCGACCTGTGAACCAGGTGGTCGCGGTTCCATTCGGGCCAGGTCACAGGCCCCGGTTGTGGGCTCGATCGCCAGTAGGGGGCGCGCAGAAGGCAGCCCCTCCATCATGATTCTCATCATGGATATTTCTCTCCCTCTCCTTTCCTCTCTCTGAAGTTGATAAAAACATGAAAAAGAAAAAAAGGGGGGAGGGAGGAGGGAAATCCATAGACTTTACAGAGTAGTGTCCTCTGCCATTAAGGGTCTGAGTAAAGCTGTGTAGGCTGTAATGAAAAAAATGTGCTGGTTGATACATGTCATTTTATATTTATAAACTGAGGGGACATCTTAAAATTGAGGAAAAGTTAAATGTAAAATGAAATCCCCGTTAGTGGATTTCACAAGGTAAAGGTTTAAAGATAAGTAACTTGTTTTGGATATCGTCTTTTTTAAAACCTTAAGATTTATTAAAGCACCAATTCACATAAACATAACTGGTAAGGTGAAAGATTTAACTATAATTACATTCGTCTTTGAGCTGTCTTCTATTTTGGGAAAATGTTTGTTTTGGATAAAAGTTGCTATACCTGTAAGATAGCTAGTGGAGGGAAGGGGAAATGCCTAAAGAACTGGATTCTGGAGATGGTTTTCTTTATATCAGACTAGAGGCCCAGTGCACGAAATTCGTGCATAGGAGGAGGGTCCCCTCAGCCCAGCCTGAACCTTCTCCAATCTGAGACATATCTCTCACATTCGGGACTGCTGGGTTCTAATTGCTCACCTGCCTGCCTGCCTGGTCACCCCAAACTGCCTCCCCCTGCCAGCCTAATCGCCCCTCACTGCCTCTGCGTGCCGGCCTGATTGCCCCTAACTGCTCCCCCTACCAGCCAGGTCACCCGCAACTGCCCCCTCCTTGCTGGCCTGGTTGCTCCTAACTGCACCCCCCACCAGCCTAGTTGCTCCTTGCCCCCTTGCTAGCCTGGTTGCCCCCAACCGCCTCCCCTGCCCCCCGCCAGCCTAGTTGCCCCTCACTATTCCCACTGCCAGCCTAGTCATTCTCAACTGCCCTCCCCCCCCCGCTGGCCTGGTCACCCCTAACTGCCCCCCACCCCCGCCAGCCTGGATGCCTCTTACTGCCACCCCCCGCCAACCTGGTCACCCCTCACAGCCTTCCCACCAACTGTTCGCTCCATGCAGCCTGCTTGTTCAGTCATTTGGTCGTCCCTTACTGGCCCCCCTGCCGATCTGGTCGTAGGCCGCCATCTTTGTGAGGGTGTGATGGTCAATTTGCATATTACCTCTTTATTATATAGGATGTGTGAGTTCATATCTAAAACAGGTATATTTACCACAATCATCTCACAGGCCTACTGCTAGATTCAACTTTTGGAAGTAAATTTTATGTGAGAGATTTTTTTCTTTTTAATATATTTTATTGATTTTTTTTTTTCAGAGAGGAAGGGAGAGGTATAGAGAGTTAGAAACATCAATCAGCTGCCTCCTGCACCATCCCCACTGGGGATGTGCCCACAACTAAGGTACATGCCCTTGACCGGAATCGAACCTGGGACCCTTCAGTTCGCAGGCTGGTGCTCTATCCACTGAGCCAAACCGGTTAGGACATGTGAGAGACTTTTAATATAGTTTAATGTAGAATTTTAGTTTGAAGTTATTCTTACTATTCGTCATGTGTTTTTGTAAAGTAATTTGAAAATTAGTCCAAAAAGAAATGGATAACTATGTTAAGTTTAATGTGAAAAGTATTGCTGTTTTTGTATTTATATATTCACTAGAGGCCCAGTGCATGAAATTCATGCACAGAGCGGGGCAGGGGGTGTCCCTCAGCCCAACCTGCACCTTCTCCAATCTGGGACCCCTCGGGGGATCAGGCCTAAACAGGCAGTCAGACATCCCTTTTACAATCTAGGACTGCTGGCTCTCAACTGCTGACCTGCCTGCCTGATTTCCCCTAACCGCTTCTGCCTGCCAGCCTGATCACTCCCTAACGACTCCCCTGCCACCCTGATTGATGCTTAACTGCTCCCCTGCCAGCCCAACCATTACCCACAAATGCCCTCCCCTGCGTATTCCCTCTTTATTAGATAGGGTTTTTTCTTTTTTCTTTTTTTATTAAATCTTTATTATTCAGATTATTACATTTGTTTCTCTTTTTTTCCCCCCTCCACCCGGCTTCCACCCTTCCTCCTACCCTTACCTCCCTCCTATTCACCTCATCCATAGGTGTATGACTTTTGTCAAGTCTCTCCCTGTACACCCCTCACCCCTTTCCCCCTGAGAATTATCAGTCCACTCCCTTTCTGTGCTCCTGATTCTATTATATTCACCAGTCTATTCTATTGATCAAATTTTTAATTCACTTAATTTTTAGATTCACTTGTTGATAGATATGTATTTGTTGTTCATAATTTTTTATCTTTTACCTTTTTCTTCTTCCTATTCTAAAAGAGTACCCTTCAGCATTTCATATAATACTGGTTTGGAGTTGTTGAACTCCTTTAGCTTTTTCTTATCTGTGAAGCTCTTTATCTGCCCTTCAATTCTGAACGATAGCTTTGCTGGATAGAGTATTCTTGGTTGTAGGTTCTTGCTATTCATCACGTTGAATATTTCTTGCCACTCCCATTTGGCCTCCATTGTTTCTGTTGAAAAATCAGCTGTCAGTCGTATGGGTGCTCCTTTGTAGGTAATGAACTGTTTTTCTCTTGCTGCTTTTAATATTCTCTCTTTGTCTTTTGCTCTTGGTATTTTAATTATGATGTGTCTTGGTGTGGTTCTCTTTGGGTTCCTTTTATATGGAATTCTGTGTGCTTCCTGGACTTATAAGTCTATTTCTTTTACCAGATGTGGGAAGTTTTCAGTCATTATTTCTTTAAATAGGTTTTCAGTATCTTGCTCTCTCTCTTCTTCTGGCACCTCCACAATTCTGATGTTGGTACGCTTGAAGCTGTCCCAGAGGCTCCTTACATTATCTTCACATTTTTGAATTCTTTTCTCTTCTTGCTTTTCCAGTTGATTGTTTTCTGATTCTTTGTATTTCAAATTTTTGACTTGATTCTTGCCTTCTTCTAGTCTGCTGTTAGGTCTCTGTATAATATTTTTTATTTCAGTCAGTGTATGTTTAATTTCTAGTTGGTCCTTTTCCATCTCTGGTCCTTTTCCATCTCTAGTTGGATCTTTTTCATCTCCTCTTGGGTCTCGCTAACTTTATCCAACTTTTCTAGGATATTCTTGAAAAACCTTATAAGCGTGTTTTTTAACTCTATATCCAGTCGTTTGTTTTCCTCCATTTCTTTTGTTTGTGATCCCTTCCTTTGTCTTGGCATTTTCACTATGCCAGGAGAACTTCTGTGTTGGATTCAGCCTTATGATACCAGACTTGCAAATCCGAAAAAGCCTCTCTGTTGAGCTTGGGATGGGTGGAGTCTCAGGGCTTAAGGGACCGCCTTGCCTTTCAGTCGGCCCTGCCCTCCACAGCCCCTGAGTCTCACGTGATTGGTGCACGCGCTCTCGCAGTGCCTCTAGACTGCTGCCCCTCCGGCTCCCCTGCGTTCCGGGACCATATGAGTCTGGGTCCCCAGGGTACCTTGGTTGGGGGCACATACTCAGTGGGGAGTGTGCAGGAGGCCACTGATCAATGTTTCTCTCTCATTGATGCTTCTAGCTCTCTATCGCTTTCTCTTCCTCTCTGTATAAAATAATAAAATATACTTGTTTAAAAAAAAGAAACATTTAAGATTTCTCCATATCTGTCTGGCTGGTGTGACTCAGTGATTGAGACCCCAGGCTGCTGCCGCTGGGAGGGGATTGCGCTGTGGGGGTGCGCGCCCCTTCCAGGCTGAGACCCCAGCCCAGGCTGCCGCTGCTGGCAGGGGAACGCACCATGGGGAGTGAATTTGTTTTTGTTTTTTATAAAAGGATCAAGAGGTCCTCTGGGCAGCATTCTGCCAGGCCGCTTATTCTGCAGGCTCTCAGTGTCAGCCCTCCCTGAGACTGGGGGACTCCGGGGGGCTGAGAGGACTGGGCACTGCTGTCTTGTGGCTATGGGCACCGCCATTTTGTCATGGAGTGACCATTAATTTGCATATTACTCTTTTATTAGATAGGATATATTTATTCAATGACTGCTTTTTGTGCTCCTTTGTATTAGGTACTAGTAGGCCGTGGGGTACAAGACACAGCCTTTCTTTACTCATTTTGACTTTACTTACTGGCAAAGGAGATCACTATTAACAAAACTGTTATATTAGCCTTTGGTTAGCTAAAGTTATAAGTGCTATGGGAGGGAAGTTCAGTATACCATGAAAGCAAAAACCTAACCTTGAGGTTTAAAGGGTGAATGGAAATAAACTGGCGGTATGCTTGAGTGGGGGGAAGCATTCCTGCAAGCAGAACTCTGTAAAATCCTGGGGGAGTACAAGAAAGCCCGTGAAACTGAAACAACATGTCTGGCACAGAAAGAAGATAGAGTTGGTGAGATAGGCACTCTGAAAACATGGAGGACTTTGTGGAAGAATGGGTCAGATTTGCATTTTTGAAGATTACCCTGGGTAATCAGCAGCACCTGGGGGATGGTTCAAAGGAGGGGAACCACATAATCATTTTTCAGGCTACAAATTCTGGTGACTTGGATAAAGATTGGTGGCAGTGGAAATGGAGAATGGAGAGAAACTTGAGATTAAGGGGTTAGAATGGATGTGAGGGAATGAAAGAAAAATAGGATGAGAAAGAGAATAGATCCCTTGCTGAAATGATGGCATGGTAGAATGTTGCTTGTGCTGTAAATAGCAGGCTTTAGTTATTTATTTTTTAAGTGATTACTTTTGAAATAATTTCAAACTTATAAAAATAGTTTGAAGAACTCCCATATTCTCTTAACCTAGATTTACCAACTCTCCATAACACACACACATACACAGACACACACGCGCCATCATTAGTGTTTTTCTGGATCATAGTCACAAGCTGCAGATGTGACTACCACTGCTAAATACTTCATTGTGTATTTCCCCAAAGCTAGTATATCCTACACAACTACTGTACTCATTGAAACTAAATTGTTTTAGCTTGATGTATGTTTCAGTTTGCTAAAATATTTAAACAAGTGCTTCCTTTAATGTTAGTCTCCAGAACAATCTTTGCTTGGACCGTGAATATCCTGTCTACTAGGCAATGAATATGTTGGCCTATTTGCAGATGGACTATGGCTTGCAAGTGGATTTTATATATGTGTCAGACAAATCTTTCCATATTTATGTTTCCCTTTTACAGCAAATTTAGAGAGCATTTCATGATTTGTTCATCATTAAGGAGGATTGGGTTCTTCCCCCAATATCCAGAATATCACTTATTTTAATAATTAGTTTTGCCCTGGCCAGTGGGCTAAGTGGTTAGGGCACCGACCCACACTCCACAGGGTCTTGGGTTTGATTCCCAGTCAAGGGCACATACCTGAGTTGTGTTTGATCACTGGCCCTGTGGCAGGCAACCAAACAGTGTGTCTCTCTTACCTGGATATCTCTTTCTTTCTCATCCATTTTCACCTTCTCTCCTTCCTTCCCACTTTCTCTATAAAACCAATGGAAAAAGTATCTCCATGTGAGTATTACCAAAAATAATAATTAGTAGTTATAATTATAAATGCTTACCACAATACTAAATGTTTTATAGATACTATCAATCCTTATAACAGCCCCATGAGATAGGCATTATTATTTCTATATTACAAATTAAGAAAATACATTAGTATATTATTTTTCTATCCTTAACCTTTTTATTAATTAATCTATGTTACTTTGAATTTGTTTCTTCTCTAAACTTATAATTTAATTTTTTTCAATACTAACTGTTTAATTTGCTTCACAGAGATAGAAAATTGTGCAATTTGGGATTAAAAGGCTACTATGTTAAAGACAACGGCAACAGTGCAGGTAATACAGTATAAACTATATAATCCTTTTTTGCTAAAAATTAACCATAACACCATATTCATTATAATTCGTTATAAATACTCTATTAATTTCTTAGCATAAAATATATCATGTGACAAAAATATTCTGTAATCATAGACAGTCATTTTTTGTTACAGCATGGTTCTAGAATCCCTATCAGAGCATAAATTTTCTTTCTTTTTTTTTTAATATATATATTTTATTGATTTTTTACAGAGAGGAAGGGAGAGAGATAGAGAGTTAGAAACATCGATGAGAGAGAGATATCAATCAGCCACCTCCTGCATGTCCCCTACTGGGGATGTGCCTGCAACCAAGATACATGCCCTTGACCGGAATCGAACCTGGGACCTTTCAGTCCCCAGGCCGACGCTCTATCCACTGAGCCAAACCGGTTTCAGCAAATTTTCTTTACTTATAGCAAACTCCTACATGGAGTTGAGGTAGCCTCTTTTGCCCTATGTAGCATTCCTTCCTGAGTTGTCGCCATTAGATAAAAGCAATTTTATCTAATATGAAATTTAAGGCTTTGAAAAGTACAGAACATATAGCAGAATGTTATTGTTTTAAAAGCTGAACTGAGACATATTAAAAATTTTCCATATTTTATTTGAACGTACTTTCATTCAAATTGAGCAGCACCTAATCAAAGATGGTTAGGAGCACTCCAAAGATGAACTAGAAGCGTATTTATAGAGGAGATGCAGAAACAAAACAATCCGGTTGTGATTGAAGTACCCATGAGAGGCCATAACTCTCACCTCTCTTATTAGCAGCTCCTAAAATAACTCCACAAATCATCCTTTTAAATCCACTGATCTAGTGCAGTAATATTGCAGAGAAGGAATATCAAAATGTAATAATTTGCCTCATGGGTACTATACTATGTTCCTTTTTACAGCCTCAGTGCTTTGCACAATGCCCAGCACAAAGGAGATGCTCTAGAAGTATAAGTTGAATGGGCAGCTAAATGGATACTGGTAGGCTGAGCCAGACTAGAAATTGTCTCTTTATTCTTAGTTGGCCATATTTTACTTGTCCATCAATTCCCCTTTCCACCTCCTCCCTTTAAAAAGTGTAACAATTATACACCTTTGGGCAAGGCATGTAATAAGTCTGGGTCTCAGGTTTGCTTCATTAAAATGATAATAAAACCTGCATCTAAATTTTTTCTGAAGTTAACAAATGCTATCTCTAGGAGACCAAGCTACAGAAGAGGAGGAAAGTTGTGATTTCCATGGCGATAAAGAATCATGTGATAGCAAAGGCATAGACCTAGATGAAAGTGAACTTGATTCAGAGACTGAACTCATGAAAAGTATGGGACTGCCACTTCAATTTGGTGGAATGTCTGCACATAAGAATTTTGAGGTAAGTATTCACTTACTTTTATTTATTAGTTTTCTCTGTAAAATCACATGGGATTTTTTTAATCCCAAATCTAATACAGTTATTAATTAGAGCACTCCATCTCTTTTTTTAATGTACATATTTATAAATTAACCAAAACTGTAAGTTGTGATTTGTCCCACATGTGGTTTTCTTCTCTTGGGAACCTGGGTAGTAAGATTCACTTGTTTGTGTAACTAAAAGCCCAGAGTAATGATAGTGGGGGGCAGAGTGGAAGAGCGCAGAGATTGAGGCTATTTTGTTTAATTTAATGTCAAAATAGTTTTGGGTTTTACTTCCTCTTTTAGTTTATGAAGTGGATTTTGTATTCAAGTTGTTTATCTTATGCAGGTGTCTATGAATACTAGAAATAAAATTAAAATTAAAAAGAAAAAGAAAAAACATCAAAAGAAGTACTTAGATGAGATGATAAGAGAATCTTGCAGACAAGAATATGAAGAAGATGACATTTTGGCCTCAGATGATCCATCTTCAGTTGAACAGGATGAGAATACCAGAACATATAAACTTCAACCCAAAAAAGACATTGAAACTGAAAGCCTTTCTATTGAAAATACATTATCTCCAAAGCTAGAAATTACGGAGAAATGGGAAAAGTACTGGAATGAATATGGTGGAGGACTACTCTGGCAAAGCTGGCAAGAAAAACATTCAGATCAAACACTGTGTTCCGAACCTTGGAACGTCCCTGAAACCAAGGAAGAATGGGAACAACATTATAGTCAACTTTATTGGTATTATTTGGAACAATTTAAGTATTGGGAAGCTCAGGGTTGGACTTTTGATGCCTCACAAAGCTGTGGTACAAATATGTGTGGGTCTAAAACAGAAATTGACAACGAGAAAGATGAAAATTGCATGAAAGCAGACTTACTTTCTTTTCCATCTTCACCAATAGGTTGTAAAAGCTCTAATTCAAGTGAAAAAGATCATAATGAGCTACTTGATGGAATTAATAATATATGTCTGAATTCAGGGAAACTAGAGGAGAGCCAGTTAGAGTCATCTGTAAGTTCTGATGGCCATCTGTGGCTAAGTGAAGTTAACAGCAGAAGAGAATGCCCTTCTTCAGGCCAAAGTGAACCATGTAATGGAGGAGCTCAGGAAAGCAACTTGTCAGGGAACAGCGCAAATCAACCAGCTCAGGGTAAGACTGACCAAGATTTATCCTACTAAGTAATAGTTAACTAAGACTGTTAAGAAAAATAACACTAATCCTTTATGGTAGAGTTAAGTAGTGCAAACTACATTTTATAGTATACTGAAATTATTCAGTCCATCTTATTTTTATATCACAAGTTGTTTATTACCCTATTATAGAAATAAAAAATAATATTTTCAGAGAGTTCTCTAAAGTATCATTCCTTTCTCTTATACCTGTGGCCAGTGAATTAAAACCTTGAAACCCCTTTCTAATTAAATTAGAACTCTAATTTAGAGTGAGCTTGGAAAGTCCAAGTTTCTCTAGAACAAATATGTTTCTAAAGTATGTTAAGGAGTGGTTGAGAGCACATGTTAGACATTAGGCCAATCTGAACGAGAGTCATATCTGGAATTCAGTTGGGACAATGAAGTCTTGCTAGAAAGATAATTGAAACAGGGCATGATATTCATTTATAACTAGGAGGGTTGATTTTAGGACTCATAAAATATTCAGGATAAGGAACTTGGTTGATTCCTGCCTAAGTGATAATTAAAAAAAAAATCATCATCACGCAGACTGGTGCCAGTAAAAAGAGTGTGTTAAAAAAAGTTACAATAAGGTGGGTAAGAATGCTCTTGCTACAGAGAAGGGTAGTACCAATTGATGGCACCAAGAAAATGGAAATTTTTATAACTTTTGGGTTATCTTGGCATCCTTGATGTTTGGTACCAAAAAAGTGTGGTTCATAGGGATTTCCTTCTCATACTTTATTCCTATATGAACTGCTTTGTTCATCCCAGGTCACTGATCTTCATCTAGTTGAGAGTTAATGAAGAACCTATTGATTGATTTCTTGTACTCTTGAAATGGAGCTTAACTTTAGTGCAATATTCTCATTCCTTTCGATTTTGCTGCTGTTATCCTTTTTATGTGATTATCTTATGTTAATCTTTGATAGTCTTCAAACCTCACAGATTCTGCCTTCTCTTGCCTGTTTCCAAAACTATATGTATAAATTGACCATTTCTCTTACCTGTTCCCTATGTATTTAATTGTCCATTTCTTTAATTAGCTCCAGTGTGATGGCCATCAGGATCAAATTAAGAATTCTAGATTTTAATTTGTTTTAGATACTCGCTTGAGAGCAAAACATAAGGTAAACAGGGTGAGGCAAAAGTAGGCTTATAGTCACTCATATGGAAAATAATACAATAATTAATAAATAAACTATATTTTGTATACTCACAATTGTAGACCTACTTTTGCCCTACCCTGCATATTGTTTTTTTATAAGTATGTTTTTTACTGTTTGTGGTTGGGTGTCCTCCTGAAATAGTCTGTCCCCACATATTCAAAGCTCCCCACTGTCTACATTGCAGACACCTTTCCACTTCTATTCTCACCCACCTACTTTTTTCCATTCTGAAGAAACAGAGAATAAGGACAGACATGGACCTCAGTTGGAGCCACAACAAGTTATACTCTTTTTAAGTGGTGGTGCTTATCTTTGCTACTCCCATTATTATTTTAAGAGCTGTGTTAGAGACAATTAAATGTATTTACCTCTTAAGAAAGAGAACTTTTTAATCAATGTATTCATGACATCTTTGGAGTCATTTAAATTAAAATTTCATCAAAATATGATAGCTAATAGCTATGACAAAGGTAACTTTGTGGAATAATTTGTGTAGAGTTAGATAGCTATCAGGAAAAAGTATTTTTTGTTCACTTTCTAAGTAATTGAATCATGGAAACTATTAAACATTAATAGACATAGCTCCATTTTTTTTAATGTTCATTTTTTGCATATAGATACACAGAATAGGTAGATGTGGTCTGACACTTTGTCTTATGTACATGTACAATTTATTGCAGGAAAGGCACTGAAATATTTTGATTGCCTTTGTCAATGGCAGGAGAGTTGTCAAACCAAGGGGAGACACCCATAGTAATAATTTGCCTCTTTAGATTCACAGAACTCTTCAGAAGCAGACACAATCCAAGAAAGACCACCTCCCAACAAGATTGATGGAGATGAGAGTGAAGAAGATCCACCTGAACGTAAGCCAAGCAAACTCAAGAGAAGGCAAGTTGCATGGGACCTTTCTTTCTGAAATGTGTTAGCATAAGCCACTCTCTCCACTGTGACATTTCAGCACTGTGAGGAGAAGAGACAAGACCCTGGGCTTTGGAGCATGGTCAAATCCCAACTCTGCCTCTTCAGTTCCACCACAATTTCTTATCTATAAAGTGGAACTGATGCTTCTTCTGTGAGATCATTGGGAAGCTGGAACTAGCATATAATACCCCCTATATAATAAAGAGATAATGTGGAAATTGACCATCATACCCTCACAAGATAGCTGCCTACAACCAGGCCAGCAGGGGTGTGGGGAGGAGTTAGTGAGGGGTGACCAAACGACTGAACAAGCAGGCTACGACTGAACAAGCAGGCTGCGTGGAGTAACCAGGGCAACGGGGGGGTTAGTGAGGGACAACCAAACAACAAGCAGGCTGCATGGGGCGACCAGGCTGGCAGGGGGGTTAGTGCAGGACAACCAAACAAATGAACAGCAGGCTGTGTGAGGCAACCAGGCTGGCGTGGGGGGTTAGTTAGGGGTGATCAGGCCAGCACGCAGAGGTAGTGAGAGGAAATCAGATCAGCAGGGGCGGGCAGTTAGAGATAACCAGGCAGGCAGTCAGGTGAGCGATTAGGAGCCAACAATCCAGGATTGTGAGAGAGAAGTCCAACTGCCAGTTTAGGCCTGATTCTGGGCCTCTAGTACTGATATATTAGTAGCTATCAATGAATGGTAGCTAATAACTAGTAATATATAAGTAGGTACAGTCTGTCTTTCTAAATATTTTTTCCCAAAAGTCTGGGAATAACTGTAGGATTTTATTCCTAAAATGCTCCTCAGATACATCAAAACTAGTGCTCTCATTCTGTATCGATAGGAATACTAAGACAAAGATAAATACTTTGCCCAGAGTTATGTAGAGGTAATGGCAGCTCCCAAACTAGAGCCCAGTCCACCTCCTTCGAAGACAGGACTGTTTCTAGTGGACTACTGATACATGTAATTAAACAAATAGAGAATAATGTCAGGTAAAATATGGTCAAATGCAAATGCTGTGAAATGCAAGAAAAGGATGGACATTACAGAATTTGGATGTTAGCTGGGCACATTTCATTCCTATGACGGGATTGAAGTGCTCCACATAAGACTTCTGTGTTCCATATAGTTTCTAGAAAAAGAGTAAGCACTACATAAAAGCATACCTCTCTTTGTTCCTTCTACATGGTAGACATTGCATGTTAATTCCTCCATTAGTCCTTGCTAGTTCCTAAGGCAGACTGTAAGTACTTATATTCCTAGAACCTAATAGGTACTCCATAAATGTTCAGTGAGCATAATTTCATTTATAAGAATAATCTCTCACCATTACTGTTGCTCAAGTAGTAGGGAGTATTAGAATCATTATCTCCCATAAATGAATGATCCTGAGTTAACTTAATAACACTTGTATCACAACCTGATTCATCTTAGTATTTTTTTTCTTTTATAATTTTTGATTGAGTTGATATTTTTCAAATGTTTCATTGTTTGCTTTTCAGAAAAACCTCTGGAGAAAATACTCTAGGAGATTAGTTTAAGGCTGCAGCTTTTAACTGGTATTTTTTCAAAGGAAAATGGAGAGGTACTGTGTTCAGGAATAGAGATAATTACTTGACAGAGTTTAAGTTTTGAGTGCTTATTACTGTGTTCCAAATACTGCTTGGTACTTTTTCTCATTTGGAAAATTCTGATTAAAATACTGTTTTTCTCAGTTTGTGAATTATGGTCAATAGTTGAAAAGAGAAAGTTTGCATAGTTTGACTATATATTCTTTTGATATTTGCCTGAATGGGTGGGCTCTGCAGATAATGGCTTGTCACCTTTTGTTTATTTGATTAGCCATGAGCTGGACATCGATGAAAACCCAGATTCAGACTTTGATGACAATGGTTCTCTTCTAGGATTCAACCATGGCTCCGGACAAAAGTAATTATCCATAAATGCTGTTGTCCTTCAATCTTAACCACTTCGGCTATCTTAAAGCTCTCTGATATTCAGATAGCTAATAATGAGTATGTAGTTTATATCATTTGAGATGTTGCAGTTAAAACACTAGCCTTTCTTGTTTGTAAGAATTATAGCCATCACCATACCTTTGATGTAGTCACATGTATTAACTCAGTTGCACTTCAAAGCAATCCAATGTTGTGATTCCAATATGTAAATAAAGCAACTGCAGCTTGCCGGTTTTGACTCAGTCACAATCACATCATTTCTTGGAGAGAAGGAGTTGAAGCCCAGCTCTTGAGATTCTAAGCATGTCTCTCTTCACCTAGTGCTTCACATAACTCTGTATACATCTGAAGTGTGAAGCAAACATGCCATGAAAAGGTCCAATCTGCAGTAACCATTTACTGTGAAAGTAGTAAAATCAAACAAAACAGAAGTAACAAGTAAGAGTGAAAATCTTTTCTTCAAATCAGTCCCCAGAGATAATGTAATAGTTGGCATATATCCTTCCTAATTTTTTATGTATATTTTTATGACTATATATGCATACATTACTTCCTTTTTATAAAACACAAAAAAATCATCCTATACATAATCTGCAGCTTGCTTTTATTTTTCTAAACAATGTGCCATCAATAGCCTGCCTTATCATTACATTTATCTAGTCCTTTCAGTAGGGCCTTGGTCATATGTATGTATAGCTAGGTTGCTTCCTAAGACCTACTTTATGCCTTTGAAGTTCCCACAGCTTGGGGTATGTACTAATAGTTCATTCCTTCTTATTGCTAAGTAGTATGCCATTATATGGATGTACCATAGTTTGTTGAACCATTATCTATTGAAAGACATTTGGATTATATGTGCTATTTTTGTGATTACAAATAAAGCTGCTTTGAACTTTTGTGTACAGAAAATATTATGATCTCTGGGATTATATGCCCAAGCATAACATATAAAGAAATTGAAGAGTTTATTGCCTATGACATGAAGACTGAACTGAGTAGTTGAACCACACTAAAGACCTACCATTTTGCTATTTCTTTATTACATTATACTGTGTAGGTTCTGCTTTCTGCTCTACTTATATCAACTTTGGTGTTTCTCATTTACTTGAGAATTAACGTACATATAAAGCTAGACCTTAAACTGCATTTTAAACGTTATTTCATAATTTAGGAAAATGAAATTACAGTAGTAGCTGCTAATAGGAAAATAGTGAAAGTTGTTAGTTTTATTTTATTTTTTTCATATAAAGAAACAAACTCATAAAACTTAAGATTTGAGTCCACTTCTTTTGATTTGGTCCCAGATATGGTGGAATTTCACATTTCAGTCATAGACGGGTCAGATATCTACAGAAGAATGTGAAGTATAAGTCAAAGTTTTTGGACATGAGAAGACAAATAAATTTGAAAAATAAACACATTTTCTTTACTGAAGACACAGAAAAAACATGTTTTAAGAAAAGCAAAACTTTGAGTAAGGTATGTATAGATTTTGTTTTTTACTTACATATAGAATTTCATTTTGTGAGCTTGTCTCTTAAAATTTTTGTTTTCAAATGGGAACCCTGTTTCTATCAGATATAAGGGCACCTGAGATTATTTTCTACTTGCTTTCTAAAGACATGTATTGTGTGAAATAAATTTGAAAAAGATTGAGTTGGGGGTACTATGAAAAGGCGATGTTTTGAAAGCTACAAAGTACTAGAGAGTCTGGAAAGATAAATAGATAAAATTGCCTTGTATATGTAGTGACAATGGAAATTGCTCATCTGTTTTAGGCTAAGTAGGATCCCAGAAGTCCAGTGTCTAATACAACTTTTATAGTAATCCTTAATTTTGAGGTCATCTAAAGGTGATCGATTAAACTTTGTGCTAACAAGTTCATCCTAATGGCATGAGACTCAAGGCTAATTTGGTGATTCACATTGTTAACTTAGAGTAGTCATATCGCCTGTCTTGGACTTTGATGTACTTGTCACCCAAATACCTGGAAAACAAAAGTAGTTAAAATTGCTGTTGCTTGATTTTGATGCGTGATTCTCACCCATTATAGAAAAAGGAAAAAAAAAGAAACACTTTCTACAGAGCAGAACCTTGTATCAGGCACATCTCTAGCAGTTCTTTTAAGTCAACAGAACAAAATCTCAGACCCCATATATTTGTTTTTCCCCTACTGTACATTATCCTTGTTAACTTCTGTATTCTTCCAAAACATACAGCAATTTTATAGCTGGTTTTATTTTTAATTTATTTCAAATTGTTTGGCTGCTGATGATATTTTAATATTTTAGTGACCCTAGTTATGTCTGAAACAGATTTCCAGTATTGGTTCAATTGATCCTATAGGAATTTTTTAAATGTGTTAGATGTGATAGCCTCCATATACAGTATGTATTCATCTGTAGATGAAGAGCAGAAACATAACTGCTAAGTTTTACCCTCGCTGGGGCGGGGGAGGCGTAGGGGAGGGGAAGAGGCTGTTGTGTCCTTAGATATCTGATTGATGTATAGGCACAGTTCTCTCAAAGGAAGATTCTGGGTGGTTGTCTATGCCTATATTCTATCACCCTTTTAATTTCCTAACTTATAGGAAGGTCATGAAGATCTGTTATGAAGAATGTTTTTGCTACAGAAGATAACAAGAAAATATATATCATTTGATCTTAAGCCTTATTAACATTTCATAGAAGAAACTTAATTTATAGGAATCATTTTACTGACTCTACTGCTTCAGTAAAAGTCAGTTCGCATCCTTTCCAAGAAAGCACTGCCTTTATTTCTTATAGACACAAAATCTTTTTAGAATTCATCTTTGTTGCTGAATACCACTTAACATAGATAATAGCCTGGGTCTTGCAGAAAAACTAAAATTAGTGACTCAAAAGTAAGTAGGTACATTTGTAATGGTAACGTCACATAATACAGTTATATTGTTAGAAGTCTTTATGGAAAGCTATTATAAAAGTTCAACTTTATCCTCTTAATGTTAATGGATTATAGAAAGATCATAGTCTTGTGTGTGATCTGATATTTTCTTCCTTTTAAAGAAGTCTTTAATAAGGCCATGGTATGTCCAGACAAGAAAGTGCAATTAGCTTGGAATTACTTGCTCACATTAGCTGTATGATACAGTGTACTTACCACAGCTAATAATTGTGATGCAGCTTGTCAATCAAGTCACAAATAGTAAAGCAGGTGGAAATATTCTGTATAATTGAAATTGGTTCATGCTCGTAACATCTTACAATTTCAGGTAGAAAAATTTCTAAAATGGGTTAACGAACCAATGGATGAGGAAGCATCACAGGAGTCAGTTTCTCATGATGATGTGCAAGACGCTTGCACAAGCAGTGATTCAGAGGAGGAGGGAGTGTCTGTTACCAAAGAAGATAAGCCACTGGAGATGAGCAGTCCAGAGCCTGCAGAGGGTCAGGCCATATCTTCAGCTGGTGAACTTGACACACTTGGAGTGTCT
>JAAGEH010000040.1:1949985-2104669 GCA_011751065.1 Lasiurus cinereus
GTCAGGCCATATCTTCAGCTGGTGAACTTGACACACTTGGAGTGTCTGTTACCAAAGAAAATAAGCCACTGGAGATGAGCAGTCCAGAGCCTGCAGAGGGTCAGGCCATATCTTCAGCTGGTGAACTTGAGACAGAGAAAAATGAAGGGTACAGCACCATAGCAGCTGTCACAGATAAGGAGGATTGTGTTGCTCAGGATATACCAGATTCTCTTCAGGTGGAAACTGAAGGTAAAAGTAAATATGCTCCAACTTGCTGGTGGGTTTAAATACATTCTTAAAATGTTTTTCTCTAGTTTTCACTTATGAATCATCTATACCTAAGGATTCACTGCTATTTAAGTTGAGAGAAGGCATGTTAAGTAAATGTGCTAATGGCTATGGTTTGGCACCCAGAGTTAATTTCCCTCTTGACTGAACAGGCATGATAAAATCAAAGGTAAAGCATATGGCAAAACTGTGTTTGAATACCTCCATCTATGCCATTCAGATTGGTGTTTGCCACTACACTCTGTCCCAGGGCCTATAGGTGGCCAGACCATTTTACCCCTATTAAAATTTAGTATTGCCCTGGTTTTTGTTTTGATCATTCTTTTTTATTTTGTTATTTTTGTAGCAGTTGTGCAGAGTGATAATTTGTTTTTTGGATGGTGAATTGATATAAAGCATTTACAGTAGTTCGCTATAATGAATGGAGAACAGAGTAGCATTTTTACTTTATGCTCTTTTGTACTACTTGAATTTATTTTAAGCAAATGTTCTTTATAATTTAAAAGATAATAATTGTATTCAGTGGAACATTGGGGCTTTATCAGGTAAAAATTTATATTTGAAATAATACTCAGTTTTATAGATGAGTTGTTTCAGACTTGCCTAATGAAACAGTTATATTTATTGTGATGATTTCTTCCTTAGGAATGAATGAGATTTTCTTCTGTTGAATGGAGCTAGTGACATCTGTTTTCATTTCTTTAATTCTGTATTAAGGAAAATAGCTAATTTGAATCTTGTTGGGGGCGTAGAGGGGCTGGTAATGGACCTATGATAACTATGTCACATATTTCCTTGACTTTCTAAACAGCATATTTAAGGTAGTTAAATTTTTTTATTAAGCAACTTTTTTGTTGTACAAGTTTTTTAATGTACAACTGGTGTTCATGTAGCATGTGCAGATTTCTGAAATGCTTTCACGGGCCTTATTCTCATTTAATCTGTAAAATACCCAATGAAGTAGGTGAGATTAGCTCCATTCTGTAAATGTGCAGAGTAAAAATAAAGCCCAGAGAAATTAAGAAATTTGTTTGAGGTCACATAGCCATAAGTGGCATAACAAGGATTCAGTACCAAGTTGTCTGATTCCTAAATCCCATTTTCCCATCACACTACCCTAGTTCCCTATCACACTTGTCATGATGTTGTTAGTTTTCACCTGTATTGATACCACCATCTCAGATGGTGGTTATTAAATGACCTGGGGAGTTTGGGCATTTAGTACTTTGGATTACTTAATGTTGCACAATAAGGTTTGTTCACTAAAAATGTTATTATTCCCTCTCTTGAGAAGCTTACTGCACTTTGCTGTTGATGAGACCATTAGATACTTGCAATGTTCAGATGTCTATAGTAAAACATGTCCTATCTTTAAGGACCATTCAGATGTGATAGAGCTTTATTTGTCAACATCACTTTTTGTCATTATATTTAGCTATGAAAGCACTTCTAATCTCAGAACCAAAATCAAATAAACAAACTAAAAAATTGTTTAAGAAAAAGTCAATCTCTGAACGAGATATTTTTCTACTAAATGGAGCTAGTGACCCGTGTTTCAATTTCTCAGAGGCACTATGACTTCTAGGTCATGGCTGGGTTCAGAGGATGGATCTAGCTGAGAGTTGGAGTTAATCGATCCTTGGGAAATTTTATTTTAAAGAAAGGAAGGAAAATGTTTGAGTTTTTCTAATTCACCAATGAAGCACAGTCTTACCTAACAAATGTAATAGCTTATATACCTTTAATAGTATAATATTACCCAACAGTGCTGTGAAGCAAATAGATATACTACTACTCAGTCATTTATTCCTTTTGAGAAATTAAAATTTTGCACTTTGAGAGCCTGCATTAGTTGTCCAAGCTTGGGGATCCAGTAAGTAGCAAACTAGAGGCTGTAATCTAACGTCAGTGCTCTTTCCATTGTACCCTCCTACTTTTCCAAGTGTGTGATTGCACACATGTTCTGGAGTTCAGTCTCACGTTATGATTATTTGATGTGGCTGCATTTGTAGATAAATTCACCTTGATTTCCTGTTTTTGCAGTATGCATTCCTATTCTTTGTACTCTTTTATTGTAGCTGAAATTAAAAAGAAGAAGAAGAAAAATAAGAACAGGAAGGTAATCAGTCTACCTCCTGAAATAGCTGCTGTTCCTGAGCTGGCAAAATACTGGGCCCAGAGGTACCGGCTCTTCTCCCGTTTTGATGATGGAATTAAATTAGACAAAGGTAAAGTATATATAATCTTGAACTTTAATTTGAAATAATTTTAAACTTATGAAAAAGTTGTAGGAGTAGCAGGAAATATCTGTATCCCCTTTACCCAGACTCATGTTTCTTAACATTTTGCCACATTTGCTTTACCATTTTGTAGGTGTGTGAGAATGTGTTTCTGATTCAGTTGCTCCTATTCCTTAATACTTGAGTGTGTATTTTCTAAGAACAAAGGATATATGTATGTAACAGTGGTAAAATTATAAATTTAACATTGTTACAGAATTGTAATCTACAGTCCATACTCCAGTTTTATCCATTATGCTTACTAATGTCCTTTATAGCATTTTTTTCCCCTTCCAACATAGAGTCATGTATTTTAGTTAGTTTAACGTTTCTTTGGTTTTCTTTCATCTGGAATAGTTGCTTGGCCTTTTTTTATCTTTCAGGAATTTGATATTTTCCAAAGAATAACAGCCAGTTAATGTCCACAGTGTCTCTTAATCTGGGTATATATGTGTTTATAAAACTTCGGACTCAGGTTTAATCCATAGGAATTGATAGATTATTAAACAGAACATCTGATGAAGAAATATCTAGTAAAGAAACATGTAATGTAATGAATGGACACTGGAAACTTAGAATTCTTTTTCAAGTTTTCCTGCCCTTTGAACAGCTTACTTAACTCAATTCTGAAAATTGATGTTTATTTTCATTTTAGAACTACTTAAATTAGATGTTCATTAACTGTCAAAATCAGGAATTCTTGATCACTGGTGGAATTTCAGAGGTCTGTGAACCCCTTGTAATTATTTACAAAAAAATTACATACTTAAAAAAGTACAGAGGAGTTTGTTAGGAGAAATATGGCTAGATAAAAGCTTTTAATTCTGTAAAAGTAGTTAATATTTTTATTATTCCGGGAATGAGTAGCCATTTAAAGTTTTGCTAAAGAAAAGAAACAGGAAAATTGGTGCATCGTTTTGTTCAGAGAAATATCTTCCTTAAAAATGCGAACTTCTCCTATTGGAAAAGAAAGAGGGCACTATCCTCTTCCCTCTGGAGTGGTCACGGGACATGGGACCTCATTTCTGAAAATTATGAGGGTTCTGCTATTCCTGTAGCTTTGTGGCCTTTTGTTGTCAGCTCCTTGGTTTTCCTGGCCCTTTAGAAATGTTTGAATTTTTCCAAAGTATCCAGTACAAGTCTGGTTCATGGGTTCTCCATTAGGAATGAAGTCATTGGGAAACTCTTGGGTAGTTGGCCAATTAGAATGGCTGACTTTACATTTTCCATAGCAGATACTCAGTAGTTAATTCTTCAGACATAAAAATAGGAATTGCATTCAGTTATTGGTGATATATTGCCAAAGAATCAGGCCAGAATTAAAATAATTGCTTTCTTTGGGAATGGGAATGCTGCTGTTCCTTTTTATAACAAGCTTTGTAAAACTTTTCTTTAAAACTAGGTTATTTATAGTTTTTTGAAAAGAGAAACAAGGTTGGCTTTTTTTAAGTATATATTATATAGTAATGATTGTTATATTTATGCTTGGCTTGGCTTCTTGAAATTGAACATCTTAGCAGAAATTCTCTTTCTTCGCAGAGGGCTGGTTCTCAGTTACACCCGAGAAAATTGCTGAACACATTGCTGGCCGGGTCAGTCAGTCATTCGAGTGTGACATTGTAGTGGATGCATTTTGTGGAGTCGGAGGAAATACCATTCAGTTTGCCTTAACTGGAAAGAGAGGTAATTAGCCATCAAGGGAAGAAAAGTAAATTATGTTCAGTTTATTCAGTAAATGTTTCATTTTCCTTCAGTTTATCTTTGCTGACATTTAATATGTAAATAATTTAATGCCAAAGATTTAAAATAATAATAGTTAGCATATATTAAGCATACACTTTGTATCATACAGGTGTAAGTGCTTAGTGTGTATTAATTTATTTAGTCAACAATCTTGTGAAGTGTATCTCTTACTATCTGCCTTTCACAGATGAACAGAAATAGAGAGATGAAGTATGGTAGAGCCAAGGTTATAACATTATATAAAAATATTAAAATGGGGAGACTATTCTTTAGAAGAAGAGTAGACAGGGAACCCCAGCTTTGTCATTCACTACTGTTATGGACATCACTTAACCTTAATTTAAAGGTGATGTGAAATTGAGATTTCCTCTGTGATTACTTTTCAGCTTTGACATTCTGTGACACTATACATCTTTTCAATATTAGATCATCCTCGGTATCTTGATTTTGGAGTCACAAAAAAGAAACTTCACTATTATATATCTGCCAGGAATTGTATCGAGTAGGTAATACGTGTGCTGTTTCTCAAAGGGGAGTGGCTTCAGGAAATTGAACAGTCTGCCCACATTGACATAGCTGAGTCCTGAAGCCAGGACTTTAAAGTGCTGAATAATGTGACATTTTAGGGGCATAAGCTATACTCTGAATATGCTTTCCAGCTACTCCAATGTCTTTCTATTCTACAGATAGCTTCCATTTTAGTCAATTTCAGTTGAGTCTCATTAACTTACATAAAATTTTTAATGTTAACTAGGAAAGCATATGATTCTGAAAAGGATAATATAAACGCTAGGAATGAAGTGAAACTCAGCATTGGTTTTTAAGATGTGTGCTGATGAACTGTGGCCCTTAGGCAATCACTCCTATGCTCCAGAGCATGACATTTGCTGACTTTACATGGTCTCCTAAGAGAAAGCTGTTTTCATATTTACCAGAATAGTTATTATTTTCTTGTTTTCCCCAAATTCACTGTTTACCTTTATTACCCCTATTTTCACTCTGGTAGTTGCTATCTGTGCACATACCCAACTGAATGCTTCATTTCCTAGTTAATGTACAAACATAACAGGAAAGCACCATACTACCTCTTTCCAGTAACAAGACAAATAACTGTTCATGTAGTTTACATTCTAAACTTAAAGAATTTTCCAAGTTTTGTTTTTGCTGTTTCTTAAAGATTTCTTTTTTCCCTTTCCAGTAGTATTCCATATCAGTGATGCCCAAAAGAATTTTCTGTGACGATGGAAATGTATATCTGCATTGTCCCAGTGTGGTAGCCACTAGTCACAAGTAGCTATTGAGCATTTGAAATATGGCATTGTGACTGAGGTTCTAAATTCTTAATATTATTTAACTTTAATAATTTAAAGGTAATAACCACAAGTGGCTGGTGGCTACCTTTATTTGACAGTGCAGTTCTATACAGTATACGTTTGTCAACATTTCAGTTATGTGAGCAAATTGAATGCTTGCATTCTGTTAGGCCTGAAAATAAAGTCTGCCTTCAAAGGAAGTCATAAAAACATGAATATTAATTAAATATATTGATGTTGAAAGTCATTTTTTCTGTTGAATTTTTGGTGGTGTCAGCATATCTCTCCATTTATCTCTACTATTAGTATAGCAGATTGAGCAGCTGAAAAGGACATTTTTATCTTTTTCTTTATACATGTGAATGTTAGTTTAAATAGAACAGGAAAAAATAGCATATAAATGCATGATTTTGCAAGATATAATTTGTGCTTGTATTCATTGTTCAAGTGCATTATTTCTCAAAAGTGTTAACAAATTTTGAAATCACCATGTTCTGGAAAACAGCTATTTCCTTCATGACCATGGTATATGCATCAGGGTTCCACTTAGCCCTTCCAGGTACCAAATAGTGCCACTAGTGCATGCACATGTGCACTCACTGCAAGATGTAAATGAGCTAAATTTAACTTATGTTTGCATTGCTAATTATGAAATTGCAGTAAATTAAGTGAAAGCCAATTTGATGAAAACATAAGGTTATCTATTCCTTCTACCTAAAATGTCCCATTAAACATCATCAGCAGACTTTCTTACCTTTCTTAAGTTGACAAAAGAAGTTTGCCAGCATTTGTTTTATTTTGCTTTTCTGTAGAAGCTGTCAAACTCATTTTGAGGAGATGGGTCTTTTATGAAATCTTGGTATTTATAGGCTTTATATACTGTCAAGGACCTTTCCAAGTGTTTGATACTCAGCCTGTACTCCACACAGAACACAGTGCTGACCATCTATTTGGCTCCCAGTAGATACTTGGTGGCATCTATCTAGTATATGAGGCCAAATGGCACTTAGTCTATAAAAAATACTCTTATACATTAAATAAATACACTGATCAGAAGATGAAGTATTTTACTAATACTAACTGCTAATCAATATTATTTGACTCATCTTTCCTGATCCCATTTTTAGTGATTGCCATTGATATTGATCCTGTTAAGATTGATCTTGCTCGCAATAATGCAGAAGTGTATGGGATAGCAGACAAAGTCGAGTTTATCTGCGGAGACTTCCTGCTGCTGGCTCCTCAGCTAAAGGCCGACGTGGTGTTCCTCAGCCCCCCTTGGGGAGGGCCAGACTACGCGACTGCAGAGACCTTCGACATTAGGACAATGATGTCTCCTGATGGATATCCTTTGAAAGTCCTAAGAGTTTACTCAAACAGTGGCTGTGGAGAGGAAGGGGTATGTGTGTATTTGAGAGAGAGATCCGTGAAGAGTAGAGAAGTTAATAGCATTCAATAGATCCTAGTTGGTTTTACATAAAAGACAGGTGTGTAAAAGTTAACTGGTGATGTATCTCCAAAAGTTATAGCATATGTGAAGTATATTTCTTTGGTTACTCTCTACTGTTACTATTACAAAACAAGAACTAGAGAGCATTGATTGTTTGGAATTATTGTCTGGAAATTGGGAATTTCCTGGAGACCTGTCCATAAAATCTGGGTGACTATCCCTTAGCTATTCTTCCACTCACACTTTTGCTAATTCTCTGTGTGTCTTCACATTTTTCCTGTTACTCTTCCAAGATACTGAAGCAAGCTCTTATGTCATAAAGAATAGCATTTATATTACTTGTTCCTTTATCTCTGCTCCCCAGAGGAATCGTCCCTTTCACTCTAATAGGACACATGTACCTAAATTGCTAATTAATGTTTAGAATGTGGACTACATGAATAGTTATTTGTCTTTACTTGTTCCTGGAAAGAGGTGGTATGGTGCTTTCCTGTTTTATGTGTACATTAGCTAGGGAAGCACAGGACGAGAAAGAGTGTTGTGTATTTTCTGACTTTGTTGCCTACCACTAAGATAAATGAAAAATAGGTTTAACTTCTGCCCTGGCCAGGAGTGGCTCAATTGATTGGAATGTTGTCCTCTCCACTAAAAAATAATAGTAAAAAAGATTTCAGGTTTGATTCCCGGTAAGGGCCCATTCCTAGAATGAAGCTTTCCTCTACATCACAGTGTGTACAGGAGGGAACCCATGTTTTTCTTCTCCTGCCCCCTTTTTCTCTTAAAAAAAAAAAAATTAGTTAAAAAAAACACATGTTCTCGGATGAGGGTTAAAAAATGAGCCCTAGCCCATGTGGCTCAGTTGGTTGAAGTGTCATCCCATATACCACCTAAACTTTGCTGCCTCACACAACAATTTCAAAACTACAACTAAAATGCAAAACAGACATCATCCAGAACCACAGGAAGACTGGCTGGGTGGAAGTTCTACAACTAGAAGGGAAGAGAAAAGCATACTGAGACTCAGAGGAGCTACAGAAGGCAGAAGTACTGAGGCGCGCGTGCAGAGAGGACTGGCAATTGAGTACGCAGCTGGCTTTCTCAAGCAGGAGGGCAAAAAAAGCTCCTGACTGCACCGAATTCTAGTTTTGGATGAGACTCTGGGGATCCAGACTCATTTGGGGAGAAACTGGACTGTCTGGCAGCAGGCAGAACTCGAGGGCAGCTTTCTCTCAGAGGTGCTTGCAGCAATTACCGTGGGACATTTGAGACCCAGGCAGGGCTGACGGGAAACCATTGCTGTTTGCTCAGTCCTGAGACCCCGCCCCATCCAGGCTGAACACAGAGGCTTTTGCAAATCTTGTCTCATAAGGGTGTCTCAAGCACAGAAGTTCTCCCAGCTTTGACACAGCTGATCCTCACAGCCATTTGGCCTGGAGGTCAATTCCTCCCAGTGATACCAACAACAATCAAAGCTTAACTACAACAAGGCTGTATACACAGGCCACAAAGGGGTGCACCAAGAGTATCCACCTCAGGTAACTGGGGAGGCAGAGCTATGGGGCCCTATAGTACATCTAGCACACATCATCTCATGGAAGCAGCCAAAATGCAGAGACAAAGAACTAGGTCACAAATGAAAGAAATGGAGGAAAGCAAATGACTGGATATAGAGTTCAAAACCATGGTTATAAGGTTTTTCAAGAATTTCGTAGAAAAGGCCAATAAACTTAGTGAGACCCTTGAGGATATGAAAAAGGACCAATTAGAAATTAAGCATACACTGATTGAAATAAAAAATAATATACAGAGATCCAACAGCAGACTAGAGAATCCCAAGAATCAAGTCAAAAATTTGAAATACAAAGAAATAAAAAGCACCCAACTAGAAAAGCAAAAAGAATCCAAAAATATGAAGATAGTGTGAGGAGCCTATGGGACAACAAGTGTACCAACATCGGAATTATGGCAGTGCAAAAAGAAACCAAGATGGTGGCATAGGTGAAAACCTAAACTGCTGCCTTGCACAACAATTTTAAAACTACAGCTAAAAGACAAAATGCACATCCAGAACCACAGGAAAGCTGGCTGAGTGGAAATTCTACAACTAGAAGGAAAGGGGCTCATAGAGCCTCAGAGGAGCTACAAAAAGCTGAGGTATGGAGACACATGCATGGACAGGATGGGTGGCAGAGTGCCTGGCTGGCTTCCTCTAGTGCAGCGGTTCTCAACCTGTGGGTCGTGACCCCTTTGGGGGTCAAACAACACTTTCACAGGGATCGCCTAAGACCATTGGAAAACACAGATACAATTCATAACAGTTGCAAAATTACAGTTATGAAGTGGCAACAAAAATAATTTTATGGTTGGGGGTCACCACAACATGAACTGTATTAAAGGGTCGCAGCATTAGAAAGGTTGAGAACCACTGCTCTAGTGGGAGAGAGATGGAAACTTCCAACTGCACTGAACCCCAGTTCCAGGTGAGACTCATATGGAGAGAGTCTGGACTGTCATGAAAAAGGAGGAGTGCACGAAAACTAAGGGAAGCCTCCAAAGGCAGAGGTCTGGAGACTTGCGCATGAATGCACACAGAGAGGACTTAGTGCTGATTATGCAGCTGGCTTTCTCTAGCAGGTTAGAAAATGGAGCCTCCCAATTGCACTGAGCTCCAGTTTTGACTGCACTAAACTCCAGTTTTGGGCGAGACTTTGGGGACCCAGACACATACAGGTTCCCGGAGCACACAGAAACTCAGGGGAGCTGCGAAAGGCAGAGGGTTGGAGAAGCACACATGTGTGCAAAGAGGGTTGCAGCAATTACTGAGGGACACAGACTCATGGGCCTCATAGGGCGGAGCTGACAAGAAGCCAAGGCTGTCTGCTCAGCTCTGAGACTCTGCCCCACCCAAGCCAAGCACAGCGGCTTTTACAGTTTTGCAAGTCTTGTCTCATAAGGCTGACTCCAACAAAGAAGTTCTCTTGGTATAGACACAGCTGATCCTCACAGCCAGTTGGCCTGAAGGTCAATTTCCCCCAGTGATACCAACAACAATCAAGACGTCCACCTCTTGATTGTAACGGGGGAGGCAGAGCTATTGGCCATATAGGACACCAACACACAAAGCTACTCTAACAACTCAGGGAAGCAGCGAAAATGCGGAGACAAAGGAACAGATCACAAAAGAAATGGAGGAAATCAAACTACTGGATATAGAGTTCAAAACCACAGTTATAAGAAGATTTTTCAAGAACTTCCTAGAATAGGTCAATAAATTTAATGAGGCCCTCGAGAATATGAAAAAGGACCAACTAGAAATTAAACATACACTGACTAAAATAAAAAATATACAGAGACCTACCAGCAGACTAGAGGAACGCAAGAATCAAGTCAAAGATTTGAAATACAAAGAAACAGAAAACACTCAACTGGAAAAGAAAAAAGAATCCATAAATTTGAAGATAGTGTTAAAGAGTGTCTGGGACAACTTCAAAGATACCAACATCAGAATTGTGGGGGTGCCAGAAGAAGAGAGAGAGCAAGATACTGAAAACCTATTTGAAGAAATAATGACTGAAAATTTCTCCCACCTGGTGAAAGAAATAGACTTACAAGTCCAGGAAGCGCACAGAACCCCAAACAAAAGAAATCCAAAGAGGACCACACCAAGACACATCATAATTAAAATGCCAAGGGCAAAAGACAAAGAAAGAATATTAAAAGCAATCATTATTACCTAGAAGGGAGCACCCATACGATTGTCAGCTGATTTCTCAACAGAAACTATGCAGGCCAGACGGGAGTAGCAAGAAATATTCAAAGTGATGAAGAGCAAGAACCTACAACCAAGATTACTCTACCCAGCAAAGCTCTTATTTAGAATTGAAGGTTAGATAAAGAACTTCACAGATAAGAACAAGCTAAAAGAGTTCATCACTGTCAAACCAGTATTATATTGAAATGCTGAAAGGTATTCTTTAAGAAGAGGAAGAAGAAGAAAAAGGTAAAGATAAAAATTATGAACAACAAATACATATCTATCAACAAGTAAATCTAAAAATCAAGTGAACAAAAAATCTGATGAACAGAATAAACTGGTGAATATAATAGAATCGGGCATAGAAAGGGAGTGGACTGACAATTCTTGGGGGAGAGGATAGAGTGGGAGTGTGTGGGAAGAAAATGGACAAAAATCGTACACCTATGGATGAGGTTGGGGCGGGGGTGTAAGGGGAGAGGGTGGGGTGGGAACTATGTGGAAGGAGGCTATGAGGGAAAACGAACAATTATAATAATATGAATAATAAAGATTTATTTTTAAAAATAAAATAAAATACATTTGGGTTATAAGTGAAGAACTTAATCTCTGGTCAGAAATTAACTGCTGTTTTTGTCACTTTTCCTTAACTGTTGTCCACCTTTGAAATTTTCAGACTTTCTCAGAAGATTACTAATAACATTGTTTATTTTCTTCCAAGAAATGCTGATATTGACCAGGTAAGCCATTACTGGAAAACTTCTGTGAGCCTTTGCATAACTGTTAAAAAAGAATGGGTAAAAAATAGATCCAGCAAATTGCTTTAATTGAGAGTGTGTTTATAAGAAGTCCCTGACTTCTTTCCTATTACTAGAAAACTGGGAGTGTTTGCCAATTAAACCCATACCTATTTCATTCTCTCCTTCTCCACCATTCCTGGTATACATACACAGAAACAGCATGCTAGGCTTTTAATTATATACCCTGAAAGAATGACTAAATGTGTTGTGTTCATATGCACACACCTAAATTAGTCACGATCTATCTCTACTGACCCTACCTTGAGAACAGAAATTTCAGGTATTCATAAAAATAGTCACCTAAATAGAAATATAGACAGATAAAATCTTAATTTGGCCAAGATTAATTCAACTATTGTTTTGGATGATAGGATACTTGACTAACATTAAAATGTCTTTATTGAGATCTTACCATAAGCATGTATTTTAATTGCATGTTTTTTCCCCTAGTAGAATTGGATCTAATATAACTGCCTCATAAAGATTTGATGATACCTTTATTTCATGCTTTTGTTGAATTTTTAATAAACACTTACTACATACTACCTTGTGCTATACATCGGTTAAATCGTTTGTCTCTCATATTTTGAAAAAACAAATTTTACTACAATGTTGCTAGGTGTGAATTTGTTCTTTCTTTCCTAATTGATACTCTGAGAACTGACACTATCAATCTGAGCTTTTTCATCTTATTCTAGAGAAATTATCTCTTTAGTTGTTCAATAATATTCTCCTTACCATCTTGTTTCCTTTTTCTGGGACATCAGTTATATTTTCTAGTGTTCTGTCTCCTTTTTCCTTCTGAGAGATTACCTCAATCTGGTCTCCCAGCTAGCTGATTCATACTTCAGATATATACAGTCTAGCATCAATCTAATCATACTCTTTATATTTAATTATTTCTGCATCTTTGCTTTCATTTGCATTCTAAAATTATTATTTAAAAGTCTAAATTCTTAACCTATTTTATCCTTTCTGCATACAGCTTGATAGAATTTATAATCCAGTTTGTTTTCCTTCCATGAAATACTTGTGACCCCCAGATATCTTCTGGGTATTGGTAATTCTCGGGTAATGCAAAAAGATAAAGGACAGGCCAGAGCCCAGTGAGTGTCAAACTGGCTGCACTTTAGAATCACCAGAGACACTTGTAAAAAAAAAAAAAAAACTGGCTATGCAATCCCCACCCCAGAAATTGATGTAATCGTTTTTTTAAAGCTCCCTTTGTCCATTGTCCTGTATAGCCTGTGTCAGCCCAGTGATAACTTCATGGGATGCAGGTGACCCAAGCACCACAGACTGCACTCACTTATCACAAAACACTCTCAAGACATAGCTCCCCACTGACACCCTTTCGGATTGGCTGGACAAAAGCAGCATTTAAAGTTTGTACTCTTTAATCTTAGAGTGTAATTCATCAGCTCTAGGGATTCAGAGAAAAAGGCGTGAGAAGGCAGCTTCCAGGGTTAGTTCCCACCTGTTTCGGCTTCTCACAACAGAACGTCTTTTTAGACTGCCCTAACTTTACTCCTGAACATAGACCAGAGTTCACAGTCTCTGCAAGTGAGCAACATACACTGTTCAGACAAGGCAAAGGTAATGGATAGGGAGGAGCCAAAGCAGGTCAGGTTTCTTGTTTGCCTTCTTCCTGTTTTACCTTCCCACAGGACCGACCTTCAGTCCTCTAGATACACATATTCACGCCATCCCGGGTCTCCATAACTATTTTTTGTTTGGTGGTTTCCCCCTATTGTCTCCAAAATATACCTTATAGGAGTCAACAGGCATGCTAGTTCAGCATCTTCCTAGATTGAAGATAGGTGTGTAAATAGTAATAATAAATAGTAATACAGCCTTCTCATAAGAAAGGTAGAGCTTAAATTCTCTGGCTTCGTGGTGGGCGGTGTCAGGAAAGGCCCTGGATGATATAGCATGCAAACTGGACTTTAAAGTTAAAGGTGGGAGTTGAGAAGTTGGCAAGACTGTCAATGACATGGAAGTGGGAATATGTGGGTAATGTTTAGGTCATGGGCTA
This sequence comes from Lasiurus cinereus, assembly GCA_011751065.1. Lineage (NCBI taxonomy): Eukaryota > Metazoa > Chordata > Mammalia > Chiroptera > Vespertilionidae > Lasiurus > Lasiurus cinereus. Next base: position 1,963,630 of record JAAGEH010000040.1, read on the forward strand.
AAAAAAGAGAGTAAGAGTCAGGCAGACTGGAGTTTAGTGTCAGCCTTGTACTCACTGGCTTTCTCATGATAGTTTTGAGGAATAAATGCAATCAGTAAATAAAGCATTTATCATAGTACCACTCACAGATCCTCAGTAAAGTCTTGTGTCTGTTACTTAGAAGATACTATTATAAAACTATGGAAAGAGTGTAAATGTTACTAAGATTTTGAATAAGACCAACATGAAAAAATGGTATGTTTTCTATAAAGGAAAGGATAGCTTTAATATTTCTGAAATGATAGAAATATTAGTATTTAATTTATAAACATATATCTTAGAATATAGATTTTTTTTATCTCCCTCCTATCAGAAACCAGATATACTTGCTTATACTGTACATTATTAGCAACAGCTATAATTTTCTATATGTTCCCATCTTTAGTTTATTGTTAGTCTTTGGAACACTGATTCTCATCTCTCTCTGCAAATTAGAATTACCTGAGTGTGGGGGGCGGGGGTTAGTAATAATGATAAAATGTACATAAAGTTTATCATAAGTAATTTTTAAACATTCAGTTCAGTGTCATTAAATACATTCACATTGTTGTGCAACCATCACCATTATCTCAGGACTTTACCTCATCTTCCCAAACTGAAACTATGTCCTCTAAACACTAAATTCCCAATAGCCCCCACCAACCTGTCCCTAACAGCCACCATTCTACTTTCTGTTTCTATAAAATTTTGACAACTCTGGTAACTCTTGTAAGTGGAATCATAAATATTTATCCTTTTGTGTCTAGCTTATTGCACTTAGCATAATCTCCTAAGGTTCATTCTTATTACAGCCTGCACTTGAATTTCCTTCCTTTTAAAGGCTGAGTAATATTCCATTGTTTGTAGATACTACATTTTGTCCATTCATTCAACAAAGGGCATTTTGGATTATTTCCACCTTTTTGCTGTTGCTAATAATGCTGTTGGGAACTTGGGCATACAAATACCTATTCTAGTCTCTGCTTTCATTTCTTTTGGACATATACTCAGGAGAGAAATTGCTAAATTGTAAGGTAATTCTGTATTAAGTTTTTTGAGGAATCACCATACTGTTCTCCATAGCAACTGAACTACTGCACATTCCCACCAATGATTCAAAAGGGACCCCACTTCTTCACATTCTTGCTAATAGTTGTTATTTTCCGGTGGTGATTGTTCGCTAATGGCCATCCTAATGCACATGAAATGCTATCTCATTGTGGTTTTGACTTGCATTTCCCTAGTGACTAGTGATGTTGACCATCTTTTCATGTGCATGTATTCTGGATGTTAATCCCTTATGAGATATGTGTTTTGCCAGTATTTCCTCCTATTCCATAGGTTGCCTTTTTATTCTCTTGATAGTGTTCTTTGTCCCACAAAACTTTGATTTTGAGGAAGTTCTGTTTTATCTGTGTATTGCCTGTGCTTTTGATGTCATATCCAAGAAATCCTTGTCAAATTCATTGTCTTTTTCTTCTAGGAGTTTTACAGTTTTAGCTAAGTAGCTTTTTAAAACTACTGATAACCTGATCCACTGGGAAAGATTCTCTCTAATTTATTTTCTGGGATGAGGCCCAAGCATACATTCTTTAAAACTCCCCAAGTGATTGTAATATGCTCCCAGAGTTGAGATTCTCTGGGTTAAGAGAAGAGTAAATAAAAGTTAACAAGCCTGAGCTCTTATTCTGTGGATTAAAAGATGAAATTAGATCTTGGAGCCTGCCATCTCTTTATGAGCCAGTGTGGGTAAACATTAGGCCTCTCAAATACTATATGCCATACCAGTTAAAAGAAAAAGCACTGTTCCTTTCTTCATGCACTTTTATAACAAATTTGATACTAAACTTAGTATCTGCTACTCATATCTGTGACTCAGAACTGCATTCTAGTTTCTCAGAGAAGGTTGAACCCATTGATTCCATAATTCTTATTTTTCTAATGTAAATATTATACTCTGTAACTAACTAGTCTCATAAGAGGCTATATGATCGTTATATTAAATATAAGATGGGCTGATTTGTATACTTGAATGACAATAGGAAATTTATTATTGCTTATAAAATTACAGTTAGTAAACTTTTTTCTAAATTAACACTACCCCAGAAGTTAACTTTTTCTCTTTAACTGGTGTTTTTCATTTACTTCCAAAAGCCTGCCAGAATTATAGTTGGTAGTTCATTCACGTTTCCTTCCTCTAGAGGGAGTAATGACTCTAGACAATAATAAAAGTAAAAAAGGAAACTTGAGCATTATATTATTTGGTACTGAATTTGGATCAAATTACAGTGGGAAGTTAACTTTTCTTTTTTAAAATGAAACTTGATATGTATTTTTTAAATAAGAGAAGAAGCATTACTACAAGATTGAAAGAGAGCAAAGAGATACAGAAAAGTCAACTTTTTGTTAAAGAACATTTAGAATTTTACTACAAACTAAATTTTAAAGTGGACCAGGTATTAAAGTTTATGTGTCTGCTGTTTAAAATTCAGGCTGCATTTTCTCCATATAAATGTCTATAAAGACCATTAATTTCCCATGCAGGGAGATTTTTACCCAGGATAATATGTAGGGAGGTTACACTGAGTATGGATGCTATAAATATAATTTGTCAGTCTTTTTATATAGGAGATGAGTCTAATTCTTTTCTGTATCTAGTAAAATATTTTTCTAGATCCCCTATGACCTTTATATCTTATTCCCTTTTTCTGTTTGAGGGTTATTCCAGGACTTGTATCTCTTGTTGTCTAAGCTTTCACAATCAAACTCAAGCACTGAATGATTTAAAAATCACTTTGTAATTGGCTCTTTAGATGGAAGTTATATCTACCTGAAAACACTATAGAAATTTGAGAACTAATTAGATTGAATTCAGAGAGCCCAATCTGGTTTTCCTTAATTAAATCACTGTTTAAAGGAATGGGAGTATAGTACACTTAGGCTATATCTTAACTCATAGAAAAATTATTGTGAAATAATTATACTTTAGATATAATAGTCAAAACGTCTTTTATTAGTTAAAGACAAATTTATTTTTGCCATTGTGAAAAATCATTGACATAGAGGTACTAAAACGAAAAATAAAATAATTATTCCAAGCCCTGGCTCAGTTGGAGCATCGTTCTGCACTAAAAGTTTGCAGGTTCGATCTCTCTCAGGTCACATACCTGTTTGATCCCAATCTTCGAGCCCATATAGGAGGCAATCAATCGATATTTCTTTCTCTCCCTCTTCCTCTCTCCCATACTCCCCCCCCACTCTCTCTCTCTTTTTCTCCCCCTCTCTCCCTTTCTCTCTTTCTCTCTCTCTTTTTCTTTCTCTCTCTCCTCCACCCTCCTTAGTCCCTCCCTCCCAAAAAACATATCCTTGAGTGAGGATTAAAATAATTTTAAAAATGTTTTCTTAACAATTATCATTTTAAGACTAGTTGACTATTTTCAATAGTTTTACTTTATTACATTTTTTATTAGCAAATAATGGAATGTACTTGTGCTTTTGATCATTATAAGAGGTACTGAGTTGGACTTCGGTTGTTTTTTATTTCTGTTAATAAACAGCCATCTTGTTATCTTTACTGGTGGGGTTGATGTAGACATGGTTACTGCATTGATGGATTTTCTTTTAAAAATCCATAGAGTGACCTGTTGTTTCTTCCCTATTTCTATATCTGTGGCTTCTTTTCTACGAGGAAGTTGAAATGCTTTAAAATACATCCTCATTGGGAATGCATAATAAATTTTTCCTCTCGTATATTATGTGTAGTGTCACTGAGATAAGACCTTTCAGCCTCCCAACCAACTAGACCAACAGCATATCTCTTTGAGAAATACATTACAGTTTTACTGATTGCAGAGTTCATTACTGGAAAGCAGGTCTCCTGTTTTTGTGGCATCTTTATTGAAAACTCCATGTTCTGTTCAGTGACTCCAGGGCTTCTCATGCATTATTTCCCTTATTCCTCATTACTACCTCAATATAATTCATGTCTGGTGATGTAATGATGGGTTAGAAGATAATATATTTGCTAGTTAATAGACTCAGGTTGGATGAATAAATGGGCTAATACAAAACGTTATCTATATAGGAACTTAGATAACAAAAGCATTGCTAGTTTGAAGCCTCCTATTGATGTTAACTCTGTATAGGTGGAAAGGGAGTGGTGCTTTTAGCTTCCTAATAAAGGGGTTGGTTACGGTATTCTAGTAGGCCTCAAAAAGAGCAATCTATTTTACCCCAATAAAAAGGAGGGGGACTAAAACCACACATACACACACACACACACACACACACACACGAGCAAAAGGTTCAAGAGGTGGTCAAGGTTGGGAGAAAAGCAAGAGACCAGTTAGAAAAGGAAAAGGTAGTAGCAGAGACTAGAACTTGTGGGAGTATATCCGTCTTGCTCTCTGATGGATTATTCCTAGTACCATGTAGCAGGCTCTCAATAAATATTGTTGAATGAATGAGAGGGTAAGATGCCAAAGATAAGATGAACAAGACAAAAGTGTTCAGTAAAGTGACTTACTCTTTAAATTTCTATCTTAATAAACCTGATATTTGGGGAGGATGTGTTTGTTTTCTCTTCCTCTGAGTTCTTTAGGCTCTGCCATTGGAGAGATTGGGTCAAATGCAGTAACATATCATGTGATCTTTCCCATAACGTCACAGTATCTGAAGCAACAGGTATTCTACCAATAAATAGTGCTTTATTACCTGGAAAGTAAGAGGGAACATTTGAGACACCTCATTATTTGAAGGACTCAAATAAAAAGCCAAGTCATCTTACTATTTGATGAACCATATGAATGAAGGATTTATTTTGAAATCATGTTTGTATATATGTGACTTTATTCTGCTCCTTTTTTTTTTTTTTTTTTTTTAGGTGGCATCCTTAGCTGGGCCTGGAGGACAAGTGGAAATAGAACAAAACTTCCTTAATAATAAACTGAAGACAATCACTGCTTATTTTGGGAACCTGATTCGAAAACCAGTCTCTGAATCATAACTGTGAGATGGTACAAAGACAGAAAGATCATATAGCAGTCAGAACATTATTCAGAGACAATTGAAATTTCTTTCTCTATTCACTGATCTATTAAACCTATAGTCTTATATCACCATATAAAATAGAAAGTACAGAAGATTAATGAATATTAATGAGGTACTTAGAGATCCTTAATATTAACTGTATTATTAGAGGCCCAATGCACGAAGATTCATGCAAAAATGGACCTTCTTTCCCCTGGCTGCCGGCACCGCCTTTGCTCTGGCCTGGAGGGGCTGGGGCACTGCCGATGCTCTGCGCCTGCGCACACAAATTAACCCTCCGTCCTTGTTGGGTTAATTTGCATAGTCACTCCGGTTTGGCTGGTGGGTGTCATGAAGGTATGGTCAATTTACATTTTACTCTTATTAATGTAGATTAGGATAGTAAGTGTCTGATAGAGAAAAGGTAGACTTTCTCTTATCCTTAATGTCAGTCAGCATGTGTGTGTGTGTGCCTATGTTTTTTTAAAAGGATTTTATATATTTTGGTTTAATATCTTTGTGTTCGTGTGTGTGTGTGTGTGTGTGTGTGTGTGTGTGTGTAAAGATTAATTGTGTTATGTTTAATAAAGAGGAGATACAAAGGAAACAACGAATGAGTTACAGAGTATCCACCCATTTAATAACCCCGGTGAAAATAAATAATGTTATACTTTTAGGGATAGAAACATGAACAGTACAGAATGGTACAAAATGAAAAGTAAAAATCTTCCACCTCCTTCCACTATCCTTCCTTCATCTATCTAAAGATAACAGTATTTTAAATTTCTTTGGAGGACAGAAAGGAATTGCAATAGACTGATACACTTTTTTCTCCTCATTGATGTACTACCCGCTCCCTCCCCTCCCCCACCACCACCTTTTTTTTTTTTCTTACTGTATTTTTTACTAGTATATCCTGGAGACCTATCATGTCTGTACATACATACTGCTCTACCTTGTTCCTTTTATTAGCCATCTTGTATTTCATCTCCTGGATAAACTGTAATTTAACCAGTTTCCTATTGATGGAAACTTGGGCTGTTTTGAGGTTTTTGGAAATTATCAACTGTTCTATGCTAGGATTAGCATGCATGTTTTCTTCTTTTTCTCCACTCTGGCCACCATTTGCGTTAGAAAAATGGTATCTTACTGTTTTGGGGTATTTCCTTAATTATGAATGAGATTTGATAATATTTTCATACATTTGCTCTTTTTAAAATAGTTTTCCCCTTTTAAACTGACTGTTCCTATCTTTTATTATTTTTTTTATTTTTTGTTTGTTGCCATACATAAAGTTTTCAGTTTTATCAGTATTTTTTTCTTTGCTACATTTGGGTTTATGCCCTTTAGAAAGATCTTATCCATTCCCAGAATATAAATACATTTATTGCAATCTTTTTTCCAGAACTTTGTTTTCATGTCTTTTGCTCCACTTGGAATTTGCTTTTATTTTATAAAGTTGATGTTTTTAAAACTTCTATTACAAAAAGAATGTGAAATATATTTTGTAATAAGATTTTTTTTCTATTAAAATGGCAAAGAAAGGAGGAAGAATATGTGTTTCTTGTTATTTATCTAAAAATTGTGTTATTTCATTTTTACAAGTAGGTGAAGAGACAGGACTTTCTGGCTATTGGGGATCTGAGACCTTTATCTTTTAATAATACAGGTTTGTTAAGCATTAAACAAAACATGGTTTGGGCTAAGATGGAGTTGGAGGAATTTCAATAAATTGGGGGAATTTCCAGTAAGTACTGAAAAATAATTATTAAGTCAAATATACTTTTGTTGGAGAATAAAGAAGCAATACTAATTTTAGTCTCTTGAAATTTTACAATGTAGGCCTGGTTACCTTGCAATACAGTAAGTAGCAATTGCAGTAGTCATTAAAGACTAAATTATTTTTCTTTTTCTTTTTTTGCAACATCAAAATCTATTTTTATAATTTTTCAACAGATAGCATTAGTATGTATATCATAAATATGTCACCATTTTTTAAATAATGTAGGCATTGGTTATGAACAGTTCTACCTGTGCCCTCTAGAACTCAGATGTGACCTTTCTTAGCCACTTGTCTTTGTCAGTTAACCTTTTGTGCAGACACTTTTTCCTTAATTCATTTTCCTATATTTGTATGTTATTAATATTTAAATTAGTCTTTCTGAACATAGATGTAACTGATTTATAGATTACTAGTGCTTAAAAAAAAAAACACTTTATTTTGCAGCCCTGCATTTAAATCAAATCTTACCAAGAAGCCAAATATGCAAAATGGATAAAAAGTGAAGCCCCAGAACTACTTAGTGAAGAAACTAGCAGTCCTTGTTCTAGTCCAACTCTTACCTTGTTAAACCTTTTAAAGACATTTTTATAAAATAAACTAGAGGCCCAGTGCATGAAATTTGTGCATTGGGGGGAAGGGTCCCCTCAGCTCAGCCTGTATTCTCTCCAATCCAGGACCCCTTAGGGGATGTCGACTGCCCATTTAGGCCCAATCCCGGGGGCTAGGTCCTAAATTGGATATCCCTCTCACAATCCTGAACCTCTGGCTCCTAATCTGCCTGCCAGCCTGATCACCCTAACCGCCTCTGCCTGCCAGCCTGATCACCCTAACCGCCTCTTCCTGCCAGCCTGCTAGCCTCTAACTGCCCCTTCCCCCCACCCTCATCCCCCTTCCACTTACCTGACAATCCCTAACTGCCCCCCCTGCCAGCCTGGCCACCCCCAAGTACCCTTATCCAACCCCACCCCCCACCGGCCTGGTCTCCCCTCATTGCCCTCACTCAGCCTGTTGAGTCACCTGTCTGTCTTTTTTGGTCGTGAGAGCCCCTGGCTTTTTATATATATTTTAACAATTTAAATCCAAAGTTAACAAACTCAAAAGAGTTTACAGATCAAAAAAACTGAAGTACTAGAAAATTAAGTAATTTGTTCAAGTTTAAAGAGCAAAAGTGCCCTGTGTATCTGGCATGTAGTAAAGTGTAGCTAGTATTGGTTATTATTATTCTTAAGGAAAAATAAGAGATCAAAGAAGGTTTTCATGATAAAAACAAACTGGATATAAAAAGAATGTGTCTAGACATGATAAGGGCCATATATGACAAGCCTACAGCTAACATCAAATTCAAGAGTGAAAAGCTGAAATCTTGTTCTCTATGATCAGGAACAAGACAAGGATGCCCACTCTTACCATTGTTATTCAACATAGTACTGGAAATCCTAGCCAGAACAATTAGGCAAGAGAATTAAAAGGCATTCAAATCAGAAAGGAAGAAGTGAAACTATATTTGCAGGTGTCATAATATATATAGAAAATCCTAAAGACTCCACAAAAAAGCTGTTAAAACTAATAAACATTCAGTGAAGTTGTAGGATTCAATTTCAATACATAAAAATCAATTGCTTCTCTATACAATAATAAACTATGAGAAAGAAAAATCAAGATGATAATCTTATTTACCATTCGATCAGAAAGAATAAAATACTTGGGACTAATTTATTTTTAATTTATCTTTATTGAAAATATTCATATGTCCCATTTTTTTCCCATTGACCCCCTCTACCCTGCCCCTGCCCATCCCCAGGCCTTCACTGCACTATTGTCCATGTCCATTAAATATGTTTTTATTAATTTTAGAGGGGAAGGGAAAGAGAGTGAGAAACAAAGATGAGTGATGTCTCCTGCACACCCCCTGCTGGGGATCAGTCCTGCAACTTGGACATGTGTCCTGACCAGAAATCCAGCCACCTTCTCAATGCTGGGATGATGCTCAACCAATTGAACCACACCAGCCAGGGCCCTGGGACTAAATTTTACCAAAGAGGTAAAAGACCTATACACTGGAAACTAGAAGACATCAATAAAATAAATTGAAGGCACAAATACATGGAAAGATATTGCATGCTCAAGTGTCCATACTGCACAAAGCAATATACAGATACAATGCAAACCCTATTACAATTCCAATGGCATTCTTCAGAGAAATAAAGCAAGCAATTCTAAAATTTGTGTTGAACCACAAAAGATCCTAATAGGCAAAACAATCCTGAAAAAGAAAATCAGTTCAAGTGTTACTAATTTTAAAGTACTACAAGGCTATAGTAATCAAAACTATACTATTGGTATAAAAACAGTCACTTATAAAAATGGAACAAAATAAGGGCTCAAAAATAAAACCCACAGATATGGTCAATTAATTTATGGCAAAGAAGTCAACAATATATAATGGGAAAGGATTTTCTCTTTAAATGCTGGTAGTAAAACTGAATAACGACCACTGTCTTACACATATCAAAAAATAATCAACTCAAAATAGATTAAAGACCTAGACATAATACCTGAAGTCATAAAATTCCCAGAAGAAAACAAGGGGACTCGCTCCTTAGCCTCATTCTTGACCACATTTTTTTTTTTATTATTTTACACCAAAAACAAAAACAAGCATGACTACATCAAACTAAAAAGTTACTGTATGGCGCCGAGTCCGGTTTGGCTCAGTGGATAAAGCATCGGCTTGCAGACTGAAAGGTCCCAGGTTCGATGCCGGTCGGGGGCATGTACCTTTGCTTGCGGGCACATCTCCACAGTGGGGTGTGCAGGAGGCGGCTGATCGATGTCTCTCTCTCATCGATGTTTCTGACTTTCTATCTCTCTCCCTTCCTCTCTAAAAAATCAATAAAAAAGTTACTGTATGGCAAAACCATCAACAAAATGAAAAGGCAACCTACAGAATAGGAGAAAATATTTACAAATCACTTATATGATAAGGAGTTAATATCCAAAGTCTATAAAGAACTTAAGAATTTTAATTTTTTTTAATTTAATTTTATTTATTTATTTATTTATTTTTGGCAAATGGGTAAAGTTAGAGGCATGAATATTAGAGTTATTATATCTTCTTGTTCCTAACCCTAAAACCTTCATCTTCTTGATCATATTGTTTTCATCATAAAGAACTGTCCAGACTAACTGGTTTGGCTCAGTGGATAAAGCATCGGCCTGCAGACTGACAGGTCTCAGGTTCGATTCCGGTCAAGGGCATGTACCTTGGTTGGGGGCACATCCCCAGTAGATGTGCAGGAGGCAGCTGACTGATGTTTCTCTCTCGTCAGTGTTTCTAACTATCGCTCTCCCTTCCTTCTGTAAAAAATCAATAAAATAACATGATCCAATTTGGGCAAGTCATTCAGTATCTCTGACACTCTGGTCATTAAAATGAAAATAATTTCTGGCTTCACAAAATAATTGGGAGGATAAATTAGTAGACAGTTAGTGCAGTGGTTAAAGGTCTTAGAATCATTCATACTGGTGTTTATAACCCAATGTCTCTCTGAAACTCCTTTAACTATAAAATGGGGCTGAGCAGATCTCACAGGATTGTTGTAGCGTTTCAAGTACCTAGCACTGCTCCAGACACACTGCCTCAAAACTGAAGAGCCATCATGACGATGTTGATGATGATGATGCTGTAGGTGTAGCAGAAGTCCTAAGGAAATACAGATTCTTATTTCTGTTACTTCCTAAACAAGTCTTAAAAACAGGATTTAAAATCCACTTACACAACTAGGATTCCATCAACGGTAATTATGGCTCACTCCATGAAACACTCAGGAGAGAGCTCCCCGATCTGGAAGTCTGCTGGTTTCCACGCAGAGTGGGAGAATTCCCAGGTGTATGTCGTGTCCTTAAGTATAAATGGGTGAAGATTCATCAGAAACGCTACTGCCTTTTCAGTTTCACTACCGGAAAAGACTGCTTGGATGGAAAGATTTTATTAGCTATGCTTTCTGCCTTTGAGGCTGGTGAGCACTGTAAGCAGGTGTTTTTTTCATTCAAAACATGTGGGCCCTTGACGAAAGCCATCATGCAATAAGTATCTAGGGCAACGGGGTGGGGGACACAATGCTAGACTTATCTGGCCATTGCCAGTCTCTAGAAATCATTAAAACAAGACAGTTTCATTCCCTGTCTGGTATACCTCATCTTACTTCTGTGAACCAATCATCCTTCAGTTTCCTATACCTCACCAAAGAAGAGTAGTGAATATTTGAAAGTTCTCAGTTCTGCTGGGTCAAGGGTCAGCAAACTAGCCCATGAGCCCAATCTGGCCCACCTCCTTTTGTATATGACCTGTCAGATAAGAATGGTTTGTACATTTAAGAAGAAAAGTTTTACTTTCTGACACATGAAAATGAAATAAAATTCCCATTCCCATGTCTATAAATAGTTTTATTGGAACACAGCACATTCATTTTCACATTGTTATGGCTGGTTTTGAGCTACAAGGGCAGAGTTTCACTATTAGTTGGGAAGTTCCCATTCCATTCAGTTTAACAGAATTAAATTTAAAAATAATATGGCCAATTCTGATTTTCCAGTAGTGCTGTATGTCAAAAATTAATTTTGGAATTTAATCTGTAAATATTTAAGAATTAACCCAAACAAATGGGGAAAACCAGGACAAAAATGTACTTAATCTTTATTCTGTGAACCAAGTATGCATTCTTTATCCCATGATTGTCTTTGAAATATTTATTCAAAAAGAAAAGAAACAATTGTTGTAGAACAGACATTAAGCTGAAATTGATACTGTAGAAAATGAAATTATAGAGTCTTCAGCTAAATTATTCAAGATTTTAGCTGAAGGTATTGAAATAATTCCCTTAATTCTCTATTTTACTTTCCTGGCAAGGCAGCCTAGATAATGCTGACTAGATTGAAGCCTCCCTGGAATGTCAAAGGCTTTTCTTTACAAGACTCTGGATGCTTACCGAACTCCAGGCTCCAGGGCTGCTATGGCCTTTCATTTTGCTGCTCCTTCCTTCTGCCTGTGTCCCCTTCCAGCAGAACCAGTCATTGGTGTGTGTGTGGAGAAAGTGTGTAAGAGCCACACCAGCTCTGTAGTATCATCCTGATGACTTAGCACCAGAGCAAGCCAGGAATGTTATCATAGGTCCAGAGAGCCAAAAACTTTGTACTACAAAATGTCAAGCTTTAAAAGTAAGAATTCAAATGCGAAGTTAAAACTCATATTGTAGATGTTCATTGCAGTGCTCTTTTGAGCACAGAGCTGTAAACAGCCTGTGTCTCCAAAACAGTGGATTTTTAAATAGATTGTGGTACATACATGTAGAGAAATACTATTTAGAACTATGTAGGATTATTGTAAAAATACTATGTAAAACCCAGTAGAGAAGTTTGGTACAGCCAGTGGGGCAGTCTGGTAGAACTAGATGTATTGATATATTGACCCACTCAAGTTTCCAGTTTAAGGACCACCTCCTCTATAAAGAGGTTCTACACCACCAAGCTTCCTGTGATCTCTCTGCTCACAGTTCTGCATTTATTATCTAATGCTGCTGTTACCATGGTCCACTTATAATCAAAGTCTCCACATTCCAAAGTAATGAAGAAAGAAGAGAAGAGAAAGATTAAAATAATTAAATTGCAACAAACTTAATTACTGTTTTTCTCAAGCAGAGTCATTTATTCAAATGACTATTTAAACTTTTTCATTTCATTCGAATATTTGATACAAGACCCTGTAGACATGAAAATAAACCAGGAGTTGTTGAACTTATCTAACTAGAAGATAGCTAAATAGCACTCATTTGCAAGCAGCCTGTGACCAAAAGAACCGAGGTGGATTTGCATATTTGGGTCTGTCTGAGCCTTCTCGAAGAAGTCTCTTTGTGGCTCATTAAGGACTCTACCCCAGTCATATCTGGACCCCTAGTCTACAGCATTTATTTGGCAAATGTTATGGTCTGAATTGTGTCCCCCAAAATTCATATGTTAAAGTATTAGAACCCAGGACCTGAGAATGTGGCTGTACTTGGGGAGAGGGTCTTTAAAGATGTAATTAAATTAAAATGAGGTCCTGAGGGTGGGCCTCAATCCAAAAGGATTAGTGTCCTTATAAGAAACTATTGGGCTCGAATGGTGTGGCTTAGTGGTTGGGCATTGACCTATGAACCAGGAGGTCATAGTTTGATTCCCGGTCAGGATACATGCCCAGATTGTGGGCTTGATCTCCATTGAGGGGCATGTGGGAGGCAGCCAATCTGATTCTCTCTCATCATTCATGTTTCTGTCTTTCCCTCTCCCTCTCAGAAATCAATAAAAAATATTTTTTTCTTAAAAAAGAAACCATTACAACACAGATTCACACTGAGACAAGAGCATGTGAACACACAGGGGAAGGAAGGCCATCTACTAGCCAAGGAGAAAAGACTCAGGAAAAAACTGCTAACACCTTATAACCTCCAGAACTGTGAGAAACTTAATTTCTGTTTTTTAAAAGCCCTCAGTCAATGGTACCCTGTTATGTCAGCCCTTAGCAAACTAGTACAGTAATTGATCTTTCATTAGGAAGAGCGATCTCTTCCATTGCTTTTTTTATAATTTGACATGAATATCATTTAAAAAACTCTAGTATGTTTGTGTGTTTTTTCCCAACTAGATAGTAAGATTCTTCAGGGAATTTCAGCCCCAACCTATTCAGCTCAGTGTCCTTGTAGAACTTTTATTGACCTCCTCGAATAACAAAATGTGTGACTTGATTTTGTGAAAAAGAAGAAGTGAGAAAAGAGAGGGAGAAAGTTGGTTTGGGTAGTGATTCTTTTAGTTCAAGTAAATCAACGAATGAACAAGTGCTTTAAGGCTTTACAAAGTGATTTTCTTGGACCTTCTCTCATTTACTCTTACAGGAGAGCAGTGCCACCATTGGTTACACTTGACAGATAGGAAACTCAGCTCAGAGCCACCCCTCAGCGTGGGGCCAGAGCAGGGGAGGAGTTCTAGGGCGTAGGCTGAGGGAACTGAGGAACCCCTCAACTGGGTGACCACGCTCACCAAACTCACCCACACCTTCCCTGCAAACCAAACGGAGGCGGATCTCCAAGCCTTGCCTTTCTCAGCTGAGCCCTTCGTAAGTTTCAGAGCATTGGGATAGCAGGGGAGAGGAGTCCCTGCCACTAAAAAAAGTGTGTGTGTGTGTGTGTGTGTGTGTGTGTGTGTGTGTGTGTGCTGGTAAGGAAATCAAGCTCTGGTGCTGAAACTGTGCACTTACTGCAAGCTCTCAAAGGTTTCTCAGGGCAGTTTTTTCTTGTTCCATTTGCGGTTTTCCGGCCACGGTCAGGGTGGCTGTGCACTTAGTCGCATGCTGAACGCTCTCACTTCTCCATTCCCTGGGCTTCCTCCTGGTGACCAGCTGGGTGACAGCTGGCCCCGATCTCTGTAGTCCTGATGAAGCCCTATAGTGGGGCGGGAAGGGGGTGAGGATGTTGTTACACCACTTCTGCTCTATCTACATGGTCTGTCCAGCCTTTTTTGAGGCTGCAAACCCTCTTTCCCATCGTCAGGAACCCAGTAAACAGGTTGGTAATATTAGTGGCTGCTCAACACAAGGAGCAAGGAAGGATTTATATTGTGATGAAACATATTTTTCTCCAATAAATTAGTTAACTAATTGGGGAAATGAGTTAAAATTAGATCTCTGATGCTTCATGGTTGAGCATTGACCTATGAACTCGGAGGTCAGAGTTTGACTCCACGTCAGGGCACATGTCTAGGTTGCATGCTCCATCCCCAGTGAGGGGCATGCAGGAGGAAGCCGATCAATGATTCTCTCTCATCATTGATGTTTCTATCTCTCCTTTCCTCTCACCTCCTCTCTGAAACCAATAAAAATATATTTTAAAAAACTAGATCTCTATAGACCTCAGGAGTCCGTCCCCTCCCCCCAACCCTACCCCAGACACTGCGAAGACCTACTGCCACACTCCTCCCTGCTCATGGGTGACACAAAATTAAAGCCGCTCTGAATAATACAGGCAGTGCCAGGACCAAGAACGCTCTGACTTTAGTGAGGATAACTCTGATGCTTTTAAAGAATATCAAGTTCATTACCCCTCTTCCAGTCTTGTTTGGTTTTGTTTTCTTCCTAATTTGGATGAAGCCATTTAATCATTAAGTTACCTTTTAGATTTCAAACTTCAGTCCCTAGGATCTCATATGCACCTTGCAAGTTTCTTAAAAACAAAAATCCAAATCTATTCATCAGCCTCTAGCTGACAGCTTCCCTTCTCTTTCATCATTAGTGCTCTGCCTGTGTTTCCCTAAGCCAGTCACTTCTCGAAATACATTGCACACCTCTCTAAGTTTGTCCGTAATGCAGCAACTCATGGCCTGAACTTACCGGGCGCATTTAACCCTATAACTTGTTGGGACCTTATTTTGGTGAAGCGCTGGCTTCCCTCCAGGTAGAGTTAGCAGGTGTCTTTGTGTCCCTACTGCCTAACCCAGTATCTCCAACAAAGGCGGCCTCATGAAAGGGATTGAATGCTGTCCTCTGAGTGCGATGTCTGTGTGAACCGTGGGGCTGGAGAGTTATTAAAAACAAAACAAAACAAAACACCTTATCCTTTTCCACTCAGCATCTGTCTCTAAGGTCTGCCTGAGTAGATGCAGAATATTCTACGATAGGGAAGAGGATGGTATTTTGTACCGTTCAAGTAAACTCTCTATGAGCATATATCTGAAATGTGCAGAAATGTGCTTCAGGAAGGAATGCCTGCACAGCCTGCAGTGTTACTCTCAGGTCCTCAGGCTGAGCCCAGAGGAATCCAGGGCAGGCTTGGAGAGACAATGAGGGGGACGGTAGTGGCCCCAACTGCCACTCAGATGCTCTTCTCCCGAGAAGCCTCCGATGGCGCCGAGAGAGGAGTGGAGGCCAGCGACGATAAAGATGATCTGAATGCCTTTTGTGTGTCTCCCACCCCCACCCCACCCCTGCTCCCAGAGATCGCCCTGATGCCTGTTTTCAGTCTCGGACCCTGGAACAATTTCAAAGGGAAACCCCAGGAGGGTGTCGCAGTCTCCCTCCAAGCTCTCCACTGTGACTCTGAACAAGGCTCCGTTGTGCCCTGTGACCATGAACTCAGGACCAAGTTCTGCTGGGCCCAGAGACAAGAAAGAGAAGAAAACTCCACGTCCGCAGGGCGCTTCCCCAGGCCCAGGGCAGGGCAGTGCGTGTCTGATCTTCTCTGGCTTCGGGGAACCTTGCTCACAGCGCACGCTCATGTCTGCCGGGTCCCAGTTAATTTTCCTCCCAGCAGCTGCAGGCTCTTTGCTGCATCGGAGATTCTCAGCCAGTCGCCAGGGCTCTAAATTGCTGGTTTCCTAAGCAGCACTGGGATCCCAGCGTCTGGTCTGCTCCCCAGGACACTCGAATGACTGTTGGCGCAGTTTAAGACGTCTTTGTAAATGCTGGGTCTGCCATGAAGTTTGGACCAAAAGGATTTTCTTTCTTAACAGGATTACATGTTGTCATTGCTTTTTACATTAAATTACGTATAGAACTATTTTTGATTACTGGAGGACTGTAGTTATTGCCTTTATTTCGGGCAGTAATAATCCTGAGTGTTTTAATCTTCAGGCGGCCTGGGATCTATCTATTCCTGTTGACTGGCTGGTGAAAGTCATGGTGGTTGCTCCCACCTGCACTGGCCTGCAAGTCTGATTCTTCTGTTGTGATTATTGATCTACACTTTCCTTTTCTTTCCAAAAGTTCAAAATGCCCCCTGCACTACGTGGAGGGCAGTCCAGGCATGTGGCTTCTGTAGGCTTTGCGTTACAAACAACAGCTTGATGTTGTTGTGTCTTTATCTCCCATCTCTTGTAATTCATTTGATTCATTCTATCCTCATCTGTTTGCAGGCCCCACTTATCTGAGCCCTTAGAAGGCACTGGTTCTGCTGCTCTCCTGGCCAGGTCTACAGAAAATGCTGGAAGGAAGAGCTGTGAGTGGACAGGACCCTCTGGGCAGGCTCCTTCTTGTGCCTTTGTCTGTGATGTCCTTGTCACCCAGAGTCCACAGTGCCAGGCCACTGAAACAGAGGGTCCTTGGGGCCTTCATTAAATTTAGCATTAAACCCTAGCTCTAGAAATCACCTCTCCCTCTCTTTTTCTTCCCCTCTTTCTCCACTCCTCATAAGACCCAGCTCTCCACCCTCCACCCCCAAAAAAGCAGCAGCCCCACCGCGAGGCAGCAGAAAACAGTAACTCAGCCAGGCAAGGGTGACACTGTCTGAAACTCTGTCCGAACCTCTGGCAGGCTAACGATAGCATCTTGGCCTAAGTTATGTTTCCGTTCTGGAGCCCCAAGGCAGGACAACTCCTTGGCTACTCTAGCATGAGACTGGACAGAGGGATGGCAGAACAGACCTCAGAGCTGGCCTCAGACCTGCAGAAATGATGCATCATCCTTATCCATCAGCTTCCAGCACAAACACAAACCCCCTAACCCACAGTGTCTTGTGATTTTGCCCTGCATTATCTGTGACCTACACCATATCGGAGAGTTGTGTTTCCAGCATTAGCTCCCCATCTCTGATTGGCCACTTTAATATTAAACTATTTTTCTTTCTTGCAACTCCTGCTCATGTTATTCCTTTGGTCCGGTGCCTGCAGGAGGTGGACTCAAGGAAAAACAGTAGGGTTCCAGGAACACCACTTCTCCTTGTATTATTCTAAGTACTCCCAGGAGGTATCCAAACAAGTGAAATTCCTGGGAATCTACTTAGCTTAACACAGAAGCCTGGCATTTATAAAACAAAGGGAAGGGCTACTCAAGAAGCAACTACTCAGAGAATAACTATTCCAACAGGTTTCTGACAGAGCTAATGATACCTCCCTGTGTCCAGGTGTGCCATACAATACAGCCAGCTCATGCATGTTGAAACAAAATAGCTTTATTTTAGATTTCTCTGGTCATCAAAATGTGGGGTAATTTCCAGGGACCAAGGCCTCTACCAGGCCTCCTCGGTCCCCGTGTCTTGGGCAAGAAACATGTTGGGTGGCTGGCTGTTTCAGTCACCAGAGGGCTAGAACTGTCCTCAAAAAGTGTTGTAAAAAACAGTCCCTCTTATTAATAATATAGAACAGACTCACCCCAGAGACAAGGATTACAATACACAGCAAGTAACTATGTCCTTTTCCAAAGGCTTGAAGCTTTTCAGATCCTTTCAAACTTATATCCCAGGTGTGGGGTTTTGTTTTAAATGCTTGAAAGGCAAGAGTGGTCTTTGTAAACATAATCAGTGCCTCACTAGGGCCAACAAGTGGGACATCTGAGATCTGCCATCACTGTCCGTGCCACTCAGGGCTTTGCCAGTCAGTCACCTCTGCTTGTCTTCCAGGTGCCTCTCAGGACAGGTTAGCTCACACTTCATATGTCATATAACACAAAAAAAAGAGAGATGAGCAAGCTGTACAATACAGCCAGCTCATGCGTGCTGAAACAAAATAGCTTTATTTTAGATTTCTCTGCTCATCAAAATTTGGGTTAATTTTTTCCTTTCTCTTTTTTTCTCTTCCTTTTACTCCTATTTGCTAGTGCTCTTGGACCTGCATAGTACACCTATTGAATAACTCAGCTTTGGTGCCTCAAAGAGCCACGTTCAGAGAATCACATTCCTCAATATAACTTCCAGAATATCTTATCTCATTATGGTTTTATCTTCCATGAATGTAGCTACAAGAAAATAATCTCTTCATACACCTCATATGATAACTTATTTGTGAGTTTTCCAGTTTTCTTTGGTAATTATTTTCTAGTTTTATACCATTGTGGCTCCAAAAAGATGCTTGACATGAGGTTTTCAGTCCTCTTAAATTTATTATGTGTTTTGTGGCCTAACATATTTTTTATCTTGGAAAATATTCAATGTGCCCTTGAGAAGAATATGTATTCTGTTGATTTGGATAGAATGTGCTTTAAATATCTAAGCTCATCTGGTCTCATCTGTCATTTATTTAAGGCCAATGTTTCACTGTTTGTTTTCTGTCTGGGTTACCTATCCATTGATATAAGTTGGGTAGTGAAGTCCCCTACTACTGTTGTCTTGCTGTCTATTTCTCCCTTCCAACCTGTTAATATTTGCTTTATATATTCAGGTTCTCCTGTGTTGGATGGATAAATATTTACAAATGTTATATCTTCTTATTGGATTAACCCTTTTATCACTATGCCATTCCTTGTCTCTTATTATAGTCTTTGTTTTAAAATCTATTTTGTCTGATTTAAAACAAATTTGTCCTTGCAGAGAAACGTTGAAACTATGTAAATCTCCTGTTTCGTGTCTAACTTTCAATTTACAAATCAGCATAAACTCATGGTTTCTATATTATTTTTTTAATATATTTTATTGATTTTTTTTACAGAGAGGAAGGGAGAGGGATAGAGAGCCAGAAACATCCATCACCTGCCTCCTGCATACTCCCAAAACCAAGGCACATGCCCCTGATCAGAATTGAACCTGAGACCCTTGAGTCCACAGGCTGATGCTCTATCCACTGAGCCAAATCAGTTAGGGCAGTTTCTATATTATTCAATAGGTTATGATCTATTACTGATAATTCATTTTAATTTGTTTCTCCTATTATTTATTTCATACTGAAATTGACCCAGGTCTGGCAAGTGGGAGTCCCTTAAAAGTGGTTTCAGTGCCTTTTGCCAGGTGCCATCATTTTTTTGAGTACTTCCCAACCTCATCTTGTACTTTCCTTGTTTTAGCCTTGAAATTGAATATTTCCCCAAGGAATCCTATATTTTTTTTAAAGAGGAGAATGGTAGTTATAAGTCAAGATCTAAGCACTGTGAGTATTCATTTTTATTGGGATAGTGCTTCTCCCCAGCCATCTTTGTGAGTAGAATGAGGAAAGAGAAGGATTGTACTTGCACACTCTTACACAGGACATTTAGGACAGAGAGTTAGAAACATCGATGAGAGAGAAACATCAATCAGCTGCCTCCTGCACACCCCCCACTGGGGATATGCCCACAACCAAGGTACATGCCCTTGACTGGAATTGAACCTGAGATCCTTTAGCCTACAGGCCTATGCTCTATTCACTGAGCCAAACCAGTTAGGGCTATATTTATTTTCTTTATATATCTTCCTAACATGTGATTCTGTCATAGGAGATTGAGATGATAGGGGAGATGCTGCCATCCAGTGTGGGGTCATGAAGGTTTGGTTCTTTCCTGGTTTATGTTTGTTGGTTGCTCGGTTGGCATATTAGTCTGCTGGAGCTATCATAACTAAATACCCAAGAAAGGGTGACTCAAATACCAGAAATTTATTTTCCCGCAGTTATGGAAGCTAAAAGTCTGAGATAAAGGAGTCAGTAGGGTTGGTTTCTCTCGAGACCTCTCTCCTTGAATTGTACATGGGCTTTCTTCTCCCATGTCATCACAAGATCTTCCAATAATCTATGTGTTATTTCTTAACTTCCTCTTCTTTTAGAGACACCAGTCATATCAGGAGAGAGTCTACCATATGACCTCATTTTAACTTAAATACCTCTTTAAAGGTCCTATCTCCAAATACAGTCACATTCTCAGCTACTCAAGGTTAGAGAGCTTCACCTTATGAGTTGGGGTGGGGGGAGGTACAATTCAGCACGTAACAATTGACTTACCAGAAAAAAATGAGTGCAATTTCCAAAGGTCTAGATGTCATAAATCAAGGCATGTCAAAACAAATAATAATAAAGATTCTTGAAGGAAACAAGCCAGCTCATAATTCCCTGCCTTTAGTGGGGAATTTAGTGGGGAAATCCAGTCTAAATTGTGCAATGAGCTAAGTCTGTCTTCAGTTCATGACCTCCTTCTATTCTAGGCTATTCCCATAAGTCTGTTGAGATTTATTCTCCACAATATTTGTAATGCAATTATATTAAATTTATCGTTTTACTTTTCTTATTTAATGTTCTGAAAACATCTTTCTAGGATTTATTAATTTATTAAAAATTTATTATTTAAGATTGACCCTCAAGATAACCAAAAACAATATTGAGAGGTTTCTAATTCTCAAAATTTTTATTTTTCTTTCACTGTATATTCATTTTTTAATGTCTCAACAAGACTATAAGAGAAAAAAAAATATCTTCTTCATTTATTTCCATCTCACTTTTTTCCACATTAGTATTTATTAGGCTGAAACTTAATAGCAACATCAAAAAAAAAAAAACAACAGAATGTTAAATTAGGTAAAAAGTAATTTTTATCTTATAAAGAATTTTAAAGCTGATTTTATGATTTTCTTTTCTTCCTAGTTTCTCTTTTCTCATTCATGTAGCAAAATGTTTGAAAAAGACCAGACCAGAGAATATTTTATCCCAATTTGGTTTCAGTTTTCTAATAAAGCAACATTTGGCTACTGTATGTATTTATATAAAGTCATTGAAGAGGGTTATTGTCTTGAGAAGACACCATGCTCACTTGCATTTTATTTTATTTTTATTTTTAAAGTAAAGCTCTATTTGCTGATGACAATTTAAAAAAAAAGTCTCTTATGCCGAATGACACAAACATAATTTATGTTTGTCCTCAGGGAGCTTCACAGTGTTTTGGTTGAATAAACTCCGGAGTGGCAAGGACAGTGTAGGGACTCAGGCTTCCAGCTGGGCCATGTGGGACAAGACTCTTGATCTCGTTGAGATTCAGTTTCCTCTGCCATCAAAATGAGGGTAATAGCATGCAGCAAATGTTCAACAGTAACTTAGTGTTGCATAATGTGGACATTTTAAAAGATGTGCACAAATACTTTAACACATTGCTTAAAGGATGCAAACCTTCTGCAACAATGCTAAACAGCCCAAGAAAAGAATCAAGAAAAAAGGCTGGAGGAAGAGAGAAATGGCAAGTTTTATTATTCTTATTTATAAATATATTAGGTGAAAGATTAAGTAATTGGTATGAGAGCTTAAGTTAAAAATTAGAAGAACTGCAACCCATTTCCTTTGGACAAGCTATCCCATCTAATATATTTAAATATATATGCAGATTAGGCCAAGGCACCATAATGGTCACAACCAGCTCAGGAGGAGGGACCTGGCGTGAGCCCAGATCCTGAGAGAACAACAGACAGGGTGGCCGACGTCTGGCCTCGAAGCCAAAGAGAACAATCTGCTGGAGCCAGAGCAGAGACACAAACCCACAGGGAGGCTGGCCCCAGCCCCAGCCCCTAGCCCGGTGGCCATGGTGCTAGACTGCTGTGACCAGAGCTGAGCCACACACCCCCAGGGGGGTGCGGGTTTGATTCTGGTCAAGGGCATGTACCTAGGTTGCAGGCTCCTCCCTGGCCGGGGCCCCGGTCAGGGCTTATGCGGGAGGCAACCAATCGAAGTGTTCCTCACTTTGATGTTTCTCTCTATCTTTCTCTTTCTCTTCCACATTCTCTAAAAATCAATGGAAACATATCCTCAGGTGAGGATAAAAAAAAAAGAAAAAAAGAAATGTCACATCCTATGAAAGACACATCTTGAAAATGCCTAACAAAAGTTGTCATTTTTTCCTGGTGAAGGGTCTAGAATCCATGTTGATGAAAACACCTTGGCAGCTGCGGCAGCTGGCAGTGGCAGCAGCAGTGGGGCTCCTGGACTGTGAGAGGAGCGTGGTGAGCTAAGGACCCCCCCCCCACCACCACCAGTGCATGAATTTCATGCACCGGGCCTCTAGTATCTTCATAATTATATGGTAGATTACATAGATCATCACACTTTCCTTTATTTCATTTTATGCACTGGACTGACATCCCAACTTTATGCCCCTCCCTTCATCCTGGAGATGCATTTATGATTCCTCCTGAATCTCAGAAAGTCAGTCATCCCTCTCTTGCCATCACAGTTACGAAACAGTTTGGGGGGACATGCTCACCTGGGACGGCCAGCGTGTACCTTCCCATGTGAATAAAAATGCACTGTATTTTCTCCTCAGGATTGTCCTCTTTCCCTCCATCAGCTCCCTGATTCTGTAATGTTGCAAGTTTTGCTCCATGCAGACTGAGACATTCACACTGTGAGTCTGAATCAGACACAGTACAAAGAGTTTGAAAAGTGGGAAACAGAGCTGTACCCTTTTCTCTCCCCAATTGATACATATTCCTTGCATTTCTCAGACATTTCTTCTTCCTCTTCTACCTCTTCTCCGTTTCCTTTCATATTGTCTATTGAGAATTTCTGGTGAGCTCAATCCTTTTTGTGTACTATCTCATTTAATCATCAAACCATTCCTACAGAGTCTTGTGCTCTCCATTTGAAAAACCAGAAACCAAATTTAGTGAGTTCAATAACTGTCAATCTTGAGCTCTGGCTGAGTGATAACTGAGCCCTTGTCACTACCAGATGTGAGCACTTAGACACTTATTAGTCTCCACACTTTACACTTCCCAACCCAACCATCAAATTCCAATTCCTCAGTCAAAGCCTCGCACCAGGCAGGAACCCCCGGAGCCCCTTCATGCCATTGCCCCTCCTTGGCCCCTGCTAACAGTGATCAGCATCTCTCCACCGGTTATTAAATGAAGTCGCAATTGATTTCCCTGAGTATTCAAGACCACACAATGTCTTCAACCTTCCCAGTCTTCTTTATTTTCTAAACTTCGTTAACTTCTCATGGATAATTCACTTTTCAAAACTTTTCCCCTCAACATTATAAACACACTCTCTGTGTGTGTCTGTTTCTGTTTCTTACACTCTCTCCACACACACCACCTCTCCACAGACACCTCTGCACACATAGACACATGTCTGCAGGCACACAAACCTACCTACAAACATGCATTTAATATACACAAACACATCACTGTATTTTCACACATGCATAAACACACAAAAACATCCTTACATACAATACACCCCTACTTACATATCCTTACCCACACACTCCCTGAGCATAAACACACATTCTACATACACAAATGTCTACACATACTCAGACCCTGCACACATAAACACACACACACACACACATACACACACACACACACACATACACCTGCATACATATATAGGCCTATATATACACACACATACAAATTCCATTCCTATACACACATACCTGCACATGCACACACACACCTTACACACACATGCACAACCAGGCCAGTATCTGAATATGAATGAAAAGTGAAAGAAACTAGGGCTACATTTTATCACTTAACAATCCCAAAGATGGAACCAAGGGAAATGTTCTTTCTTTGTTAAATATGTATCTTTAAATAACGTACTTTGGCAATAAATGTACACTGAGGAGAGAAATGTAATTGAGAAGTTTTGTGCAGAGGAAACATGTTAGGCAACTGAAATCAGACAGCATGAATAACTGCAATTGAAGAAAGCGGGGGAAGAAGACACCTTTGTGTCTTCCTTTTGTGTCTTTGCTTTGTCTTAAAGGTTTATGGAATTGAAAGCTTCATCACAGTGAGAAAGTTGCCATCTTTTTTTTATGTGACACTGACATTCCTTTCTTTATTATTATTCGATCACCCATAATTTTTTTTGCAGTATAACAGTTTTCCATGGCTCAAAGCTAAAGAGGTTTTTTTAATTGAGCAAGTGTATCCTAGCTTTGCAACTACAATGACAAAACAGAGAGATTCAATCAAGAGATATCTTCCTCATACCTTTATTATCAACAACTTAAGAAGGGGGAATTATGGGAGTTTTGAGAAATCAGATATCAGGTTTGACTTGCTGCTGCTTATATGATCTGGCTACGCTAAGTTTCTTTCACTTCAAAAAGAATTATAAGAGGATACCATTATGCCAGGAACAAATACAGCCTGTTATCCTCAAATCTATGTGTTTAATATTTATGAGGGGTTTAAGTACGACGCACAATAAAACCATTTCCGATGTGTCAAATGTTATAGTGAGTCATGGGTCTGTCCTACCCGATAAATGTAACAGGACATCCTGTAGTTGCTGTGCAGTTTTTCCAATGCTTCTAATTTTTTCTTTCTTCTTTTTCTTCTTTTTGGTTCTACATGAGGTGCAAAGGCAATTGAATTTTAATTAAATACTAAAACATGCTATAATTATGCTGCATTCATGGATAAAAAGAGACTACTGGAGAAAAGCTGTATGTAATAACATCCCTGCAGAATATATTTCTATTTTAGAGCACACATCCCCTTTTTATTGATTTCTATTCATTCATACTCTCCTCTTTCCTCATTCTCACTTTTGCCGGTGCTGGGTTTTGGCTATTATTTTTTGATTTTACTGGAAAATAAGGAATCTCTCTGAGAAGATAAAGAACATACAATTTTGCTTTGGTGACATGCTATTTCATACCGAGTTTCCATATCTACTTTGAAATGATTTTATATTTCTTCCCAATAGAATGGTGAAAGAATCATCAAATCAAGCAGACAGCAGCATACTGGACCACCAGTGAAATAGTTGAGAATTCACAAAATTCATTGGTATGTATAAAAAGGATGAATAATTAAATTAACAAGTTTCACTTAAAGAATATAATTCATGGTTTCTTTAGCTAATAATAATGACAATGACCCTTCATAAACATGGACAAACTAAGTTGTATCTGGTTTTCACAAATGCCCTCTAATTTCTTAAGCATTGTATTTCTTACCAGAAAGTTATATTCCCACTCAAGTTAAAATGGAACTCAAGTTATCATCCAAAGAATAAACATATTGTTAGTTGAACTAGATCAAACATTGAGTTGTAGATATTAATATATTTATACAAAGGTAATGCATGATTGTGATACTTATTCTTTCTCACCACTTACTGTCTTGGTGATATTGGGCAAGTTACTTCAGCCTCTGTGAGCTTATTGTCTTCATCTGCAACTTCCGGGCTAACAATACCAACAACAAATCATTGTGGAGAGAAGTAAATAAAACAGCCTACAGCAAGCGTCCTGCTTAGCACATAATTAAAACGGAGCACATGGGGAGGGGACGTGGAATGCCCACAAGTTCTGGAGTCAAAAGTCCTGTGTTTCATCCTGGAACCAACAATTGACTAGTTTAATATCAGACAAGAACTTTCTCTTTTCTGCCCCTCAATTTTCTTACAGAGAGATGAACCAATAGTAAGAATGTGAAACCCCCAGTACACTCTCCCGCTCTTGCCCGGCTCTCTCAATCTTTAGCTGTAACATTAAAGTGAAAAATAGTAGCAAAACTTGACAGAGTTTATTGGAGAGAGAAAATAGGGTTATTGCCATATATAAATTACTTCATCTGTATGTGAAGAGTCTATAAGAAATCTTATAAAAGTCTATAAGAAAAATGGCAGTACTCTCCAGGACAGATCATAGTTTTAGACATATGTAGCACATATTGAAAATGGGTGATGTCTAAAAGAAAGTTTTGTGTGGCAAATAGGGTACAATCGTGTGTGCGAAGGGTCAATAATAGCTATAGCTTTCATTTCCTTTTCATCATTAACCCCATAGCTAGTTTATTAACCAACTCAACATCATTCATGTTTCTTCATCAATGCAATGCAAGTATACAATATATATATTTAAAAAGGTTATTTTTCAGAGAATTTAGACTTTATTCATACATAAAGTTATTTTGTTAATAAAATTATTTTTTACAAATATGTTTTTATTGATTTTTAGAAAGAGAGAAATAGAAACATGAATGAGAGAGAAACATTGATCGGCTGCCTCCTGCACCACTCCCCCAACCCCACACCAGGGATCAAGCCTGCAACCTGGGCATGTACCCTGATTGGAAATCAAACCGGCAGCCTCCTGGTACATAGGTCTATCCTCAACCACTGAGCCACACTGGCCAGGCTAAAATCAACTTTTAATGCACTGAAGAACTTATTTATCTTACAAACATTTATTGAGCATGTTCATGCCTGGTACTGGGCTAGGCACAGGAATATAAAGGTAACACTGTCCTCAACTTAAAGAAGCTCAAACCCTCCTCCTCAATCCCCCCCGCGCGCCCCCTACCTAGACCTGCCAGTGGCACACTGACTTGGGATATGGGCATATATCATCTACATTTGAGGTAGAGGATGGACAGCTGAGTGATTCACCATCGAACAGTGGCTCAGAGGTGTACCCTGATTCCGCCTCGGAAGATCTTTGTTGAATCCCAGCGCTCTCCACTCACTTGTCAATGTGATTCTGAGCAAGACTCTTAATTTCTCAGTCACACGTTTCTCCTTTGTAGAATGAGGGCCAGAGTAGCCAGGTCAGTGTGGTCTTCAGGGCTAAATGACAGCATATGTGTAATGTAGTTTGAACAATACCTAGCACCCACTAAATGTTAGTTACCTTCTCCACTGTTGAAAATCACATCTACCCTTCCTACCTCTTGTATAAGGGCAGACTTCTTATAAGATTGAATGAAACAATGCATTTTAAAATATTTTAAAATATTGTAGTTATATTTTTTACCACTATATTATCATAGCTACCATCTTACTCCATATTTCTTTCCATCTGTGTGGCCCCAACCACCCTACAAAAAAAACAAAAAAACAAACAAACAAACAAACAAACAAAAAACAAAGACAAAGACAAAAAAACACACACAAAAGCCAGAGAAAGTAAGAAGTAAGGTATCTAGTTTCCATGTAACAGTGTATAAATTGTTGCTAGGGCTGATGTAATCAAGTACCACAACAGCCCTAAACAACACAAATCTGTCTCAGTTCCTAAGACCAGAAGGGCAAGATCCAAGTGTGGGCAGGGTTGGTTCCTTCTGAGGCTGTGAGGAAACATCCGTGCCTGCCTGTCTCCTCGCTCCTGGTGGTTTCCTGGCAATGTTTGGCATTCCTTGGATTGCAGAGGCAGCACTCTGATCTCTGCCTGTATCTTCAAATAGCATTTTCTCTGTGTGCAAACAAACCTATTTTTGTTCAAATTTGCCTTTTTTAAAAAATAAGGCTGGAGTCACATTAAATTGGGCTCACCCTGAATGACCTCCTAACTGGATCATCTGTAAAGATCCTGTTTCCAAGTAGGGTCTCAGATACTAGAGATGAGCACTTCTGTATATTTTGGGAGGACACAATTCAACCCATAACAATGACTAATAGATTTTCCCCATGAACCAAAGCAAAATGTTGCCTCTCAGGGTTCCTACACAGTCATAGTAGCATCTGGCTATGTCTTCATCGCCCCTCCCAGCTGCTACCATTCTAACTTTTCGTTTGTCAGACTTATTCTGCTCACTCAGTACTTTCTGCTTACATGCAGTGTGCTTAGTGCTTAAAATAACAACAACAAAAGCAAAATGAAAGAAACAGACTTGGATCCTCATTTCAGGAGTTCACTATCCAGCGTAGGCGCTCTATGTAGATAAATAACAATAACAGAATACAAAGTGCGATCGTTAAGAACTAGAGGTATCTTTCCACAGGATTCCAAGGAGCAAGAGATGCAATGTATCCAAAGAAGGCTATTTGGGATGAGGTGGCATTTGAAGGATGGGTAAGAATTGGCCACAGGAAGACAGAAGGAAAGGAGGACCGGTGAAAACAAAGACATAAAGTTATCTGCAGGTGTGTCCGAAGACACCTAAAAATGTCCTCCATATGCTGTGTACTCACAGTATTAACTGGGCTTCTTCCACTTCTTTCCCCACCTCATGCCATCACTGCTTGATGCATAGATTAGGAAAACTGGGTCACTTTACAGCCTTTAAAGAACTTGTGTGAGCTAGATGTGACTCACTTCATAGATAAGCAAACAGGGTCAAAGTGAGTGTAGTTTACCCAGGAATCCAGAAGAGCCTCTTCTGATACCCTTGGGTCATGTAGAGCAATTCATGTTCAACACCATATTAAGTCAGTCAGAACTCTCCTGCTGGGTAGTAAGGTAAATACATGCATAGAGTCTTAAATTCTAACTTTACTAACATGAGTTTTTCCTCTTGTAATTGTGAATCCTACCCCTGGTCAGATCTGAGGAATCCCTAAGTAAGAACCAAATATTACATTCCATAGGACGGTTGTATTGTTAGGATAGCAGTATTTTTAGAGCTTAACAATAACTTATCTAAATAAACAGGACTTCTGAGGAAGAGAGGCACATAAACTATTTAGATCCCCAGAAAGACCCACCCAGAGTCGAGAAAACCATACGCTCACCCTGGAATGACCTCTACGTTGAGAGGATGGTGGAGATTTTACTGAGTGGCCTGAAGAATACTCTGCACTTTCTGCACTTCTTTGGAGGTGGAGATAAGAATGACAAATGACTACAATGAAGCCATTGAAATCTACCCTAACACTTTGCCTGGGCACAAGCTATCATCAGCTTGCTGGTTTGCTATGCTCTGTGAAGACAAGCCATAGGGTTCATACTAAATCACAGCAACGCCCCTTCACACCTCATCTCTAGATTCCTACTTCTCATCTGTAGCAACGGTGGCCATGCATGTGCAAGAAATGTTATCAGGCTGGATCTATAGACAACTGAAGAATTCAGTTGATGCTTCTTACCAAGGCAAAGCATAGAAGTAGTCTTTGAGACTAAATGCATTCAAAGGCAGTACAGACAGAAATACCATCCAAGATGGCCATCAAACTAAATACATATATACATGCATGCATACATACATAACAAGGATACAACATAGGTCAATGCTGATAAACTTAGCAGTGTTATTTATAGTAGTCAAGATCTGGAAACAGCCCAAATGCCCATCAGTAGAGAAGTGGATAAAAAAGAAAGCTGTGGTAGCCCCTAACCAGTTTGGCTCAGTGGATAGAGCGTCAGCCTGTGGACTGAAGGGTCCCAGGTTCAATTCCAGTCAAGGGCATGTGCCTTGGTTTCTGGCACATCCCCAGTATCTGTAGAAGGCAGCTAATCAATGTTCCTCTCTCATCGATGTTTCTAACTCTCTATCCCTCTCCCTTCCTCTCTATAAAAAAATCAATTGAAAAAAAAAAGAATATTTACTGTGTGTCATTGTGCTAGTGCAGTTTAAAAAAAACACCTGTGGTACATTTACATAATGGAATACTGCACAGCTCTAAAAAAGAAGGAGCTCTTATCTTTATCAACAGCATGGATGGACCTGGAGATTACTATGCTAAGCAAAACAAGCCAGTCAGAGAAAGACAAATACCATATGATCTCACTTACATGTGGAAACCAATGAACAAAATAAACTGATGATTGAAATAGAACCAGAGGCATGGAAGCATGCAACAGACTGACAGAAGTTAAGAAGTGAGAGCGACCGGATGAAAGAAGGGGAAGGGACCAGCCAAAGAACATATATGCATAACTCATGGACACAGACAACCATGTGGTGATGGCCAGAGGGGTCAGGGAATGGGTGGAGGTTGGTAAAGGAGAGGTGGGTCAAGGAGAGGTGGGTCGAGGGGGGACATCTGTAATAGTGTCAACACTTTTAAAAAAAGAATGTTACCAGAATATGAAATCATTGTGAACTTGACATAAACATCCTCATCTGGCTGTTTTCACCCCCCAGCTGTTACCAAAGTGCTTTTTTGGAAGGGGATTCAGCACGCCTCTAGCTTCCGGCCCACAGGAGGTACTCAGTGAACAGAAACATGGGCTGACTGAGAGAGAGATGGTGACATTAACCAGACCTCAAAGGGCCCCTGACTGTTCATCGTGAAAGGTTATGATGGACAATTCTGCCCGCATGGACTGACAGAAAGCTCTGGGACAGAGGCTGGATCTGTTCACATGCTGTGCAGTACGCAGTGTAGACATCCAATATGCATCACTTTCATGTGTGTGATTTTAAATGTTTTGCTGTCCTTTCTCTCACAGTAGTGGCAGCTCCAGGAGCCTCACACACCCGCTAGCACCATGCAGGAGCAGAGGGCTCCAGTAACATGAGTAGTGGTGTTTTCTCTTTGGTAGCTGGTCCCAAGTGCCTCTCTCACCATGCTCATCACCTAGGTGCGTGCATTAGGACACACACACTTTAGTCCCTTCCTGTGCTCTGCAGAGCCTTTGAGATTGGGTTCAACTCAAAGCCCCCAAACCAATTTGACCATGAATACTTTTCCATGCATTGGGAATAAAACCCACAACTTAGGTATGTGCCCTGATGGGGAACTGAACCCACAACCTTTTGGGGAACAGAATGACACTCCAACCAACAGAGCCACCCAGCCAGGGCTGCATGCAACTCTCTTAACCATGGAGGTCCTGGGTGGTCCTGGGTGAGGTTGCTGTTATTAAGACAGCTGGTTTCCAGGAGGGGAGATGGAGAGCCCACTGTGAGAGTAGCAGTGGACTGCCAGTATGTGCAGTAGAGAAGAGAACGCATGGAGTGGGGACAGCCCTGTCTCTGAGAAGGGAAAGAACCTCTCCTGAGGTCAGCCTCCAGGCCCTGCGCGGGAGGAAGCAGGTGAGCCTGGCTTGGAGGCCTGCACCCACAGCTCTGAAACTGGAACCCACTCCCCTGGGCCAGTCCTCCTCCCAGACCCTCATGTTCCCCTCGTACCTAACTGCCCCAGGTGGCCTTTGCTTTCTGGAAGGGGAGGAGAAGGGGAGCTTAAAAGAGAATGGAGTAGAAAACATAACGGGAGGCTGGAAACACTGCAGCTGAAACTCACTGGCCACACTCCTGTGTGTGCCCGGGTCAGCCCACCGGAGCAGGACACCTACCAGTTTTTGAGAGTGGGGTTGACGGCCTCTGCTCACCCCTGGAGGTGATCGGTGGAGCTGAATCTTCCAGAAGGAACTAAGTTATACAGGCGCCTTAGAACAGCAGTTCTCAACCTGTGGGTCATGACCCCTTTGGGGGTCGAACGACCCTTTCACAGGGGTCGCCTAAAACCAGCGGAAAACACCTATTACCCATGGTCTTAGGAATCAACGCACTGCTCCTCGGTGTAGCAAAGTGTAGCAATGTAGTTTACTGTTGTTATATGAAGACTGTTACCCATGCTACACCACAATTCAAGACAAAATTTCATTTATTTGTAATTAGAAATAAATATTTCACAATATATAATTACATATTGTTTTTGTGATTAATCACTATGCTTTAATTATGTTCAATTTGTAACAATGAAAATACATCCTGCATATCAGATATTTACATTACAGTTCATAACAGTAGCAAAATTACAGTTAAGAAGTAGCAACGGAAATAATTTTATGGGGGGGGGTCACCACCACATGAGGAGCTGTCTTAAAGGGTTGTGGCATTAGGAAAGTTGAGAACCACTGCCTTAGAAGATCAACACCTGCAGGAGGCACTTCTGGACTCCGGAGCAGCAGGCTAAGTTTGCCCCAGGGCCAGGGTGTGGTTGTGCAGGTTTCTTTCTGCAGCCCTTTCCCACCCAGCACTTGCCTCCTGAGTGCACTGACTTACACCCCAAAGGCCACCTCCCTGCATGACGTCAGGCACCCCATGACCACTTGTTCCTCAGCCAAACTGCCCTTCTTAGTGCACTTCACTTTAGTAAGACTCCTGCCCAAAATGCCTAGCTTGAGTCTAAGTGTGAGGAAATATTACATAAGCTGCAATTGAGGGAATTCTAAAAAATAACTGGTCAATACTTTTTAAAAATGTCAGTGTTTTGAAACACACACACACACACACACACACACACACACACACACAAAGATTGAGGACCTGTCCTAAATGAAGAGGAGACTAAGGAGCTGATGGAGACTAAGGAAGGCGAGCATTGCCTTGCTTGACCGAGGCTGGGAATGTGAGCGTGGAGAAACTCAAATTGTCATCACTGAGCTCATGTTCATGAATGGCTGCGAAAGTGATGTTAAGTATTGATTATGGGGTTACAAATACATGGTAGTAAGTGAATATTGATGCCATTTCCACTCCTTGCTCTTTCTGTCCTCTTCGGTCACATCCCTCACCTTCTCCAAGGCCTGCTTACCCTGTGAAGGGGTCTTTGTTGATTTGCAACATGCCTCTGATCATTCCATTCTGTGCTCAATTCTCAATAGGAGACAACTCAGTCCATCAACCAATGAACCAAACCATCAATACTAATGAAGTATTTTAAAGCACCTAACAGATTTTTTTCAAATATTTTTATTGATTTCAGAAATTAAGTGAGAGAGGGAGAGATAGAAACATCAATGATGAGAGAGAATCATTGATTGGCTGCCTCCTGGAATGGAACCTGGGCATATGCCCAGACCTGGAATGGAACCAATGACCTCCTGGCTCATAGGTCAGTGCTCTACCACTGAACCACACTGGCCGGGCCACCTAACAGAATTTTTGAGAGGTACAATGGGAAAGAGCAATGCCTTCCAAAGAGGGGTTTACTATCTACTTACCTGAGAGCAAGTTAACATGCGAAAAAAAGGCAGGCAATACTAGAAAGTACCCAAGTCTAGTTTACAGTGGATGTTGCCTACTTTAAGCGCTCTAGATGAGTAATGATAAACTAGGATGCTAGGAAGTGAGGAGTCCGAAGTTAGTGGAGCTGGGGTCAAGCCAGTTCTGCCTGATGATACTTTGTTCTTTTATTTCAAGAGACATTTTACCAAAAAATAAAACACCGGATATTCCAGATGGGTTACATTTTGTGTCCCATTCTTTATTGCCACACACCTTTAGCCAGGAGCCATTAGTAACAGTAGGTAATACAGTAGTAGATGATTTAGGGCCAATACCTTTGAGAGGTCATTATGAAGAAAAATCCAGGAAATGCGCCCTCAGGCAGTGAATGACTCCATGGGATCGTGACAGATTTCACTCACAGGTTTGCAAACCTTTCTACTATCTTACCAGTGAAAATTACTAAGGTATGGATTGTTACAAGGTGGCTGGGCTGTGGCTGTAGCCTTCTTAGGTGGGGCCAGCCTCTTAAGGACATTCCTACCAAAAGGTCTGAAGTGCTTAGCCCTGAGTCTGGTACCCAATAGGCCCCAAGTAAGTGTTGGCTGCTATGAACACACAGACCAAGTTTTCTCCAGGGCACTGTTCACTGTAAGTCCTTGTAAGTTCTACAGTGCAATGCGATGCTGGGATCCCAGAGAGCAGAATCTTGCTGACAAGTGGACATCCACGGAGACTGAGACTAACCTCACATCTGGGATTTGTAAGTGGAATTTACTGACTTGGAGCATGAGCTTAGAGATGCAGTCATTCTTTGGCACAACCGGCACGTGCCAAAACACAATGTTTACATGTGGGATACAAAGACAGTGGAAATGGAAGAAAAACAGTGACCACTACTGTCTGCCAGGCACACTGTGAGTCCTTTGCAGAAGGCATTTCATCTTCCTGGTGACCCTGCGAGGTAGGCATCCTTACCTCCATTTTCTCATGGGGAAGCCGAAGCTTTGAGGAAACAACTGGCAGGCCATTTACCTGCACAGCCCCTTCCCCCCTCTCCCCTGCACCCCATCAATACTCTGACATCCCCTTAAATGTACACTCTCAAGGAACTTATTCTATACTGATTAAGAATTCAACGAGCTTAGCTTCAACTTGGCGCATCTTACCGCCTCCACAGAACTCCAAAGGATCAGAGTGCGCCCCCTCGGCTTCCAGGGGCACCCCACTTCCTAACGCCTTGGAGAGTAGGTTGGAAGACAACCTCGAAGGAAAGGAAACTCAAGGGGTTCTCGGACGCCAAGACTCCAGAGGGTCTCCCCGGAATATGCTTTTGTCTCTACAAGGAGAACGCTGGGCCCGTGGCGGCTGCACTTCCCCGAGCTGCACCCGGGGACACCAGGTTTCTTTGCTGGCAAAGCTCTGCGCGACGGCCATACCAAAGATCCAAACCTTGGGCAGAGGCCAAACGGTCACTTCCCCGCCCCCCGGTACAGTATGCAAATCCGAGCACCAGGAAGTAGCTGGGACCTCCCGGCCGAGCCCAGCGACAGTCAGTTCCTCTCCCGCCGCGCCAGGCCGCCCGCCGCTCGCTCCTGGCCGCGGCGCCTCTGGGCCCGACGCGCTGCAGCCTCCAGCCGGCGCGGCGGGCAGGGCGGCCGCGCCACGCCGGGCCGAGCCCGCAGCCCCTGGCCGTGCAGCACGTCCTCGCTCCGCGGCCCGCAGCCCCGCTCTCCGCCGGCCCCGCCGGGCCGCCCCGTCGCGTCCCCCGCTCTGCACTCAAGTCACCGTGGAGCGCCGCGGCCACCGCCCCCGCCGATCCGCAACTTCCACCGCGAGCTGGTGAGTCCCAGGCGGCAGCAGGGGCGCTGCGGGGGGCAGAGCGGGGGCCGCGGCTGTGCCACTGGAGGGAGCCCGGCGCGTGGGGTCGGCCCTGGACGTGGGGTCGGTCGGCCGGCTCGGACCGCGGGAGCCAGGGGCGCGCGCGTCGCTCCCTGGCCGCCCTGGCTCCAGGTCCCGCGGTGCGGGCGCCCGGTCTGTGGGTGACCGGACCCGGGGGAAGGGAGGTGGTGGGGAGGCGGGGGCGGGCGGCTCCGCAGGTGTCTCTGCCGCAGGGCCACGCAGAGGTGTGGTGGGAGGGGCGGGGCGGGCTCACCGCAGGGCGCTCTGGCGGGTACCCGAGGGGAGGGCCGGATGCCGCCCAGCTCCGGATGCAGTCCCGCTCCGGCGGATCCCGGAACGCGCGCGCGGGCGCGCGCGGTCTGGATTCTGGCCGTGACCCTGTTGGGGACTCCTCAGGTTGCACAATCTGGGCTCCCCGCTGGGCCCTGGATCCCCCAGAAGCAAGGGGTGGGGCTCGGGCCCGGGCGCTCTCCCAGGCCCGCCGGCAGCTCCTGGGGAGCGCGGGCCGGAGCGTGACGTCGAGGGGGCTGCGGCGGAGGCGGCTGGGCACCCTCCCGCTGAGCGAGGCGCCTCTCGGCCGGCAGAGCTACCGTCCCGTGCTGCAGCCTCTGAGAGGAAACGAAAGTTATTTTTAGAAATCAGGGGTTGCCTTTCCTTCGCCCAGCGGGGCGGGTGTAACGCGTCAGCTCCCACTTCCCTGCGTGCGTTATCTTGACCGACTGTGTCAAGATAATTGTGCATTTGCCATGTGCCTTCTAATTGCGCGCCTGACCAGCGATCCTGTGATCATGTCTCCAAATGTGCGCGCGCGCGCGCGTGTGCGTGCGTGCGTATGTGTGTGTGTGTGTGTGTGTGTGTGTGTGTGTGTGTGTGTCTTTTTTTACCATCTCAGCAACCCGAGTTGAATGCGGGCCTTGCAAGTTCCTAGCTAAGTGTGAACTTGGGCCTCTGACTGAAATTCCCTGTTTGGCTGTCCTCATCTTTGGGAGAACATATGTACCTCCTGAGCCGTTTATTGCACATAAAGCCCCAGCACATCCTAGGCATTTCCTGAATGACGCTATTATTTATTGCAATTTATTCTGAACATAAAAAACAAAATGAGGCTCCCTGGTTCTTTGCAACTTGAAGGTTTTTAAATCTGTCCGTTTCAGCCACATGGCCTTATTGGTAAGCCTGCTTAATTTACCAGAGGTTTGCTGTCCCAAAAGCAGGACCAGGAGTCTGGTTCACCCTAAGAGCTAGCCAGTAAGGATGTGTGACTGACTTTTGTTGTGTTGGCCGCCCCCAGCCGGCTGTAGGGATCTGGAGGGCAGGGGTGTCCTCTCTGGACTGGGAACACCTCGAGCAGTGTGGAGGGGAGTAGGCACTGACCGTTCAGGCATTTACTAAGCACTCAGAGCCCTTCCCGAGTAACGTAAGTTCTGCTGGAAAAGGGTGGGGTTCAGAGAGTGCCCGAATTTAATTTGGTGGTAAGGATGTCTTGAGGCTTGAAGAAATAGAATTTGAACACATGAGGCTAATGGTAACTGGGCCTCTCTGGAGGCCGAGGAGGATCATTCTCTTTCTGAGTGAAGGGTGGAGGGCCAGTGTAAGGGAAAACAGCAGCCAGGAAACCTGAGTTTGGGTCTCGGGTCTGTGATTTTGGATATGTTACTTGGACCCTTAATTCAGCCAGTATTTTCCTTTATTACAGTAATCAGAGTTCCAGTATGACTTGGCCCCATGTGTCTATTCTAATATTAGCAACTACAAGAAAGCTCCATTGACAACAACTTTATCTGTCTTGTCCGGAAACACTAGCCCTGGAGCCTGTCACATAGTTGAGACTGCAGATATAGACGAAGGAATGGAAGGCAGCCTGCTGGTCCTGCACAAGGCAGAAGGAACAGGGCTGGGGCTCCCAAGGCATTTGAAGCTTACTGGCCCTGCATCCTGGTTTCTAACATGAGGATTTGAGGGACTTTTTGGGTTGCTAAGTTATCCCAGTGCTAGTGCTCTAAGTGGAAAGCTCCACTCAGGACTGGGGATTCTGCTGTATTACCTGGAGAGGGGGCTTGATTTGCAGTATAAAACAAAGCCTGCAAAAGTTGTTTGCCCAATCCAAAAAGACCAGACCCACTTTATCGGTGCTGGAAAGGTGTGTGGAGAATTTGTGAGATTGCTTGCCCCCTCTCCTTCCATGGCATTCTTTAGCAGCAAAGTAGTCCAATGATTTTCAATGGTTTGCAAATCAATGATTGTCAAAGCCTTTTACAAAATTCCGTGATATTTGTATTCAGAAATCAATCACCAAAACATCTTGAGTTGCCAGTTGGTTCAAATGTATATATGGAGCTGTCATTTAATAATTTTAAACTGTATTATCCATAAACCCATACTAATTTTAAGTCTATATAAATAAGAATACAGTGTGTACACATGCAGAGCATGGAACGTTGTTACAGCTCTCTTACTCTGCTGATATCAATGACCTCCATGTCCTCAGACATGGATAGTATTAATATTGAAAGATCTCCACAATCATTAGGGGGAGCATTGATCAATGACATGTCAGTCCTCTCTTGGGCACCTCTTAGGCAATGATGGTGCCAAAATCTGTTGCTTATCCAGGTTTCTGAAGCTTTCCTGAGCTCTGAATTTAGTTGACTCTCTCTATGGCCTCCCAGGGTTGGCAGGGACAGATATGGAAAAAGAAGTTTGGTGACATGTTCAAGGTCACAGATCTGGTTAAGTGGCACTGTTGGCAGAGTAGGTACATTTTCTGGCTCCAACTTTAGGGCTTTTCCCCCTTTTCTACCTTTGGACCTGTAGTAGATATTCATTTACTTAAAAGCAAATAAATTATTTTATCATTTAATATACATTTTTATTTATTTATTTTCTAAAATTCTTTCTTAACAGATGCATCTTTTATATATATAATATATGTGTATATATATAATATATATAATATATTATATATATATTATATACATATTATATATATATATATGAAATATATATATTTCAGAGAGGAAGGGAGAGAGAGAGAGAGATAGAAACATCAATGATGAGAGAGAGTCATTGATTGGCTGCCTCCTCCTCCTCCCTTCCCCCTGCCGCATGTGTCCTGACCAGAATCTAACCATGGCCTCCTGGTTCATAGGTTGACACTTAACCACTGAGCCACAACAGCCTAATATACATTTTTAAAACGGCATCACAGGTAATTTTCTGCCATCTCTTGGTAATTATCTTAACTAAGTGACTAACCCCTCAGGACAAATGAGCATGTGCACCAACTAGGGTTCTTAAGCTGGAATGGAAAGATGAGCTTCTGTGCTTTCCCCGTGGCTTTCTGCTTGGAGAGGGAAGATCTCTGATTCCGGCCAAGGTGGCAGGGCAGTTCATTGGTTAATGCAGAAGTGCCCACATAATACTTTGCAAAGGAATTCCCTCCATTTTGTTCTCAATGAGCCTCCTTATGTGGTTGTTATACAGGGCAAAAGTAGCTTTACTGTTGTTTGTATGGAAAATAATACAACAATTAATAAATAATAATACAAGAATAAACTGTTTCACATACTTACAACTGTAAAACTAATTTTGTCCACTCCTGTATAAGTGAGAGTACCATCCAGGGTAAAGCTATAAAGGAGATAGGGCCTATAGGATACACATTAAAACATGAACCCCATTTATTGAGCGCCTGCTATGAGCAAATGCTGTCCCAAGCCCATGCTCCAATAGATAGACATTGCCTCCATCTTTTAAGATTGCAATGAAGAGTAGGACATAGAAGAGAAAGTTGTGTTTTTTTTGTTTATTTGTTTTAGTCAGAAATATTGAAAGTTTTCTTACAGCTGCCTAGCTTCCTGATGCTTAAATTCTAAAATGTTGAGTTCACTCTATCATCATTTCTAAAATTTCCTTTGAGTAAGTTCCCATCTGGTGGAGAAGCCCAAGTGTAGAAAATAATGTGGAAATCTGCCAATTGAGGAATTCGAGGTTTGGGAACAGGCCAGTTGAAAGACTGGGACCTTCTTTTAGATATCTTTGGCTTAAGTTAGCTGGAAGAGCTCTCTTGCAAGTTAGAATTGCAAGTTGACATAATTACTTGGGATGATGTGTTAAAAGACTCTTCCATACTGACTTGCAGGGGCCTCTAATGACCTTTGTCCTTCACTTTCCCCAAAGTACTGAATAAACTGTCAACTTTCCTTCTTTGCCACAAAGCTACTTCTAGAAAGTTGAATTGACATGATAGGAGTGGACCATATAAGGGAAGAGATTTTCGGTTAGTCTCATTGTGGCTCTGTTTATTTTTTAGAATGCTAAGATCTATAAATTCCATAAAGTTACACAAATAGGATGCATTTTCAGAATCCATTGGAGAGGGTGTTTCTTAATGCTCTAGGCTCTGCGCTTGTTGAGCTGTAGCATCCTGGAAAGAAGGTTCATCCCTGTAGCTCTGGGGGTCTTTTCCTTTTAAGATTCATACTTTAAGGTCAGATATTGCTGGGCTGCCAACACTCCCTCCTTTCTGTGAACATCTAAAATCACTCTCGCTACTCTTTATTGACCATATCCATGCCAATTGGAAGCTCTTTGCCGATTGGAAGCTTCTCCCCAAGTCTCCTTCCTCTCTCTATTGGTACACCAGGTGGCTGCTTTGGGCCCACTTTTCTGTGCTGGTGAGAGAGCACAGTGAGATTGGAGAGATAGGTCTGGATTCATTCTGCCCCTAACTAGAGCAACTAGAGCAATGACATCTTGGTGTTGGATCGTTGGGTACCTCCACTCTTCCTGTAAATGTTAGCCCCCACGGAGGGGAGGGGAATGGAGAAGCTTGTTTTAGAGCCACGTGGGGAGAGGGAGGACCACTTCTGCTTTCCACTGGGAAGCCGTGTCACAGAGAGCAGAACTATGGGTGAGAGGCCTGAGAGAGGAGGCCCGAGGGAGGAGGCAGCGAGGAAGTGATACTTCCTCCTGCTTTGAAGGCACTGGGCCTGTCATTTGCCTGCGGCCCCACCTTTCTTACCACCAGCACTGCTTTTTCCATAGGCTTCTTTCTGTCACCTTCTGCTCTGCTCATTCTCAGTTTGCCCTTGAGAAAGGGGGAGGCAGGGAGGGGAGAGAGAAAAAGAATGAATCTAGTCATCAGTGTAGAGCCTTCTCTGGCAAAGCCCATGGTGGCCATATTTGAGTTTTCACCAACAGAAGTATGTACATTTTGAAATTCCCCGTCATGGAAACCATTGTGAAACACTTAAGTAGATGTTTTGAAATCCTTTAGTGTGTAGGCAACCTAGTAATTTCATAATCCTAACTACAATGTAGGTTGGGGCTGTCTTTTATATTACTTAAGCTATAAGCCTGTGGTTAAATTTTTGGGACCAAGCAGTGGCTTTCAAACTCTTTGACCACAAGCCAAATTCCAAAACATATTTGACCTTGTGCTTGGTGGAAGGTTATTGGGAAATGTCATCAGAACAGTCCTTTTGAGATTGTGAGATCTGTCAGAATTTAAAACGTACAGAGGCAGGCCCACCGATTCCATAAACTCCACTCCAAGAGGAAGTTTATTAAACAAATACAAATTAAGACACATCTCTACAATGGAATACCTTGTAGATATCTTAAAATCATATTAAATTACACTTACTAATATGAGAGATATTTTTTGGGAAAAAAGAAGCTGAACCTGAACTGTTAAGTAATATAGAATACCATTTCTGAAATGACATATTTATATGTAAGACACAACCTGTAGCTATGCATGTCACTAATTTTTATACAAAAGTTTTAATAGTGAATATTTCTGAGGGTTGGCGAGTGCTGTTTTTTTCCTTAGGTACATGTTATTTAAAAAAAAAACATGAATGTTACTTACATGACTTTAAAACAGCAGTATAATGAACAAGATGTGGCTGCAGAAGAAATGTAGGCACCATCAGTAAACTTTGGAGTAAAAGTGGCTATTGTGACATTTGTGTGGGTAGAGTTGTAAGCAGACCGCCTCTGGAGGATGTAATGTACTATCTGTATTGAAAATAGAGGTATTTTCTTTCTTCTTAATCTTTTTAAGAAGTTGATTTTAGAGAGAGAGAGAGAAAGAGAGAGAGAGAGAAAAACATAGATTTGTTACAACTCATTTATGCATTAATCGTTTGCATGGGGATGGAACCTGCATACCAGGAGGACACTAACCAATTAAGCTAACTGGCCAGGATTTATAGAGATATTTTTTAAAAATATATTTTATTGATTTTTCACAGAGAGGAAGGGAAAGGGATAGGAAGCCAGAAACATTGATGAGAGAGAGACACCGATCAGCCGCCTCCTGCACACCCCTTACTGGGGATGTGCCCGCAACTAATGTACATGCCCTTGACCGGAATCGAACCTGGGACCTTTTTAGTCCTCAAGCCAACGCTCTATCCACTGAGCCAAACTGGTTTCGGCTATAGAGATATTTTCTTAAAAAAACAAACAAACAAAAAACAGTCCACTTCTGGTATTAGTTGGAGCAGGAATCATTCAGAGGCCAGAGAACTTGGTCTGGCAATGTGGTCAGAAGGCATGGTGGACACTTGTTAAAGGAATGGAGGATCCTTGTCCAAAACTAAATTTTGGATTTTATCAAATAAACAAAGGGGAATCATTGGAGCCTTTTAGTGGGAAAACTATTTTCCTGTCACAATCAGCTTCTTGCCTATTCTTTTTCATCATCAGATATTTATGATGTTGATAAATCATGAAGAGGCAGACAATGAACATCATTTACTGCTTTGAATAGGTGGATGATTAACTGAGGAGCCCACAGGGACTTCCACAGAGATTAACATGAGGAACTTGATAAGTGTCTTAAGTGATGTTGATCTTGCCCAAACATTTATCTGTATCTTTTTGATGATGGCAACACTATTGAAGAAATAAGCAATTTGGAGTTGAAGGCTAAGTTTTTGTGGGGTTAGTATTTTCCTGTTTATTTTGAAGGAGATTATGTTGTAAAGCAGCAGCTTACTGTATTTTGTAGTGTTGGAATTGTGCTTTTGCTATATAAAAATAGTTTATTAAAAGCATCACCATAATTA
Organism: Lasiurus cinereus; assembly: GCA_011751065.1. Classification (NCBI taxonomy): domain Eukaryota; kingdom Metazoa; phylum Chordata; class Mammalia; order Chiroptera; family Vespertilionidae; genus Lasiurus; species Lasiurus cinereus. The sequence goes on from JAAGEH010000040.1 coordinate 2,005,761, forward strand.
AGAGTGGCAATATTTGGTCAAAAAGACATAATTTTCAATTATGTAGGTAATTACTCTGTGTGATCAGATTTAGCATATTTTTTAAAATATATTTTATTGATTTTTTATAGAGAGGAAGGGAGAGGGATAGAGAGTTAGAAACAACGATGAGAGAGACACTGATTCAGCTGTATCCAGCACACCTCCCACTGGAGGTGTGCTCACAACCAAGGTATATGTCCTTGACTGGAATAGAACCTGGTACCTCTCAGTCCACAGGCTGACACTCTATCCACTGAGCCAAACAGGTTAGAACAGATTTAGCATATTTAATTTGATGTATGTTATTACTATTTAGTAATATTAATAAATCAATTATTAACATTATTAATAAATCAATGCATTAATAGTCAATGCTGATTATTAATTTTAAATTTGAGAGGAGATAATATAATACAGTGGGAAAAAAACGGGCTTCCAAGTTAGACAGGTCTGAGTTTCTGCCTACACACCAGTGCTTGTGACTTTAATTACTTATTCTCACCATTTATCTATATATATATAAAAAGCCAGTGACAGGAACACTGTAATGACCAGAATGACTGGTCACTATGATGCCCACTACGGCCAGCGAACCGGCCCAATTGGAGGTGAGGCCAGCTGTGGCGAGAGGCTGTGGGAGGTTGGCCAGCTGGCCCCAGACCAATTGACCCTCCCCACCCTGATCAACCACCCATAGCCACTCCCCTTGGCTGCTGGCCCCAATCAGCCCCCACCACCCTGATCAGCCCAAGACCCCTCCCTGCAGCCATCTCCATCCCCAATTGGGTCCGCCCACTCTGATCAGGGGCAAGGCCTGCAGCTACTGCCCGCAGCCCTTCCCCCAGCCAGCCCAGCCCTGATTGGGCCCCAATTGGGGCAGGCCAACCAGCCAATCTCCTGCTGTCTCTTCCTTTTGACAGGTGTGGCCCCAATCTGCCCCTATTGGGGCTGGGCCAGCTGGACCCCACCGTGCATGAATTTGTGCACTGGGCCTCTAGTTTATTTATAAAATGACTAGAGGCCTGATGCATGTAATTCATGCAAGGGGCTCGGTCCTCGCAGCCTGACCCACTGATCCTTATGGAAGGTCATTACAGAAAATCATTCTGGATCTGGTCTAATTAGCATATTTCATTTATTATATAGCATATTATCTTTATTATATAGGATGACCCCACTCCTCAGGTTTGTGGTGGTGATTAACAAAGCTAATAAATAACCTCCTAATATTTTTTTCTGGAACACTGTAGACATGTAACAAAAGGGTCCTGTTTTTACTATTAGACTGTGGGCTTCCCTCTTAGAGGGGAGAAATTCTGTTCATACCTTCCATCAACAAACATACAGTTGACCCTTGAACAATACGGGTTTGAATGGTATGGGTGTACTTATTTGGGGATTAATAATATTTTTGATCTGCAGTTAGGATTCTGAGGAAAGGAAAGGCCAACTGTATTCGTTATTCTGTGTCATGTTATATAAAGGACTTGAGCATCTTCCAGGAGTCCTGGAACCAATCCCTCACAGATACTGACAGGAATGATTATAGTTAAATTTTGGGTGAGTCAAAACTTATATGCAGACTTTCAACTGCATAGAGGTCAGCCCCCTCATCCCCAGCATTGTTCAAGGGTCAATTGGAGTAAGTAAAATGTTTATAAAATGAAGTAGTCAGGGAAAAGTTCAGAGTCTGGTGGGGGAGTCAATCATAAACCATCCTATTTACCACAGTGTTTGTTTACTAGAGGCACAGGTGTTTGGTCAGTTGAACTTCTGATCTGCCTACAAGGTACCAGAAATTGCCAGAGGTTACAGAGGTCAACAGGATGGTCTCTGAATCCACAGATGCTGGGAATAGTGGGGGTATGGAGACATAAATATGGTCTTTAGAATGTGATTGATGCTGTCCTACAGTACAAAGTGCTCTGTCAGAAGAAGGAAGGGCTGGTGGCCATAGTGAGGACAGGATGCTGGAGCAGGGTCTGGTAGGGGGAGAAGGAATTCCCCCAACTGGAGGCCTTGAGGTAAAGTGCAAAGGTTGTGAAAGAGCCTGGGGATTCCAGAAAGGCGAGATTCCCCTGGCCTGGGCCACGGGGATGGACTTCATCCTTAAATAATGAGAGGCTACGTAATATGGAGAGTGACAGACAAATATGGAAATGGATGCCATCCCTACCTTCAAATTAATGTTGTCTTATGGTAATCAGTATAATCAAATACACACTATAAGAGTTGGTTTTTGTTTTTCTGGACCACATTGACTCTTTGAATTGTTTAAAGTGTAATGGATGCCAAATATATATTAAAAAGAAATTTTACCAAATTCAATTCTATAACTGACCAATTTTTGGTTTTCAGTTATTTTTAAAGTTTTAAATAAATTAAGATAACCACTATCTGAGGATTTAATTGTAATTTTCCTTAAATTCCTTTCCAAGTCAATAATTTTCAAGAGTATAGTAGAAAAATATTTCTGAACGCTTTGGTAAGTGTCTCTCAAATGTTGCATTGTTGTTCCAGTTGTAACTTTTCAACTAAGGTAGTGCTCTACAATCCAACTGAACAAATGACTTATCTCCTCTGGTGTCAGGGGTCAACTGCTAGGCTTTTGACATCACCTGTCTACCTGGTATCCAACATTAGCATCATCGAATCTTATAGAAGGAAGAGATTTTGGTGGTGTATTTTACACATAGTCCTTAGCAGGTAGTCACTTTCCCTTGAACATTGGATCCCAAATGTCAGTGTCTGCCCTAGGTGATTCTAATGCAGGTGATGGAAGTCACATCATGAGAAGCACTGTGACAGGGATATTCCTGTTGCCCAAAGTGGCTCATTTCAATTTTTGGATACCTATGGGTATTAGAAAGTTTTTTCTCTCATGCTACACTATTTTATTTCCATACTTTCTGCCTGTTGGTTCTAGTTCTGCCCGCTTTTCATGTATCTGAAGCCAGCTACTGTTGGACTGACTAGCCATTCACTGTGGCTGTTAAGTGTGGGATGTACAGGAATAGTGTTGAGTGCTTCCCACCCAACACTATTACTCCACTTCTCGTCCTAACAGAACCAGATTATTTTGGGATTCATTGTCTCCCCTGAAGTTTCAGCAGAAGTCTTCCCCATCTCCATATATAAGTGGCCCTGACGGGGAAAAGCTCCTGTTCTTTGGTTTGAATAGTAATCAGTAAAACAAAGTACTGTTCCAAAGGTGGTCCTAAGATATGAGCAGCAAAGGAGTCGGGGAGGGAGGAGAGAAGGAAAGTTAGGGGTAGATGAAGGATAAACAAACAAAAAAACTTTATGTAAGAGTCAAGAAGTTAGGAGGAAATGCAAGTTATCTTGGTTATTAATTTGTAATGCAGAGGGTATGAGGCTATCCACTCTGTGTTTCTTCTAGTCACACAGTTGGCGTAGCATTAATGCTGATAATTGGGCTTCTGTAACCGTAGTTTTTTTAAATGTGTATTGTGTATGAGGCTTTATAATGAGTGCTTGGGAAGAAACATAAACATTAAGTATGAGGTTCCTTTCCTGCAAGAGTTTATTGTACTCTAATCTCTCTGGGCTGTTCACAGACCAGAGGCTGACAAATTAATTTGTTGTGGTTGTGGGTGGGACAATACCTTGTTGCTCAGGAGATCCCTGGGCACCTGAATCCATTAGTGCATAGAAACCATTTCCGGTAAGGAGGGAAGCAGTGTGTGGGGTGGTTAGAGCACAGGAAATGGAGTTAACCACATCTGAGCCAAATTCCATGTCTGTCCCAACATAGCAACAGGGCAAGGTGCCTCAGGGTCCTATATTTAAACTTCAAATGTTGGGTGTAAGGATTCCAAGGTGCAATGTGCAGTGGATTCAGAACAGCTGGCTAGTGGTAGTCATTGTTATTGTTATTGTTATTATCAAAAGAAAGTTGCTTAGGGTAGCTACTGTCAAACAAAACCGAACAGCCACCCAAACAAAAGCAGAAAGTAAGTGTTGGTGAGGATGTGGAGAAACTGGAACCCTTGTCACTGCTAGTGAGAATGTAAAATGGTACAACTGGTATGGAAAATGGTATGGCAGTTCCTCAAAAAGCAAAGTTAAACATGGCCCTGGCCAAGGTGGCTCAGTTGATTGGTGTCATCTCACGCCCCAAGAGGTCACCAGTTCTTAGTTGGGGCACTTGCCTGGGTTTTGGGCTCAATCTTCAGTAAGGGGCGTGCAGGAAGCAGCTGATTGATGCTTCTCTCTCCCTTTCCCTTTCTCTGTCTCTAAAATCAATAAAAACATATTTTAAAAAACTAACCTAGAATTACCATGTGATCTACCAAATCTATTCCTGGATATATACCCCTAATAATTGAAAGCAGAGTCCCAAAGAGACATTTATATACTGATGTTCATAGCAGCGGTTATTCACATTAGCAAAGGGGTAGAAGCAATTCAAGTTTCTATCAATGGATGAATGGATAAACAAAATATGCTGTATCCGTACAATGGAATAGTATTCAGCCTTAACAAAGAAGGAGATTTTGACAAATGCTAAAACATGGATGAACCTGGAGAATAGTATGTTAAGAGAAATAAGCCAGACACAAAAGGACAAATACTGTATGAATCTCCTTATATGAGGTACTCAGAGTAGTCAAATTCCTAGGGACAGAAAGTACAATGGTGGTTGTCAGGGACTGGGGAGGGGAAAAATGGAATTACTGTTTAGTGGATCTAAACTTTTAGTTTTGCTAGCAAAAAAGAGTTCTGGAGGTGGGTTGCACAAGAATAATAGTGCCCTAGTGCCACTGAATTGCACACTTAATGGTTTAGATCTAAATTGATATGCTTTTTAAATCACAATTTAAGAATGATTTTTTAAAAGTTGCTCGATGAGCAGAAATGTGTACAAGTCGGTGAGAGTGGTCTAGAGGATATTTTATTAAGTTTGATAAATTCCCCTTATTCTGACCTGGGGATTAGCCCATCAAGTTGTCTGGTATTCACTTTTTTGAGGCATAGGGTCTTTATTTAATTGTATCATTTACTACAGGGTCACATGGATTGATGACTGACAAGATATTGAAATGACTGGTGTGTGTGAGAGACAGTCTGATCACTGAGAATTTTAAAGATAGAGATTTGCGGATTAGAGAACAAGGAGGAGCTTTCTAACCATCAGCGCTGGCTTGAGCATGAAGGGGTCCTTCTCCATCATCAGAAGTTTGTAAGCACTGTCTAAGCGAATCTCTTACAGCACATTTTAGAAAAAGTTGAACTCAGTGGCCCTAAAAGATACTTTCTGATTTGACAATGCTGTTCTTTCTAGCCATGTATATACTGATTCTAAATGATAGAATAGGAAAGGATATTTTTGATGGGATTAAAAGGGCGTTTTTAAAGCGTTTCCCCAATACTGGTGTTTCCCCCCCTTTAATATAACATACAAATGGCTAATGACAGAAGACAAACAAGTCTAACTCAAAACAAACCATCATGTAACACCCCCAGATCATAAAGCAGAATGGTGCTCACACCCACTGCCCACCCCCCCGACACCCTCAAACACTCTCTCTCCTCAGAGGCTCCTCCCAGCCTGCTCCTAGTTTTAGTTTAGTTTCCAGTGTTGGCCTTGAAATAATAAAAGTGTAAGAGATTGAAAAGCAGCACAAAGCCATTTGGTTTGGCAGATAAACAGGTTTTCAAGCTGTGGGTTTGGCTGGCCCAGGCATCTCTGTGTGTTGAACTACTGCAATGCAGGCAGAGACCAGGTCCTTGTCCTGTTTTATACGCTGGTATTCAGGTGCTCAAATTCTCACAGGTGAGCTCGATCAGAGCCTTATTCAAATAGTTTTCATTCAGCCATTGGGTAATAAAATAAGACAGCAGTAGTCATCTATAGCTTGCTTTTTTACCCATCGCTGTATAGCTAAGTATATTTATCAATGCAAATTTATAAATGTGGGTGTGATAAGGGTGTTTTCCAGTGGCCCACATGTAATCAAACATCCTGCTGCAGAACACAGAGCCAGTCTGTGCACAGACATTGGAAGTACTGACTGGCTTTGTGCATTCAGTCATGATTTCCCCCAGCCAAGGAGGACCCCCTTTTCTGATGTGAAGGAACATAGCCTCTTTATTACTGACTGTTTGTTCTGCCTCATGTAGTTTTGACATTTATTTTTGTTGGGGGTGAGAGAGAGCCATGGTTTGACCTGTGGAATTTATTAATCCATGAAGTAATGCTTCATTTATTCATCATTCAGAAACCATTTCTTGGATCCTCACTGGTCATGAATATGCATGAGTAGGACTTGCAGTCACATTCATTAGCTCTCAATAGCAGAATTGTTCCGTATATACTCAGGAAGTTAAAATATTTGAAAAACTAAAGTGAGGAGTAGACATTTCTATTTCATACGCAGTAGGAAGAACCCACACAGGCAGCAGAGCACCAAGGTGTTTCTTCCTGTGAAAAGGTCTCAGTTGTGATCAGATCAAGGTCAGGAATAACCAGGAGGCACTGACTGCCCACCGCCCCCGTTGAATTTTCCTCAGACCACAGTTTCTGATGCTTAGCATCTCTGCATTTTCACTGCTGGAAGCTACATATTTGAACAAGGAGTGAATCCTGGGAATGGAGGGAGGAACGGATTAAACCAAGGACCAGAGCAGAGTAGTTTTCCAATAAAGATGTGCATGCCTCAGTTAAGAATACAAAATGAAAAGATGGGAAACAACTTAGCTGGATCCCTTACTTATGCTGCTGAAGAGTGTACGGTGTGCCTTAGTAACGGTAGGGTAGCTTGTAAGAAGCATGTGCTCCAGATGAACATTGGGGTTCTGTGGAGCAGTGTAATGCATAGTCACTAATGAAGAGTCAGGCTTTAAGCCATGCTTTGTCATGTACTAGTCTTGGGGGTGGGGATGGGGGAGGGCTGGGAACATTAGATGATGTCCCCCTTTTCTGATGTGAAGGAACATAGCCTCTTTATTACTTTTAAACTCATCTGGCTACATTTTCCTAATCCATAAAACAGTAATAATAACGTGCCTGTCTCATTGTTGCAAGGATTGTTGCAAGGATTAAGTGAGGTAATATCCCTGAGAGCTCTTGGAGAAATCTAACTCAAGATACACTTTGGACTATGTTTTGGATTCAATTTTAATAACTTTTGCCTTTTCTTGATATGGAGGGTCCCTGCCTCCTTCTGCATACATGGTAGGTACCCCTGGACTGTTTTAATTAGATTCATTCATCCCTCACCCCAAGTTCTCGGTGACACTGAGTCTTGGTATACACATCAGATGCAGATTCATTCTTTATAAAATGTTGCAGAAGGCAAAGGGAATATATTTTCTTTTATTAGTAGGCGGTCCTTAAGGATAAGAGGTGAAGCAATTAGGAAAAAAACTAGTTATATAGATCAAGAAACAGTGAGTAAAATCCTTGCCTAATTTGGTAGAGCTGTGTCCTCAGGCTCCCTCACTTCCAGGTAAATATCCCCCTTTCCCCACCCAGGGAAATAATTGCAGTCTGATTTACTGGATGGAGAGCTGTGCACAGATTGGAAAGCTCACTTTCTGCAGGCTCCACGTCCACGTGTATCCTCTGATTGACCTCATAGCAATCCTGGCCGATTTTCTCCTGACAAGGAGATGAGGAGCAAACATTAGTACATTAGAGTTTTGATTCATGTGACTCTTATCATGCCACATAAGTGACAATTCAAGTTATCGATTCAGGAAAGGAACGTTTTCGCTATTATGTTTTAGATAGTACTCTTCTCCCCTCTCACCCCCCACCCCGTCTTCATTTCACTATTATGTTTTAGACAGTACTCTCCCCCCCCCCCCGTCTTCAATACAATCATAAATAACACTGTGCTTAAGGTCTTACTACGTTAAAAACACCTTGAGATCAGGAACTAGCTTTTCAGATGCTGAGCACACCGCTAACTTCATCTGTGGTGCTTACAAGGGCCTTGACTGCATCCTGAGTTCTAACAACAGACCAACTGGTGGTCCCCACTGTCTCTCTCTCGTATTGGCTTCCTCTACCTTGGTTTCTCCCCTAGTTTAATGGAAAACCTACTGCTTAATATGTACCCCAAACTATTTCAAAATCCATGTAGTACATGGATGTAGCACTCTAGACCAATGGTTGGCAAACTCATTATTCAACAGAGTGGCAAACCGTGGCTCGCGACCATCTGCTCTAGACCATCAGAATAACTTTTTAAGATTAGTAAACAGTTGTTTCTTATGAAAAGAGTAACAAAAATTTAAATTAAAGTAGATTTGATTTTAAGAAATAACTTTTTTTGTTTATCAACTTAAAATTTTGGCTATATTATTTCTATAATTTTAAATAGAGATGTAGATGTATTTAACCACCATCATAATAAGGATGTAGAACAATTCTATTTCCCCCTCCAAAAATCAAAACAAAAACTCCCTACCTTCTGACAACCACAGATCTGTTTTCTGTCCCTTTAGAATATAATATAAATAAAATTATACTGTATGTGATCTTTTTTACAATATGGCTTTATTGAGATATAATTCACATTACCATAATTCACTCATTTCAGGTATATAATTCAGTAATTTTTAATACATTCTCAGAGTTGTGCAGCACTACACTCAATTTGAGAACATTTTCATCACTCCAAAAGAAATGCTGTACCCATTAGCATACATATCTCCCAACCCCCACATCCTCCTTGCCCTAGCCAGCCACTAATCTACTATCTATCTATAAGTCCCAGGCAACTGTTTTTGACCATACAGTATTTTGTGCGGGGCTTTTGATGTTTCCCAAACTGAACTGTTTCCAGTTTTAGTAATTTAACTTTGCAGGTAAAGTGTAGCTTGTAATGCAATTTCTATAAAGCTTAATATTGTTGGAAGTGGGGACTTCATTGTGTCTTTTATCAAGGAGGATACTCAAAGTCATTATTTTCTTTTAGATCTTATACTTAAAAACAAAACAAAACCGCCCTTTACTGTGTCCTTTTAAGGTTGACAGGGTGCCTTAAGAGGCTAACACAGAAGGGTAAACTAAGTCTCCATAAAACCCAAAGAAGAGATGATAAAACTCCTCTTTGGATCCTGTCTGGAGTGACAGCTGAAAAACAAAACAAAACAAAACAAAACAAAACAAAATGATGAAGCCTTGGAATATTACCTACACTGATATATCATGTCATTAGCATTTCACTTTATGCTGCTCTTAACCCACCCTTCTCTGCTTAATTTGGTATATGTAATAATTCGTGTTGTTTGCACAAAGAGTGGCAAATAAACCTGGCAGTCTGAGGAGAAGACAATCAAGTAGCAAAGAAGAAGAACAACAACAATAACTCTCCCTCCTCCAACAGATACCAAATTAAAAGTCCTCTCCATGAGAATCCTCCAAAATGGTAAAGGGCAGAGTTAGTCATACTGGAATGGAACTTATTTGGGAGGGAATCCTAGAAAGCTGAGTTTTGAATTTTGAGGGTAAACTGTGAGCATTTTGTTCTACTGCATTCTGCTGCCCAGCTCCCTGCTCTTGATTCCCGGGGTTACCTTGAGGAGTGTCCTCTTTGTGCCCCAGCCCCCCCCCCACTAGAGAATGGACAGGTTCATAGCTCTTCATAGGCTTTCCCAAGCATCAGGTGAAATATGATCATTTGAGCCAGTACTTCTTAGTAAATCTGTTCTTTGTGAGAAGCAATGTTGTGTAGGGATGAGGGACAGAGGGACCCAGTCATGTGTCCTGGTTCCACATTTGGAGGTATGAATTCCCACTGTTAGAGATAAAATCTTAGGCAAGTCACTTAACTTTTCCTAGTCTTCCTATGGCCATCTGCTACATAACAAGGAATAAAAGAAGGTCTTTTGAAATTTACCTGTGATTATTTATGTGGATGTACTTGAAACATAATAGAGGCTTAAATATTTAGTATTTGCTTTTTTGTTTGCTAAAGTAATCATTTAGGGGCCATTGTAGTCTTCAGGGAACTTATTCTGTATAAGTAGAATATGGAAATTTCTGAAAAGATTATGATAGTCTGAACTTCAGTGCACACTTGGACTTTATCCAGCACTATGTTTTGAAATTCTTGTTGAAGCTTAGAAGCACAGTGTGTTGCTAAAAGGCAAAAATGTTTGGTGAATGATGGACAAGGGAGAAACCCACACCAGGAGGACTTAAGTTTCCCATGCGTGGTCTCTGTAGGGAGCTAAAGGAACTTCCTGGCTCTTAAGACCTAAAATCCAGACAGTCTTACTAATGATGAGCCACGGGATCCAATCTGAAATAGTTTTCTTTAGACTAAAGACTGATGCACGAGAAAGGGAGCGGGGAGTAATTAGTTTTGGCACAGAAGGGAAAGAGAGCTATTTTCTTTCTTAATTGGAGGAATTTTATAATGATGCCACCACAGTTATTATGTCTTTCACTTTTATACCAGCGGTAATTTACTTTTCACAGAAAACATAATGAAAATAGCAATCATTTATTGAATGTGTGACCTTTGTTAGGGTGACCTATTCCTTGTGATATAATTCATATACCAGATAATTCTCTCATTTCAGGTATATAATTCAGTGGTTTTTAGTACATTCACAGAGTTGTGCAGCCATCAAAGTACATTTGAGAACATTTTCATCACTCCAGAAAGAAATGCTGTGAATGTACTAAAAACCACAAGGATGTGTTATTGACATTCTTGTTATTAATAAAGGAAACCAGAGCTCAGATAAATAAATTTGCTCCTACTAAGTAAATGGAATCTAAGGCAGGTTGACTCCCAAGCTGAGGTGTTTTATTTAACTTCAAAGGGCCATTTAAAAACATCATGATTGTAATACATGCAGGGTAAAGTTCTTGACTTTAGTTTATCAAGTTGATGTTATACATTAACTTAAATGTAAACACAGGACATTATGATTGCTCCTGAGAGTCTATCAATAAGTATGGTGCAGCAAACATTTATGAAGCTTACATGTGTATCATTCATTATTCTAAAGACTTGCTAAGTTTTGCTCATTTAATGCTCAGAAGAACCTTATGAAATTGGTGCAGTTATCATCTTCATTTTGCAGATAAATAAAGGTTAATTGACTTGCCGATGACATGCCGCTCTCTCCTCCTTCCCTCTCTCCTTCTGTCCCTCTCTTCCTTTCTCTGTAAAATCAGTGAATTTATCCTCTGCTGAGGATTAAGGGGTAAAAAAACAAAACAAAAAGAAAAAATAGTAACCTTTTGATATCTCTTTACCTTATCATACTGTTACAAGATCTTGGACTTTGAATAGTTAAGATTATAAGTAACACAACAGCAATGGCAAAGAGTAGGACAACGGGCAAAGAATATACAAATTAGGTGAGTTTGCACAGCAATCTTTAGCTCATTCCTCTTCATTTTCCTTGGCATTTGCAGCAATGCGTTCGGATGCCTGAGGTAAACCAACTGAATCCCCAGGAAGCGGTGTGAAAAGGCCATTGGGCACTAGTACTTGGGCATTCCATGACTGGATGTCTCCATAGGCTCTTCCCATTTCTAAATGATAGCTTTCTAAAAAGAAGTGAAAAGGAAAATGGATAAGATTTCAACATTTCCTTTAAAAAGGAAAATGTATTAGGATGGCCTCTACTTCCTTTCATTCCTGGTGTGTCAGGTGACTAAACAAAACCCCAGTTTTTGCTGACCTTGACCAAGTCGATGTAAATGGAGGTGTTTGCACATTGACTTGCGCATAAAAGGAGCTGTTTAATGCCAGTGTCAGCTCTTGCTCTCATTCTTGGGCTCATGCAGGGTCCTTTTTGTACAACCTGTGGCCTAACTGGACCCACTTCCAGTGATCTTCCTGGACTAATAGTTCCCAAACATGGCAGCTTAAGGCTTGGCTTCAGGCAGAGGTGCTAGGTCACTGTTGCTTTCATTGGGGTTGGGGGTGGAGCTAGGGAATCTTGTATCAAAAGTCTTTATCTTTTCAGAAGGAACATGGAGGGATGCACTTAAATAAATCCTGTTGATGGACAGTTTGGGCCTTTTGCCAAACCTGTCAGAACATTTTGGCCACAGAACCACTGCCCATCCTAGACTGACCACTGGAGATCTTCCCAAGGCTGAGCTGGATGCAGCAAGGAGCGCAGTCCCAGTTGAATAGCTTGTGCTAAGTCATTACCTATTCAAGGGCCATATAAAATTATCAACTTAAAAAATAGGCTGCTATATTTGGTCAAACATTTAAATGAACTCACCCCTAATGCCTTGGCAGGGCACACCAAATGATTTCTCCGGCTATACTGCCCTAGGGCCTGAGGTTCCCCATCCCTGACCTAGTGGCATTTCCTGGCTCAACCAAGAGAAACAGGTGAGAAGAACCTAGGCCAGATAGGGCATTCGGACTGTGATTTAGGAGTGATAGATTCATTGCTGCAAGGACACAGGAAAGAATCTGGCAGAGAGACAATTAGTCAGAGATGATGTATCATCATTAAAAAAAGTATCTCTATGGCAGGTCCTCCAGTAACATCCTCTCACATAACATTGATTTAATAATAATAATAATAATAATAATAATAATAATAATAATAATAAACATTGATTCTGGGCCAGGGCCACTGTCTGTGTGGTGCATGCACGTTTTCCCCAGGTCTGCATGGGTTTTCTCCAGGTACCCTGGTTTCCTCTCACATTCCAAAGCTGTGCAAATGAGGGGAATCTGGGTGACTACATTGTCCCCATCAGAGTGAGTGTGGTTTGAGTGGACCTGTGATGGAAGGCATCCTGCCTTGCTCCCTAAGCTGCTAGGATTGGTCGCAGGCACTAGGACTCTGAATTGGAATAATTTTATTATTTTTACTTGTTTTTATTCACCTTTCTTAAATGTATGTGTAGCTCAAGTTTATATGAGTGTCTAACATTAGAAGTGTTTGGGGTTTTTATTTAGAAGTTTGTGGGTTTTTTTATAATCAGAAATAGGCTGTAGGAACTTAACTCTTGACTATATCAATCAGCCTTGGGTAAAGTTAGTTTCATTATATGTCATCTCGCCTAAAGTGCCAGTTTCCAAGATCTATCAATGATGTTAAGTGAGGACTTACCGATTTATATGACTAGGATGGTGTCTTCACAGTAGAGCAAATAGAAGAGAGAAGCCCTTTTTTGAGGTATTTATTTCAAGTCTTCAAGAACAAAGTGACCTAGTGGGGAATAATGAAAATTATTTAGGCTTCTATATACAAGATGCAGAGTAAAGTTGGAAGAGATAAACTAAACCTCAGCTCAAGAGACGAATAATGAACTGAATTACTTCTACTGTATTGATTACCCACGTTTCATGAAATGAACAGGTTGGAAATTTCCTTCTGTTCCAAGTTTTACCTTTAAGATCATTGGATAAGTGGTCTAGGGAGCTGTTTTTCACTGTACTTCTTATTTCTGTGTTGATAGAAACTCCAGTCTGGATACATTGGGATTCATTGAGACGCTCCTATTTGAAAGTGATTTGTTTTCTACTTATGATTAGTCTGCCAATTGTTTGTTTATTTAGAATTTAGGGTTTGCCCTTTATGAAGATCTTGAGATTTTCAACATGAAGTAGCATTGTTTTATCAATCATAAAAATATTTGTTCTCTGAAAGGTGGCTATAAACAATAAGGTAGAGTGTTTCTTGAAATAAAGGAAAAATGATAGTGTTATAATTGATAAACCTGAGGTAAGTATGAGTGAATAATGTTTTTCATAAAATATACTTCAAAGTTAATAATTTTTAAATATTACTCTTTTCTTTATGTCTATAATGTAACCAAATTCAGGACTAGATAATTTCTAATTTTGTCTATCAGACCTTAGAACAAATGATTTAGAAAAGATAACATTTACAGGAGCAAAAATATGATATAAAAGTTGACTTTACTGCATACTAGAAACTGCATACTAGTTTGCAATCATGGGCTCTATTTACCAATCAGAGCTTTTCTTTAATTCTCCTGAGCATTTTTTTCTGTTTGAATTTAGGTATGGGTTTAGGCTGGCAGTGGATAATTACACACACACACACACACACACACACACACACACACACACTTGAATCAGAGCGTGGAATTATGGGATAATTACTGTGTCAGTTAACCAGTAGGGAGCTTGAAGTATTTCCATTGCTATGATTTAAACTTTGATATGGCGTTCAGTATTTGATAAGGTTCCTAACACTATTGGATTTTGACGTTTTCCCCAAAAGTAGGTGAGGTTGTAGTGTAGGGGTTTTCTAGAGGTTCTCAACCCTGGCTGCTCACTAGAACCAATGGGGAGCATTTAAACCACCCATGACCAAGTTTCACCCCAACCAATTAAATGGGAATTGCGGGAGGGGAGTCCAGGTTATCAGTACTTTTGAGAGCTTTCCCTGAGATTCTGCCTGCGTACCAAGGTTGAGAACCATTTCACTAGATCCATCCAATGCGAAATCTTCGGGCTATTATAAAAAAAACCTTCAAAATTAGGAAGGTCCTGTTTAGATCAATGGATTAGTCTGAGATGCCCCCAGAATAGCTGCCTAGCTAGAAAGGTGACCTCAAAGTACCACCCCCTTGAGGAAAGACAGCCACATGGGTACCAGTTAGGAGGGTGGATAGTTACCTGGGGCTAGAGTGCTTGTTCTACTCAACCTCCCCCATGCATTTGAGAAACATCTGGAATGAGACAGGGACACACCACCTGATGAGACCCCTTACTCACCAAAACAGCATTGTCTTAGCTGTGTTGTAAGCCAGTGGAGGTACCCAGAGCTTCTCAGGCTCTGGGGACCTTACAGCCAGGCCTGGAGTGTCTCACATGTGCAAGGAGTCTGGACATGGCTCTAGCAGCTCCTAGGGCTATCCAATTCATTGTGACTTCTGCAAAGTAATCCATGGAAAAGAAAGGAGTATGCATTAGGAAACCAGGGAGTACCGTAGTTCCATCATACCTCATCATTCAGTATTGTTTTCTTCTTTTTATGAACAACAGGTTGACTAGTATGCTCAGAAATGGGGCATCTCTTTCATCAGAGGGCTGGGCTGGTGAGATCTTTCCTGCGAACTCTAGGCAAATGAGATTGAGATGCTCTTTTGCCATCTGTTAGACTTCCTTATCAGGATTGGTTGTGACAGAGTATGTGAGGGTGCATTGTTGTTATTTTTTTAAGGAAATAAATGAATTGGATTCCCATTCAAATTCCAGCTGACTCAGGGATGTGAGCCCTCCTGCCTGTGGGAGAATGAGCAGCCCTGAGGAAACTAGTAACCCTGTCCCCCTGTCCGAGGGGTATTTTTCTCTTCCTGCATCATTCATGGTGCTTCAGTGAGCTATCGCTCTCCATTAAAAAAATAGCCTTGGTCAGTTGGTCAGTGGTTAGAGTGTTGGTCTGAGGACTAAAGGGTCTCAGGTTCCATGCTCAGTCAAGGACACATACCTCAGTTACAGGTTTGATCCCCTGGCCCTGTTCAGGGATGTGTGGGAGGCAGCTAATCGATGTGTCTCTCTCACATCTATGTTTCTCTTTCTCAATGTCTCTCCTTTTCTTCTACTCTGTGTGAAAAGCAATGGAAAAAATATCCTTGGGTCAGGATTTTAATTAATTAACTAATTAATTAATAAGGCTGACAACACTGACCTGCTGGTCAGGATGCAGGGAGACAGCCACTTCAGGAAACTCGTTAGCAATTCCTTATAAAATTTAGCTTACATCTACCTCACCTCTTAGCAGCTTCACCCCTAGGTATTTACACACACACAAAAGAAAAGAAAACATGCCCACAAAAAGATGTGTACAGTGATGTATATAACAGCTTTCTTCATAGTAAAATTTTTAAAAATCCCTGGAAATATCTCAAATATTCATTATCAGAAGAGTGGTTTAATACATTTGGATGATATAGTCATCAAATCAGACACTACCCAGACAAAAAAAGGACATGATACATGCAAATTTTCCAGTTTAATTCCATCACATTATAGTAAGTGAAATAAGTCTGATGATGGAAATACATGATTTCATTTGTATGAAGTTCAAGAACAGTGATTACAGGGAGGGTGGCTTAGAAAGGGACCCAGAGGACTTGAGGTGATAGGGATGTTCTTTCTGTATGTTGTTTTGGAAGAAGATGTGGGTGTAGACATAGATCAAAACTGATCTCACAACAGTTAAGAGCTGTTTGTTTCACTCTATATACATGTTTTAATGGTGGTTAATCAAAAGTTGTTTTTCTTGATTTGTCTAAATTGTGGTAAAATATATATATAACTTGACATTTACCGTCTTGACCATTTCTAAGTGCACTGTGGCATTAAGTACATCCCCACTGTTGTGCAACCATCACTACCATCCATCTCTAGAACACTGCATATAAATTTTGCCTCAAGTAGAAATGCAAAGTAGGCCCTGGCCGGGTAGCTCAGGTGGTTAGAGTGTCGTCCTGATACACCAAGGTTGCAGGCTCAATCTCCAGTCAAGGCACGTACAAGAAGCAACCAACGACTGCATAAATCATAAATAAGTGGAACAACAAATTGATGTTTCTCTTTCTCCCCACTTCCTCTCTCTCTCTTTCGAATCAATAAATATAAATTTTTAAAAAAGAAAACTAAAATTAATGTCACATGGTGAGGTCCAATGAATCTGTGACTGAGGCATTAACCTTGCGTGTACATGAATTCAGCCAACCCTGACACTCAGGCTGTCTGCTTTTCTCCAGGGCCCTGAAGCTTGTCTAACAAGCCTCTGTTGTGGCACCGGTCACATCTCATCAGCATGAGCACCGATCTGCCTGTTTCTCCCACTGTGCCCTGTCCTCCCGAGGGCAGAGACTACCTTGCTCATCCTTGTTTTCCGGGCATCCCCGTAAGGCTTTCATGAAAATGTGCTGAACACCAAGTGGTCCCCGTGTCAGAACTTGGCTTGGCCCATTTCCAAGTTTTTCCTATATAACTAACTACTTTTCTCATAGTAAATTTTTAAAAAAATTCCTATGCCCATATTTTTCAGAACTATAACTGTAAAATGCTGAAGGAAACGATGGGAGAATTTAGAACCCCGAAATGGGGAGCTTTTAGTAGGACTTCCTAGAACCATCTGCTTCTGTCTAACATGCTGGAGTCAGCTTATGGATCCCCACCACCCACCGTGTGACATAGGCACTTGCCTTCCTTCTGTGCCTGTGGTTTCCTGTCCTGCCTTCTAATGATCTATCTAAAGAACACCAAAGGGCCTGGATGACCACTGCAAATATTTCATTCTGCAAGCAGCTCAGAGAAGTTGAAAGCAAAACCTCACACTTTTCTTCCTCAGAAACCCCGCAATTCAAAAGGACGATAGGAAGATAGTGGGAGGGGTTATCATATGTTGCTGTTTACAGACATGGCCTATTACTTTTTAGCTAGTTCACAGATGTTCCAAGAGCGGCCCCTTGTTCCTCTCCTAAGCCTGAAGCCAAAAATAGAGTTATATGTGATAACAGCTTCCATTTCCTGATAAACAATTTGTACCATTTTTAATTGCATATTCCTGTTTACACAGTTTTCAGTCTAATTTTATGCATTTTCTTCACAATAAGGCTACCAGCTTACATCAAAAAGACTGTTCTGCTTACTGTTAAAAAGTCCCTGCTTTCAGCCTCCCTTGTGATTTTCACCTTGTTCAGTTGAATTCAGCTGATGGCATCTCTGCTTTTCATATCATTTATATCAACACTTTGGTCTTTTGGCTTTCTACTAAGCACTTACAATCACAAATTTAAAATACAATGAAATATTCGAGTAACTGCATCAACCAAAGCCGCTGCTGCTGACTGAGCTGGGGGGAGAAGGTGGGCAGCAACACTGTGCCACAGATGGAAATGTGAATTCGCTGCTTGATGGGGAAAATTCGAATTTAAGGGAAACTCTTCATTCATTCATGAGCAAATAGACATTGAGGGACTGGTAAATGCCAGGTGTGGTTCTAGGTGCTTCTGGAGACAGTGAACAGGGGCCAAGTCTCTGCTGAAATGGTGCATGCATTGCCAGAGGGACAAAAATACAGTTAGTAATGAATACCTTCGGGTTGGATGAAGGGCCCTGGGGAAAATAAGACTAAGTCATGGGATGGAGGGCGTGTGGCTGATGGGGGATGCTCCTTTAGCTAAGCTGGTGGGGCAGGGCAGGGTAGTGTCTTAGCTGTGATCTTCATGATGTGGAAGACAAGGACAGGGGGAGGATTCTAGGCATAGGGGATGGCAAGTGCAAAAGTCCCGAGATGGTGATGAGCTTGGGTGTCTGTGGAAAAGAAGGCTCCCGTGCTGCAGCTAGAGGGTGGGCAGGTTTGGAGAGGCAAGCAGAAGGCCTTCTCCAACCTTCTCCACTCAAGGCCCTAAAGACCATGGTAAAGACTTAAATTTTATTCTAAATTCCGAAGAAAGCTGTGAGAGGGTTTTAATCAATAAATGAAGACTCAGTTGTGTGGGAGAGGGTGGGGGCAGATAGGGCTGCCAGAATCAGCAAATAAAAATGTAGGATGTGCCCTGGCCAATGTGGTTCTGTGGTTAGAGTGTTGCCCGGCACACCAAAGGGTCAGAGTCTCAATTCCTGGTCTTAGGCATACACCTGGGTTGCCGGTTCAATTCCTGGTTACAAATGTGCACAACCCACATAGGGATTCTCATTCGGGGTCTGCCTCGTGCAGGGCCCAATGATCTGTATTTTTAACAAATACCCGGTCATTCTTGTGAACTAGCAAACCTGGAAAACACTTGAATGAAAGGGTTGAAGGTGTAATTTGTTGAATTCTAACTATATTGAAGGTATGAGCGAAGGTGACCTTTGAGATGCTGGAGAAGAAATTGCACATAAATGATTTTATTAGTTAAAGAATTCAGCAAAGTTTGTCGAGTGTCTTTGAAGGGGCTTGGCAGTGTGCTGGGCATTGACAACGATGAGTGGACTAAGATGCAAACAGTGCTGGGCCCCAGGAAGGTAGGGACATGAAAGGCGGGGTGTGCAGTTGTTGAGGACAATTTTTCATGCAGGACATGGTACTTGAAGTGGGTTATCTGAAACCAGAAGGAGGCTGTTTATTGGGAGGAGTATCCAGGAAGAAAGCAAGAGCAAAGGCATGGATGAGGGATGAAGGTCTGAGGGTGTTGGGTTTCCGTGTGGCTGGTCTGTAGGATGGGTTGGAAGGAGGTGAGCGGCTTATAAAACCAGGAAGGGAGGCTATTGTGAAGGGAGTTACTTGCCAACTTGATCGTGTGAGGAACGAGGAAATGAGCGCAGAGAGAATTGTAGTTGTTTTTGGAAAGATAACTGGGGCAGCTCGTGCAGGTTGTAGAGTGGGGCTGGGCGGAGAGTTGTGTGTGTGCATGAGAAAGAGAGAGAGAAGGGGAAGAAGAGAGAGAGAAAGAGAGAGAGTGGCAATGTTCAGAGAGAAGGGGGGAGAGATAGAGAGAGAGAATGGTAATGTAGAGAGAGAGAGAGAGAGAGAGAGAGAGAGAGAGAGAGAGAGAATGGTATTGTTCAGAGAGAGAGAGAGAGAGAATGGCAATGTTCAGAGAGAGAGAGAGAGAATGGCAATGTTCAGAGAGAGAGAGAGAATGGTAATGGATAATGTCCCAGGTCAGAGAGATTTCAGTACAGCTCAGGTGAAGTAGTAGAAGGGTCCTGAAGAAAGGCCTTGGTAGAGAGAAGTGGATTGTGATTATTCAGGCACAAATCCTGAGGAGATTTGTGGACACTGAGGAGGGGGTGGACACTGAATGTATCAGAGGGCAACCTGCTGCTCCCTAAAAGCATGTTATGGATTTATCATAAAACTATAAACCCAATGCATGAAATTTGTGCAAGGCGCTCGGCCCTCACAGCCCTGGCTTCGTCCGGAAGGCTGTCCAGAAGGCCATTCAGCTGTCCATTCTAACTAGCATATTATGCTTTTAATATTATAAAAATATGCCAAGATGACCCCATATTCTAGAGTGCAAATGTTCCCTCACCGTGAGAGTGAGGAAGAAAAGGAGGGACTGTTTCTCTTTGCCAGTGTGAGCCTCGGGCAGTTCCTTTGGCGCTCGGTTGTGATTAAGTGGGTGGATCAAGCTGATCAGCTGCCATGATCAGGGTCCTGGTGAGACCACAGTGGTTCTGGCCATGTGAGTGCACTCTATGATCAGCCCCAGCTCTGGGACCTTTCTCGGAGGCCTCCAGACCCAATATTTTGGTGGGAATCCAGACAACAGAGTCACCACGGTGGCTGTTTTTTGTTTTTTTTGTTTTGTTTTCGGTGCCTCCTCCTACCACCAGCCTCACTCTCCCAGATGTGAGAAAATACCATACAGAACAAAATTCAGCACATTTGCCTACTTGGTAAAGCAAGGAAGATCAAGGAAGTTGCTGTCTTTTTAACTCCCTGTCCCTGCTCATTTTATTTGTGACAGTGGAGCCAAGTTTCAAATGCAGAGAAGGTGAACGGTGCCAATGGATTGGTTTCAAGTGGGATTCAGGGCCGGCTGAAGTAGAATTGGCCTGAGGTTTCTTTCACCTGCTTTGAATTAGGATAATGCAATAGTGTCCAATTAGACTGGAACAGTACAAATGGGTCTGTTAATTAGATGAAAAAGCTCCATTTTATAATACTTATCATATTAACCATGGGTTGATGACGGAGGCCGCACTCCGTCTTAAAGCCTTATCTATTGTTATCTGTTCTTCCCTTTGAAATGTGTCTTCTGATTGCAATTGCCCTCATGCGGTGTTGCGGCTGCCCGGTCTCCCTGGCAGTCTAGAAGTGGGTGCTGCTTGCTTACATAGCATGCACTGTTCTTTGCCTCATCTTTTGTGAACTTTATATACTGCAATTGCAAATATCCTCGAGACTCTGACGTGCAAGTTTAATTATGTTAACAATAGTTCATTTAAATATATTTTATGAGATTCAGATCCTTTGGAAATTGATACGTCTGTGAAAACAGAACCAAACACTGAAGTATTTGAGGTTCTAGACTAAGATTCTGAAGGCAGGGATTCTGTTTTTTCACTTCGCCATGCCGGTGTTGCTGGACCGTGGGCATCACTGTCTGGTTCGTAAAATAAGGAGGTTGGACAGGTTCATCAGGGGTTCTAAAACTTTTGCAGGCATAGGAATCCCTGGAGAGTTTTCTGAAACCCAGAATTGCTGGCTCCCCTGCAGAAAGTGTGATCCTGCAGGTTTGGGTGGGGCCTGAGAATTTGCATCTCTAGCCTGTCCCCAGGAGATGTTGAGGTTGCTGGCCTAGATGACCTCTTACGTATTCTCCGGCTCACACATTTTGATTGTGTTCTTCTGTAAAGCATTCAGAGGGGACATGTAACATTTCCCACACCGATGTTTGTATCTGCTCAGTGCCACCCTCCACTTTCACAGGCGTGTTCTGTAATGACTCCTTGCTCCTGCAGTCTCCTTTTAGTCTCACCCCTGTGATCCTGTTTCTCTGTTCCAACAGCTCACCCTACCCACTAAGAAATCCTCTACCTGTCGGCCTGTGATGGCCAGGTCACTCCACACTCACAGTGTGGAGCCAGGCTGGAGTGGGTGATGGAGGACCGGGGTCCTCACTTTCACTGTGCAGGCTGAAGTAGGGACTCTTTTCTCCCCCAATACTCCCGAGCTGCAAATGGTGCTGACCCAAGAGCATGCAGCCCAACTCTGGCTCCATGGTTTACAGCCTCTGTCACCCTAGAGACGTTGCTTTGCCTCTCTAAGCCTCAACTTTCTCATCTGTTAAATGGAGATAATATAGTAACTGAAGGACTATTGTAAGGATTGAATGAAACAGTCCATCTACAGTGCTTGACACAGTGCCAAGTATATAGAAAGTGTTAAGTAGATGTTAGTTTTTATCAGCTATTATCAAGGCAACGTTTGAATTGGAAAGCAAGTTCAACATGGATTAGAGATGATGATGCTTCTTACTTGAGTCCATTAAAACTTACTTTGATGATAATTAAATTCTCCCTACTTCAAAAGAATGTGAAGTAGTACTCCAAAAGGAAAAACAAACCCAGAATAGAGATTATGATTTCTAAAATAACAGAATAGATATGCAATAAGTATATATTTTACTGTACAAGCTCTGACATCCATATTTTTATATTATCTTTTAAATCACAGTTAATGCTATCATAACTGATTTATTTTGAAGGGTAGTCATTCTTTTTCTTTTTTCTTTTTTTTTTTAGCAGTCCATAAAATAATGGTATAAAAATTGGTGTATCTCAGATTTAGGAACATATAGAACTTTGAGTAAGTCAATTTGGTGATTATACTTTATGGTAAATTATTTCTTGTGATAGTCCTATTTTTTAACAAGACTTCAGAAAGAAATTTATTGAGTTGATCATTGGCTAAAGAAATAGTGGTTTTAAAGAAACATTTATTTTATTTTTATGAGAAAGAGAACATTGGAGAGAAATATTAGGTGTGTTCAACATTAATGTGCTTTTAAGGTCAGTAAATTAGAATTGAGAGGTTGTTTCCCATTGTACACAGATAAACAGTCTTATTTTCTCATTTAAAAATAGCGCTTCTCAGGATAAGCCTTCTACTTCTGGATTTTGTTAGCATCCTTGGGTGACAGAAAGATTTAGGCCTGATTTCTAAACATGATACCACTCTGGAAGGGCGTATGCGAAATGTAGACTACAGAGCGATGGAAACATATTTATATCCGTGGACAGTCGGTTGTGGACTGTTACACTGGAACAATTGTTCTAGATGGGTATCCTGTCTTTGATGATGATTCCTGAACCAGATGTAAAGGAAGATATAAATCCCTCATCATGTCCTGAATGTCACAGTCTCCCCACCACTGAGAGAAGAACACAGCCTGACCTCCAGCTGGCTCCGTCCTAGAAATGTGGGCCTGCCCTTCAGACTGTGCAGAATAAATGCTGCCTTAAGTTGTGTGTGAGTGTGTGTCTGTGTGTTTGTGTGTGAGTGTGTGTGTTGCATCAGGTGGAAAAATTAAAAATTAGGTTTCTGTTCATTTGGAGTATGACTGAAGTCAGGGAGAGTTACGATTTTGAAACTATTCTTTAAAAGTTCTTATATATTGATACACTGATAATGTTTTGTCACACTTGAAGTTGAGGGAATGAGGAAGGAGAAGCTGATGCTAACAAGCTGGTGGTATGAACTCAAAAAAGGAAGGAAGAAAGAGTTCCCGAACTATGAGCACACTGGATAATTCTCCTCCGTCAACACGAAGACATAATGTACGGACACCTCCAGTGTCACTCTTACATGTTCAACAAGCGAAAAAGATCGTGGAGTCACAGACGTGTAGAATTTGAGCTGGAAGACATGGTATTTTGCTTGGCTCATTTGTTTTCCAAGTGATGAGAAGACGTAGGCCCAGAAAAAGCTAAGGAATGTGTTTGGGATACTCAGCGGTGGAAACGGTAATAGATTCCTCTGGATTACCTGATTTGTCAAATATGACTACATAAATAAGACTAATCTAAACCAAATAACTTGTATTAGTTGACGTTTCCTTGGTTTCCATGGAAACCTCCTCGGACTAGCTGAAGCAAAAATGGGGAATTATTGAAAGGAAGCTGAAGGATTGTACAAAATTGCCCAGAATGACATGAAGAACTGAGCAAGCAAAACTGCAGTGGGAAGGAGCCAGGGTGGTCTGGGGCCGCAGCGGCTGGAAGATCTGCCGCTGATGCTGCCTCGCCTCAGCCCACTCGCCAATCTGTCTCTGTCCCCACTGCGAGTGCGCATCGCTGTTTGCTTCACTTCCCATCTCCTGTCACCCCACTTTTCCTTCACTGCTTTTACCACCACCTAACAGTCTTCTAGGTACTTGTTTAGAGGTGGATTTTAAAACACTGATGCCTAGGTCTACTCCCCAGAAATTCTGACTCAACTGATTTGTAATAGAAGCAGGGTACGTTTCTTTTTCTTCTCTTTTCTTTTTCTTTTTTTTTTTTTAATATTTTATTGATTTTTTTACAGAGAGGAAGGGAGAGAGATAGAGAGTTAGAAACATTGATGAGCCGAAACCGGTTTGGCTCAGTGGGTAGAGCGTCAGCCTGGGGACTACAAGCTCCCAGGTTCGATTCCGGTCAAAGGCATGTACCTTGGTTTTGGGCACATCTCCAGTAGGGGGTGTGGAGGAGGCAGCTGATCCATGTCTCTCTTTCATTGATGTTTCTAACTTTCTACCCCTCTCCCTTCCTTTCTGTAAAAAATCAATAAAATATATTTTAAAAAAGAGAGAAAAGAAAAGAAACATCGATGAGAGAGAAACATCCATCAGCTGCCTCCTGCACACCTCCTACTGGGGATGTGCCCGCTCTGTCCACTGAGCCAAACCGGTTTTGGCTATGTATTTTTCTTAAAGGTTGTTCTGATGTGCAGCCAGGGTTAAGGATCATGGCTTTATAGATGGTCAGAGCAAATACAGAATGTAGGCTTACAGCCAGTGCAGAGAATTAAGAATGAAAGATCTAGGAAAGATTGTTAAGGAATCATAAGGCATTTGTAGGACACCACACATACGTGATATGGACAAGAGCCCTCCCAGACTGTGCGCTCGCTCTGCGCCGTGAGTAGTATTGCTTCAGTTCATCCTTACAGTGGGGTCGGATGCAATTTCCTCATTTTCCAAGTGAAGCCACTGAGGGATAAAATGACTTCCCAAAGTCAAGGAGTTGCTTGGGGGTCAAGCCCCGCCCAGGCCCACAGTTCTTTGACAAACACCACCACTGGGCTGAGTGCGCTGAGATTCTGAGCGACACACACGGGTTCCCTCGTGAGGTTATGCAGGGGCTGTGGCAAGCCTTCTCCACCTGCCTGGAGGTTGAGACCAGGGGAGCTAGCTTTAATGGTAACAGATGACATTAGTAAGACATCCTTGACTGAAGCTGTTGCGTGCTGGGGGATGATACCATGGGAGAACACACTCTTAGCAGAAATGCGAGGCAAGAAAGAGGATCTCAGTTATTGCAAGGGAAAGCAGAATTTGCTGGCGTTCTCGGCTAGTTAACGGAAATGTGAAGAATGTGTGTGAGATTCTGAACTAAAAGAAGAGTAGGACTAAAGGGGGAAATGAAATGTTGATTTTTGTCATTTTAGGAAACATAATTCGGTGTTTGCACTTTTAGAGTTTCGATGAGAGGAATGGGAAGCATAACTTTGAATGATCTCATAATATGGTACTTTTTATACAAATAATGGAATAGAATAAGCTCCACTGAGGAGAGCAGGAAACCTCTCCTCTGTCGGGGTAATTTGGAAACAAATGGCTTTTTAAAAAAATTTTTTATCATTATTGTTGAAAGTGTTACAGATGTCCCCCCTTTTTTTCCCATTAACCCCCTCCTCCCTGCACTCACCCCTCCCAGACTTTTCTTACACTATTGTCAATGTCTAGGAAACAAATTGTTTTTAACACGAGGGATGGATGCAGGCCTCTGAAGTGTCTTGAAGAAAGGGTCTGTAATGCTTTGGGCTTAACCCCATTAGGCAAAGTTAGCTTCCTGGTTTCAGAAAGAGAAAACACACCCACAGAAAGAAAAACCCAGGTCTGTGGGAACAAGGGACTTCCTCCTCCTGGGGCTGCTTGAAAACCCTCATCTGCCAGCCTGAGGCCGCTGGGGAGGCGGCCAAGAGGCCAAGGGGGAGAGGGAATGTGCCAGTTCGGACAAGTAACCGAATACACACTGGCTGAGGTGTGAGGCTTGGGACATGGCTTCGAAGCCAAAGCAGCTGGTTAGAGGGAGCTTTGTAATTCTGTGTACCCCGGAAAAGGAAGGACCTGTGTTGTGTCCCCACTCTTCGCTCCTCTCTCTCCTTTGTCCTTCAATCTAAAATGCCTTGGGGCCAAAAAATAGAGCCCTCTCCCCCTTTTTTTAAATTCTCACTTGAGAATATGTTTTTATTGATGAGAGAGAGAGAGGAATGGAAAGGAGAGCGAGAGAGAAACATCAATGTAAAGAAGAGACATTAATTTGGCTGCCTCCCATATGTGTCCCGACTGGGGATCGAACCCTCAACCTAGGTACGTGCCCTGACTGGGAACCAAACCTGCAACCTTTTTGGTGTACAGGTTGGCACTCCAACTGACTGAGCCACGTGGCCAGGGCCAAAAAAAAAAAAATAGAATTCTTAAATTTTTACTCGGTGACACAAACAGAGAAAAAAAATGCAAGCTAATTGAAAAAGAAATAATCTGCAAATGGTACAGAACTGGTTTTTCTGCCAACTATGGAGGATTTAGCAGACTAATGGAGCCTAGTGTGAGTAGGGTGATTTGAAATCTGGGCCACTTAACTCTCAGTAAAGCAAAGGGAGGGCTGGAATTGAGGTGCAGATGGAGGAGTTCATCAGAAAGTATCTGGGGTGCTTTAGTTGTTAGTCCATACTCATAAAGCCTTCTTAGCAATCCTTATTTAACAGTTTTGTTTGTGTAAGAGGTCATACGAGCCTTTCTTCAGTTATGTATGATAATATCACTGTAATCTGGCTCTCCTTGTTTTGGGGGACAGGGAGGGAAAACAGGAAGTAACATTGTTCACTTGTTGTGAGAGAAGCATTGAACACATGCTATTTCATTTAATCCCCACGGTAACCCTTGAAGGAGTATTATCTACATTCGTCAGATGAGAAAAATGAAGTTTAAGAACTTGCTGATGTTTCTATGGCTAATAATAAATAGAGGAACCAGACTCCGCTCAGAGTTCCTCATCCTGAAGCCTTTTGCTACTTCATGTCAGGAGAATTATTGTTTTAAAGTAGAGATTCTTAGCCCCACTTCTTTAAATGATCACAGATTCTTAATTAATAGGGACATTTTGGTTGTTGTCATGGTCTAGATATGTCTAAAACAATTTTGGGATCTAACATTTACTGATCATCTCTTATAAACCAAATAGATGGTAGCTAATGAAAAAAACAATGGGTCCTACTTATGGAATGGCTTCTGGTTGCAAAGTATAGTCAATGGAATTTCTAAGTTCAACTTTAATTCAACAAATGGTGGATAATTGCTGACTTGGTAGCTGGGTGGTGGTTCTGTGTATGTTTCAGTGTGGAAGCAGGGTGGTCTACAAGGTAGTGGAATAGAAAAGTGCCTATCGTCCAGGAGTTTACAGTCTAGTTGAGGAGAGAGCCTTACACACATTAACAGATAGACAATTCAAGTGTTGCATAATGACATAAAGCAGTGCTGAGAGAGATGTTCTGGGGCTTGTAGCTGTGTTCCATATTGATTGTAGAGAGAAGAAGCCAGAGGGAGAGAAGGCTGTAGGCGGTGAGGGACCAGGCAAGATTGGATGTGAGGTAGGCTAGGGAGGACAGGTAGATTTGCCTCAGTGGGTAGGAGCCAAGAGGCAAAAGCAGGATGCTGCTGCCTGTCAATAAATACAAGTATCAATCCGTGACATCACTGTCCTTTTAGAGTAACGTAAGTGAGATGGCAAGGTAGACTAGGACCAGGATCTGAGAAGCTGTGGCTGGTAAGTTGAATATTTGAGAATTTTGTCTCATGGACAATGTAGTGATATTGGTAGCAGTGTTAGAGGCAATGGTATAATAGTAATAATAGCACCTAACGTTTATTGAGCATTTATTCTACTGGATACTCTATCCAACAAATGAATGCTTGTAGAACATCTATAAGTGCCAAATACTGTTCTCTGTGGTGGCACTACAACAGTGTACAGAACTGACAAAAAATCTCTGCTCTCACAGAGTTCACAATCACGTGAGGGCAGGTGATGAAATAGGTCTTGTAATGTGTTGTAATCTAAATTCTTATAACAATGCTATGGAGAAATATACCTAGATAAGTGATCAGGAGGGAATGAATGAGAGGACAGCCTGGTGTTAAGAGTTTGGTTCTTTGTATAGGCATGTGTTAACTCATTTAATCAGCTAAATAATAGAAGGCAGTCTTAGAAGGTTTTTGAATGTAAAGCGAAATGAAGAAAATATAATTCACAAAGTTAAGCAAAGAGTAGGGGAAAGACTGATGCCCTAGGGACAAGCTAGGAGGCAACTGCAACAACCTAGAATAGTTACATGTAAAGCGCATCCTTTAGTAATTAGTTATCATGTAGGGTTTGGTAGAGAAAGACTTATTTAAGGGCGAAAACATCAGAATACACTGTTTATCTGGTCCATGCCTCTCCTTAAGCCTAGAAACCAAGAATTGCAAAACTGATGGTGTGATGGAGAGTTGATTCTAATGAATGAAACGTGATGTAGATGTCACAAAGATGAAGAGGGCCCTAACCAGTTAGGCTCAGTGGATAGAGCATCGGCCTGTGGACTGAAAGGTCCCAGGTTCAATTCCGGTCAAGGGCATGTACCTTGGTTGGGGGCACATCCCCAGAAGGATGTGTGCAGGGGGCAGCTGATCGATGTTTCTTCTCTCTCATCGATGTTTTTAACTCTCTATCCTTCTCCTTCCCTCTCTGTAAAAAATCAATAAAATATATATATATATATATATATATATATATATATATATTAAAATGACAGAGGTTTAGAGCCTTGGTTGACTAGAATGGTGAGAAAAATGATAGAAAACTGTAAATTCAACAGGTTATCTGTCATGCTGCTTGAAAATTTTAAATCACTTAAAAAGCATTTTCTACAGTATTGATACTTGTGGTGTTTAATTGCTAACTTGGTAACTGTATTGATATTCATTCAGAACCAGCAGTTTCTCCTTCCGGCAGTGTAGGTAAAATGAAATGTAAAGACAGTGGGTTCCCCGTGCCAGGCGTCCTCATCTCTCCTGCCCAGAGTATACTGGCCAGTGACCTTACCTCTGCTGACTTTCTGCCTCACTGCTCAAGCTGACAGACAGCACATACCTGCTCCCTCCTAACCTGCTCTCTGTCACTGCTCACTTTTTAAAATTGCAGGCTCCTGGGCTCCCAAACACTTTTGATTCTCAGCATCCTGAGTAACTCAGTAATTTTTCCAATGGCAATCCTAGAGCAGAGGAACCACCAAAGAGTTCCGTTCATTAAGTAGTTAGGTTCGAACAACTTCATACATATTTATTATAACAACTTAGTACCATTTGAAAAGATAATACACATGCATTGAAAGCAAAAATATATATATTTTTTGTGTTATTCTTAAATGACCACCACTAATGTGATGCACTAATGTGATGTCTATATCTGTGCCATGCAACTTCTCAACTCTTGGATTCATATTTGGACACCAGCATCCTCACTTTCTTTTCCATATTTATCTTCACTTGATACATACTTGGTTTTTATCACAGCAACTATAGAAAACCTGGCTTTGTACAGGTCTGAGGTTCTTGATAGGAATACAACAGGATGTAATATTAAAACATTGAGAGGGTAGTTATTATGATGTCTGATAGATGGTGTTTTCCTTGAAATTTGGAAATGTCCCCAGACACCTCTGTGAATTTGCTGGGGTGCCTTGGCACACAGTTTGAGAAGCATAGCACAGGTCTGTTGTCTACCATCTCTTTATCTTCTCAATCTTATGACACTTCTTGGCCATCCCTATGTTAAGAAAGTAACTTCGGACCCAGCCTTGGTTTCCAGTTTCCTCTTTTTCACTTTTACACCCTTGGGTTAAGTTTAAAGTGACCCTCTCCAACCCACTTCTCCTATCTAACACTAACTTGATTTAAGTCACTGATTTGTCTTCAACCCCAGTCCAGAGAATGGTTTCCAGTTCTCATTCTAGCTTGTGTCTTTGTGTTTAAAGTCTTGACCCTGTGACCGCTGGTCTTCCAGGTTAGAATCACTGCCTGGCTTTTAACCATCATACTTCTTACCACAAGCTCATGTAGGTGCCAGGCTGGGAAAGAAGGGCTTTCTATGCCTTGATCTTCCTTGGATACATTTAAGCTCCACTATCATCCCATGGGGATGGGTGCTATTACCCCATTCATGTCTGAGGAAGCTGCAGCTGCTGGAACAGCAAGGATCTCAGCAGGACAGAACCCGGTGTTGCTGTCTCCCAGAGAATGGAAACATGGAAGAGGCCACTCTGGGTGGGGATGACTGGTATAAGTGGCTCATTGTGTTTGGTTTTTAATTTTACAACTATATTTTTTGTGAAAGTAAAACATTGTGGCTTGTTGCAATATTTTGGCAATGGAAACGAGAAAAATAAAAACTGACTCGCCATAGAAGCATAGAAGTGTTTTGTTTTAATTTTGATTAAATTTGATCTTAATATTCCTTTCCAAACTTTTCAATTCTACAAATGTAATCATAATGAATATAAAGCTTTTATCTTGCTTTGTAAAAATTGCATTATAAACACTTTTATTTAGTTACATAGTTCTTTTAGCCACCCTGAAAATATTTTTACCACTTTCAAGGTGATACATGCACATAATTTAAAAACCAGAACAACTAAAAAGCATCAACATAAAACAGCAGGCTCCTGCCCTACCTTCCTAGCTGCCCAACCCAGTTTTACTTACTAGATCCAGCCACTTTCGTAACCTCAATGTCAACAGCTCTACAGTGGTCTTTGAATGGAACCATGAAGTGTATGTACCTGCTGCCATATTATTTTTTACTTAATTGATTTATGGAACTATTGATTGACAGTGGTGGTTCTGCAGGATTACTAAGTGATGATAAAATCCTGTTCATATGTAGATATCTGTATATAAACTCAGGGCTACATTAGCAGATGTATGTTGTCTTACCATTTTTAAAAGCCTAATCTAATTGTACTTTGCATTTATTGTAAATGGCTATACATATAGTGTTAGGAATAATGACTTCATTATTAAACATCAATAGATTGCTTCTGCTCTTACCAGTTATTACCAGTATAGTGTTAGGAATAATGACTTTATTATTAAACATCAATAGATTGCTTCTGCTCTTACCAGTTATTTTAAGCTAAAATGGTGTAAGTTTGGGAATTAAGTTAAGAAGATTTAATGAAATAATTACATCATAATTATTAAGGCAGAGCAGGCAACAGCTGCCCTTGGTAACTATAAAGAATATTGGGCATTAAGGAGGAACATGTGTGTGGATATGTGCAACTTTTCTCAGGAGAAGTAATATTTTAAGGCAATAGCCTTTTCAAAATTGAGGATCTGTTTTAGTAAAAGGCAAAACATTTGTCCAATTTGAAGAGAAACCAGAGTGTATCTGTTTTCTGAAATACTGACTCAAAAGTATGTGGACCAGTGTCTATGCTGTCACAATATACTTTTTAAAGGATGAATAGACTTTATTTTGTAGATCAGTGTTAGGTTTACAGAAAAATCAAGTGGAAAGTACAGAGAGTTTCCCATATGGCATTCACATCACCCCAGTTTCCCTTAATTAATAACATCTTGTATTATTAGTGCAGTACATCTGCTACAATTGATGAGCCAGTATTCATACATTATTATTAACTGAAGTTCACAGTTTTCAGGAGGGTTCACTCTTTGTGTTGTACATTCTGTGGGTTTTGACCAATGATTAGTGACATGTATCCACTGTGACAGTACAGTAATACAGAATAGCTCCCTGCCCTAAAAATCCCCTGTGCTCCAGCTCTTCATCCCTGCCTCCCTCCCTCCTCTTGAACTCCTAGCAACCATTGATCTTTTTGCTGTCTTCATAATTTTGTTCTTTCTGGGATGTTATGTAGTTGGAATAATACAGTATGTAGCCTTCTCGAATGGGCTTCTTTTACTTGCCAATATGCATTTATGTTTTCTCCATGTGCTTGTGCAGTTTGATACTCATTTCTGTTTAGTGCTGAATAATATTCCATTGTTTGGATGTACCACAGTTTGTTTATCCATTACCTACTAAAAGTCATCTTGGTTAGGAACATACATATACAGATTCTTGTATGAACTTAAATTTTCAATTCACTTGGGTAAATATCAAGGAGTACAATTCCTGAATCATATGTGAAGGGTATATTTACTTTTGATCTTCTAGGAATTTTGTAGTTTTTTATTTTACATTTAGTTCTGTTATCTATTTTTAGTTAATTTAGGTGAAAAATGTGCGATCTGGGTCTAGATTAATTTTTGATGTCCAGTCTTCCAAAGGGACTCTACCATTTTACATTCCCCCAGCAGTGAATGAGAGTTCCTGTTGCTACACCTTCTCACCAGCATTTGGTGTTGTCAGTGTCTTGGGTTTTTGACATTCTAATAGGTATATGTAAATATATCTTGTTTGAATTTACAGTTCCCTGCTGACATATAATGTGGAGCATCTTTTCATATGTTTATGTACCATCTGTACATCTTCTGGTGAGGTGTCCAGGTCTTTCGCTCATATTAAATTAGGTTATTTGTTATTGATTTTTTAAGTGTTCTTTGCATATTTTGGACGCCAGTCCTTTATTTGTGTTTTGCAAAAATTTTCTCCCAGTTTGCGGCTTGTCTTTTCATTTTCTGAACTGTCTTTCACAAAGCAAAAGTTTTTAATTTTAATGAAATATAACATCAATTTTTCTTTCATGGATCATTCTTTCATAGATCTAAAAAGTCACCTAAATTTTCTCCTATATTATCTTCTAAAAGTTTTATAGTTTTGCATTTTACACTTAGATCAGTTATCCATTTTGAGTTGATTTTCATTTTAAAAAAACAATGTGATCTCTGAGTCTAATTAATTTTTGTGTCTGTCCACTATTTTCAGCACCATTTGTTGAAAAGACTATCCTTTCTCCATTTAATTGGCAATGTTTTCTTTTTTTTAAAAAATATATTTTATTGATTTTTCTACAGAGAGGAAGGGAGAGGGACAGAGAGCTAGAAACATCAATGAGAGAGAAACATCGATCAGCTGCCTCCTGCATGCTCTCGACCGGGGATATGCCCGAAACCAAGGTACATGCTCTTGACCAGAATCGAACCTGGGACCCCTCAATCCACAGGACTATGTCTTATCCTCTGAGCCAAACTGGTTTTGGCTGGCAATGTTTTCTTGTTAAAAATCAATTTACTACATTTCTGAGGGTCTTTATCTTAGCTGTCTGTTTTGTTCACCACATGTTTCTAAATGAGGAGCTTTTGTTGTTATCTTCAGTGAAAATAAAGTCTTTTAGTAACTAATTTTGGCTTGACTTGTGTGAGCCTGAGTTTCCTAATAAGGGGCAATATGTAGAACATATCATTCTTACTATTTCTTCTAGCTTTATCTCATGCGACTAATTTATATTTAAGTACTAGTATACAGTCAGGGCCATGATATTTTTACAAAAAGTACCTATTCCAACAGATACCAGATTTGTATGTATATATCTCTTGAACAAGATTTCTACATATATCCCTTCAAATTGTTTAATGGGTTATTAAACCTGTCTTTCACTGATGACTAGCAAAGCAGTTGTTTGGACCCACTCTGTAAGCGAAAATATCAGTGCTTAAAGTCATTGCCTGTCATTAAAACATCCGGTGCCCCGCCCTGCCACTTTCATTAGGGAACATGTCACAATATCTGGAAACATTTGTAGTTGTTGGAGAGATGGTATTGCATCTGGTGGGTAGAGGCCAAGGATGCTGCTAACTACCCCACAATGCCTAGGACAGCCCCGCACACCAATAACTTTTTGGCTCAAAGTGTCAATGGTGTTAAGATTGAAGGTCATTGTTGTAGAGAAGCAGATATACTTTTATCCACGGGCATGTTTTCCTCTTTGCTTCGCCTCTAGATAACCTGGACTTCTGTAGACTTGTAGTCCACCTCCAACAATTGTGCAAAAACTGATGGTATGATATAACAGTGGGCTTCTTTTAGCTGTCTTGGGCTTAGTTTCACATTTTTCTGATTTTATAATAATTCCTCTGATGTTCTGGGAATTTATGGAAAAGCTGACAACTCAGAAAATGGGTTATCAATCCATAATATCAAATCATTATGTACATTTTTCAATATAGGTGGCTGTGATCATTGACCATAACAATAGGAGACTAGAAAAATGTTGGGGTTTAATACACTTCTTAGTTGGTTGTACATAAGTCATTAGACTCCACTATTAATGTCCTCTCTGGTCCTTTAAAGGACACATTGCCCTGTGACGCATAAGTTTCCATGAGCTCATCTTGTTTTCATAGTGTTCCCTTTTATTGTTAAGAGAAACAAAACCAAAAAAAAAAAAAAAACCCACTGTTTCAGCAATTCCCCGTTTTCTTTCTCTGTGTGAATTGCTCAACTAAGAGTTATGCAAATGGGTTCAGCCATGTGGGAGAGGCTCCTTACTGCACTCTGAGCCAGGGGAATAGCACCCATATCTTTGCTGTATCGGTTACGCACTTGTCATAAGTTCAGGGCCCCAGCCTTCTGTCTTGCTCCTCAGACCTTTCTCACTTCACTCCAGCCATTCCCAGCTCCTTTTCTGTCCCTCGCTTCATTCCAGTCATGGGCCCTTTGCACAGCCTGTTTCTTCTACGTCGAAATGCTTCGCCTTAGACCTTCTGACTCTGCTAGGACTCAAAGAGAAGGGTGCTGGTAGGTATCAATTAGACCTTCTTCTCATGGCTTCAGAGGTTGCCACCTCCTGAGACACCAGGCAGAGTACTTGCCGTCTCTCCAGAGGACACTGCACCTCTTGAGCACCCAGCATTTTTCCTTATGTCTGGGAAAAATCTCCATGATTTGTCAACTTCCATTTCATTTCCTTTTAAAATCTTAGCAAGGACTATGGCTCCACCTGCATCTTTTCCAAGTTCTTCACTCCCACAGAGTATCAGAGTTTGAAGGGACCTTAGGTCGTGCATTTAGATTCTCTTATTTTGTTTTAAAATTTTCAAACATGATTTGAATTTTTGCACAAGTTTATGTAAATACATACACAAATGTATGTGTTTATATACTACATGTTATATATGTGTATAATAAAAATATATTGTATGGCAATTGTACATATGTAATTTATACATATATACAAAATGGAAAATGTCTTTTAAAATTTTAGAGTAAGAATAACTAAACATATTACCTGATTCCTTCAACTTTGCTGTATAAATATATAATAGGAAAATTTAAAAATTTGGAAAGGCAAAATCAGAAATACCTGTAATGCCGTCACCTATAGATGAACATTGTATTTTAGAATATTTCTTCATAGACTTTTTTCTATACATTTATGTTTTTCCCTCACAAAAAAGCTATCATATGTACCATTTTAAAACTTTTATTTCACTTAAATGTATTCTACATATTTTTCATGTCAATAAATATATATATATTAATGACTGTATACTATTCTTTTGTTAATTTAATAAATCTTTATTGTTCAGATTATTATAATTGTTCCTCTTTTTCCCCCATAGCTCCCCTCCACCCGGTTCTCACCCCACCCTTTGCCCTTACTTCCCCACCCCCACTGTCCTCACCCATAGGTGTACGGTTTTTGTCCAGTTTCTTCCCACACCCCACACACCTCTTTTCCCCTGAGAATTTTCAGTCCACTCCCTTTCTATGCCCCTAATTCTATTATATTCACCAGTTTATTCTGTTCATCAGATTTTTTATTCATTTGATTTTTAGATTCACTTTTGATAGATATGTATTTATTCTTCATAATTTTTATCTTTACCTTTTTCTTCTTCTTGCTCTTCTTAAAGAATACCTTTCAGCATTTCATATAATTCTGATTTGGTGGTGATGAACTCCTTTAGCTTTTTCTTATCTGTGAAGCTCTTTATCTGATCTTCAATTCTGAATGCTAGCTTTGCTGGGTAGAATAATCTTGGTTGTACGTTCTTGCTATTCATCACTTTGAATATTTCTTGCCACTCCTGTCTAGCCTGCATAGTTTCTGTTGAGAAATCAGCTGATAGTCATATGGGTGCTCCCTTGTAGGTAATTAACTATTTTTCTCTTGCTGCTTTTAAGATTCTCTCTTTGTCTTTTGCTCTTGGCATTTTAATTATGATGTGTCTTGGTGTGGTCCTCTTTGGATTCCTTTTGTTTGGGGAATCTGTGTGCTTCTTGGACTTGTAAGTCTATTTCTTTCACCAGGTGGGGTAAGTCTTTGCTTATTATTTCTTCAAATAGGTTTTCAGTATCTTGCTCTCTCTCTTTTCTGGCACCCCTATAATTCTGATGTTGGTGCGCTTAAAGTTGTCCCAGAGGCAACTTTACACTATCTTCAAATTTTTTTATTTCTTTTTCTTTTTGCTTTTCCGGCTTAGTGTTTTCTAGCTGATTTGTGTTTCAAATTTTTGACTTGATTCTTGTGATCCTCTAGTCTGCTGTTAGGTCTCTGCATATTTTTTTATTTCAGTCAGTGTAGGTTTAATTTCTAGTTGGTCCTTTTTCATATCCTTGAGGGTCTTGCTAAATTTATTGGCCTTCTCTAGAAAATTCTTGCAAAACCTTATAACCATGGTTTTGGCCTCTCTATATCCAGTCGTTTGCTTTCCTCCATTCTTTTCATTTGTGATCTGTTTCTTTGTCTCCACATTTTTGCTGCTTCCCTGAGTTGAAAAAGTGGCTTTGTGTCCTAGGTATCCTAGAGGGCCCAGTGGCTCAGCCTCTCCAGTTATCTGAGGTGGACACTCTTGGTGCACCTCTTTGTGAACTGTGTGCCCAGTCTCGTTGTAGTTAAGCCTTGAATGTTGTTGGTATCACTGGGAGGAATTGAGCTCCAGGCCAATTGGCTGTGAGGATCAGCTGTGTCAAAGTGGGAGAACTTCTGTGCTGGAAACACCCTTATGAGACAAGACCTGCAAAAGCCTCTATGCTCAGCTTAGATAGGGTGGAGTTTCATTGTGGAGCAGACAGCATTTGTTTCCCATTAGCCTGCCCTATTAGGCCCCTGTGTCTCAGTGTCCCACAATAATCGCTGCAAGCACCTCTGAGAGAAAGCTGCCTTCGAGTTCCACCCACTGCCAGACAGTCCAGTTTCTCCCCAAATGAGTCTGGGTCCCCAGAGTCTCGTCTGGAACTGGAATTCAGTGCAGTAGGGAATTTTTGCCTCCCTTCTGGTTGAGAAAGACAACCGTGTATTCAGTTGCCTGCCCTCTCTGCGAGCGTGCCTCGGTAGCTCTGCCTTCCGCAGTTCCTCTGAGTCTCAGTGTGCTTTTCTCTTCCCTGACAGTCCAGTTTCACCCTGTATGAGTCAGAGTCTCACCCAGAACTGGAGTTCAGAGCAGTTGGGAGCCCTTGTCTCCCTCCCACTTGAGAAAGCCAGCCATGCATTCAGTTACCAGTGCTCTCCGCACTCATCTCAGTACCTCTGCCTCCTGCAGCTCCTCTGAGTCTCAGTGTGTTTTTCTCTTTCCTTCTAGTTATAGAATTTCACTCAGCCAGCCTCCTGAGGTTCTGGATGATGTCTGTTTTGTCCTTTAGTTGTAGTTTTGAAATTGTTGTGCAAGGCAGCAGTTTAGGTGTTTACCTATGCCGCCAATTTGGTTTCTCCTATAGTGTTCTTTTGTGTTGAGGTATCATGTTATAGAGCAATTTTTCTTTCTTTTACAGTGAAATATTATATCTTTCCTTTTTATTGAATTTATTGGGGTGACACTGGTTAACAAATAATACAGGTTCAGGTGCACAGTTTCATAGCATATCATCTGTACAATGTATTATATGTTCATTACCCCAAGACAAGTTTCCTTCTATCACCATTTATTCCCCCTATACACTTCTCCACTTTTCTCTCTCCTCCTCTCCACAGCAATCACCACACTGTTGTCTCTGTCCATTAGTTTTTTTATCTCTTTTTTTATCAATTCCTCCACCCCACACCCCACCAGCAACCCCCATTCCCACCTTACAGCTCTCAGCCTACTCTTTCTGAGTGCCTCTATTTTTCTTATTAGTTCATTTTCTTCATTAGATTTTACATATGACTGAAATCATTTGGTACTTGTCTTCTCTGACTGGCTTATTTTACTTAGAACAATTTTCTAAAAGCCATTTTCCTGAAGGCCAATTTGATAAATTTATCAAAATTTCCAATTTACCAGAAGACTAATTTCTTCAATATTATTTCTATTTTTAAAAACTATGCATTATTTTAAATATATATTTTCATTAATTTCAAAGGAGATGGGAGACAGAGACATCAGTGATGAGAGAGAATCATTGATCAGATTTTAAACTAATTTCTAAATATTCTTCAACCCTGGCCCTGGAGGGTGTAGTTCAGTTGGTTGGGCATTGTCCCGTGTACGGAAAGGTTGCCGGTCAGGTGACATATCCAGGTTTTGGGCTCAATCCCCGGTAGAGAGCATGCAGGAGACAGCCAGTTGATGTTTCACTCTCACATTGATGTTTCTCTCTCTCCCTTAGGGAGGGCTTTATGCTAGAGGCCAGTCAAATAAGAAAGCTAGCATCTGGAGCCAACACAGACTTGGGTTACCAGTTTACCAACTGTATCAACAATGGCTTTCTGAGGGCTTTATAGAGGAAAAATATCAAGAATGTTTGAAAATGATTACCATAGTAAGTGAGGAGAAAAATCGTAGTTGCCTAAATAGAATGTGGTTATACACCCTTTTCAATCTTTTTTCAAAGGAATTTAGGAAAATTGACAAAAGAAAATACAATTAATTAAGCTCAGGATTGATGGAGTTGTTTGTGAAGTTGAGTTTGGGACTTTTTTCTCTTCCACCCTTCTGAGGATACCAGTGAGGTTTTTCTGACCCTTCTCCCCTTCTGTGATAGAAAGTTTGGGGAAAACATTGCAGCTCTCTCATAGACTTTGCTTCTCTAAACATGTCTTTAAAGTTTCATTCTTGAAAGTAAGAAGGAACACAATCAGGGGATGGCAAAGTAAATCTCTGGAGCTAACAGCTGATCCTGGAATGCAAGTATGAAAACTGGAAGACATTATTTTAGAGATGAATTCTTAGGAATGATCCTTGAAACAAACTCAACCTACTTTTGAAGTTCAGATCACTTGTTTGGGATTATTACCATCTACCTGTCTGTCCTTGGGGACTTCCTTACTCTTTCTCTTGTCTTTCTAAGCTCCCTAATTCAAAAAGCATTTATTGGGAATGAAGGCTACCCCACAGAGAGGATGCAATGCAAGGCCTTGGGCAACTTTGAAGATGGTAGACCAAGTTCACCTAAGACCTTCCATGACCTGCACAGGTTTATCTCTGGGCTGTGATTTCCCCAGTTGTGCCAAGCACAAAGTAGACAATTGTCTGCTTCTCCCTTTTCTCCCCTCACCCCTTTTGTCTCCTTCCCCCATAGACATTTCTGGTTACTTCAGAGTGATCACTTGTATTGCAAGATCAAGCCAGAGAAAGCCAGTAACAGGAGGAAGACTTCAGGAAACCCTCCACCTCTCCCCACAATGAATTGCCTTTGGATGAAAAATTCACTTGTTGCTGGGAAAACTCAATGCAAATTAAAGTATTTTTTTTTCAAGTTTTTGGGGTTTTTTTTGGTGGCTGCTAAAATAAAGACAGAAGATGCCTAAGTCATAATAAAAACAAAACATGGTCCTGGCCAGGTGGCTCAGTTGGGTGGGTGTCGTCCCATACACCAAAAGATTGCAGGTTCTATTCCTGGTCGGGGCACATACCTAAGTTTTTATTTAACTATTACCATTATTAACCCAAAGTTTCCACATATAATATCCCTTTATGTACTGTTAGAAAACATGAAGGCATTGCCAACTGCATCATCCACAGCACTTTATGTGGAGTCCATAAGAAACCTTACAATTTGCCCTAATCAGCTTGGCTCAGTGGATAGAGTGTCGGCCTGTAGACTGAAGAGTTACAGGTTCAGTTCCGGTCAAGGGCACATGCCCAGGTTGTGGGCCCAATACCCCATAGTGGGTGTGCAGGAGGCAGCCGATCAATGGTTCTCTCTCATCATTGATGTTTCTATCTCTCTTGCCCTTTCCCTTCCTCTCTGAAATCATTAAAAATATATATCTATATAAAAAAGAAACCTTATAATTCTTCTGCAGATCCTCACTTTCCCGTCTACCTGCCCCCCTCCTTCCCAATGAGATACCCGTGACTCACGCTGCCCTCTGGCCCTTCCTGCTAGAAACTTGCCACAGCCTATCCGGTACCCACTTTGCTACCACATTTGCACCCTCCTCTCTTCCTTGGTTTGGGTTTTCTGTTTTAATTTTATTAAATTTATCATTGTGTATTTTTGCAAAAGCATTTCACATCCTTTTATGAAAGAAGCAGGCTATAATTATAATCTCCTTATTTGCTGTCAATAATAAGTAGATAAATCACCAGCTTCTAAAGAGTCATCATATAAAAAGAAAAAAAGAGAGAGAGAGAACAGGCCTTAGGCTTTGACTTTTAGCTAAAGCTGTGTGTGAGTCCCAATGCCACCCTCACCAGGGAGCCACTGTGACTTTGGACCAGTCTTTCCATCTCTTTATACCTCAGTTTACGCCTCTGTAAAGTGGGGTTAATGATTCTTGGTTCATATGACTTCTTTGAGGATTAAATGAAAATTATAAATGCTTAATTAAAAAGCACTAAGGAGTGAATCATTGTAAAGTATAGCTCATATCACTTGCAAACATGAAACCCGTTTCTCAGTTTCTTTTGGGGCTGCATTGTGTTTCTCACTTTTCTGGCACCTTCCCCACAGCATAAGGGTCTGCAAGACCTGGAGGCGGTCAGCAGAGGCTCTCAGCCTGAGCAACAGCCGCACAGCCTGTGGAGCGGTGTTGTAGTTGTTTTCATCTACAAGACATGCATCTGGTTCTCAGGTGTCCCTGGTGATGGAGGAGGAAAAACGTGAACTAAGAATAGAGAAATGATAGTCCATGGACTATCACCACCCCTCTCCCATCCACTGCCTTTTATTTTCATTCTTCATCTTCCTTTCCAGGCCCACTGCCCTGGGGATCCTCGTCATCTCTTTGTCTGGACAGCCCACCCCACCCCTCCCAGAGGCCTTTGTCCTGGTGTCCCCTCTCCAGTCCTTCCACCTCCCTCTTCCCACAGAGTCCTCTCCCTGAAGGACAGATGTCCTCATGTCCTTTCCCCAGTTAAAAACCTCTCCATGGCTATAAATAAAGTCCAAACTACTTGACATGACATAAAAATAAACCCCCTACAGCACTTTTCTGATCTCATTTCCTGCCTTCACACACACACACACACAAACACACACACACACACACACACACGCTAAAGGGGTGTCAAACACTTTGAAAAAGTTTTTTGCATGGAGTTGTTTAGAATATCCCCTTGTTTCACCCCCTCCAACTTTTTATTTTTAAAACTTCAAATCTACAGAAAACAGTGAAAGAATATCCTCATTTAAAGTCACAAATTTTTTATTAGTTTGCCACATTTGTCCCCTCTTTTTCCTCCATGCCCCCTCTGCTTTTTTTTTTTTTCATTTTGACTGAAGTGTTGAAAGTTGCAAACTCCATGATCCTTCATGTCCACATACCTGGCATGCATTGCCTGAGATGTGGACACTCTCAGCTTACCCACCATGCCATTACCACACCCAATATCATGTGCAAACATTTTCAGATTTCCCCAGTAATCCCAGCATGTGTACCCTCCCCCACAGATTCATTCCAGGTTCACACATTCCCTCTCTCTCTCTCTCTCTCTCTCTCTCTCTCTCTCTCTCTCTCTCTGTGGTTTGCATTCATCTCCAGGAACTTATAACTTGTTGCTGGCATGACATTTTGTCTTTTTAGACTCTCTTAGTATGGAATAGCTCCATCCCATCCCTTCACCTGTATGTTTTCAAGTATCTTTAGCACACATTGAGGATTTTTCATTTTGTTCCTCTAACCTCTGTATTTCCTATAAACTAGATGTTAATTGTAGACATCTCTGTCTCCTTTAAAATAACAAATAGATGTTAGTTCTAGACATCTCTGTCTCTTTTAAAAGGACCCTTCCCCTTACCCACCTTTAGCAAGAGGGGCATAGGGGGGCATGTAGGAAGCCCCAAGTGCAGCACCCAGAGTGGCTCAATCCATTCTTCCAATGTTCTCAGAGCCCCTGCTCTGAGCAGGCCCTCTTCTAGGGCCTGGGTGCTGACTAGAAACAAGCCACTATGTGATGGCATGTAGGTTGTAATAAGAAAGATAACAGTGTAATTTATGAGGCGTGGGCAAAGGGGTGATCTTTTCCATCAGGTGGTTAGTGAAGAACTATCTGTCATCCTTATAGGGAACTCAAAACAGGAGAGCACTCGAGAGGGAGAGGACAAGGGAAGGGGTGGGGAGGGCGAGGGAGATGAGGCGCCTGTGGGGGAAGCGGAGGGGCAGCCCAGGCTTGGTGAGGTTCCTGTGTCCGCTTGCTCAACCTATTCACCAGGACTTCCCCCATCCCCCTTCCCTGAGCTCACTGTGTGCCTAGACGCCTGCGCTGGGAGGCCTCTTCCATAATGCACAATATTCCCTCATTTATACAGCACCGTTTCACAGCTGATTTTTTTTGTATATATTCTTTTTTTTTATTATTGTGTTACATGTATACATAGCTCCCCATTGCCCCCCCAAGCATACCCCAACCCCCCAGTGTCTGTGTTCTTTGGTTATGCTTATATGCATGCATACAAGTCCTTTGGTTGATCTCGTATCTACCCCACCTCTCCTTAAACTTCCTGCTGTAATTTGACAGTCTGTTTGATGCTTTACTGCTTCTGTGTCTATCCTTTTGTTCATCAGTTTATAATGTTCTTTATTATCCACAAATGAGTGAGATCATGTGGTGTTTCTCCTTCATTGACTGGCTTATCTCACAGCTGATTTTAAACACTGCTTTTCTGTGGGGGGAGGTTGGGAGTAGTGAAAAAAGAACTTGCCTGTTTTTACCCATCAACTCTACAACTTGTCTCGCTTATTTCCAAATCAACTTTAAAACCCATGTTCATTTCAGAAACTTTAGCATATGAAAAATATGTGCTGTTTTGAGTTTAAAAAGTACTTGCTTCCCCTTTATTTTGGGAACTACAGCCCAGTAGTTTCAGAAAGAGGCGTGGCTGTTCTGTGGAGGCTCCACCTCAGCGGATGAAACGATAAACAAGCCCCAGGGCCACCTGGACGCCTGCAGGACACAATGCACCCCTGAGCTGCGGCCACAGTGCAAGTGGGTGACAGTTTAGAGAGGGGCTCTCGAGATTGCTTAGAACAGCTCCTCCCCCGAGAGGTAGTCCCTATTTGTACCACTCCGCCTTCCCCAAACTCTAGATCTTCTCTCCCTCCTCTGACATTCTTGGCAGTGATCCCGAACTGGCCGGGCTTCAAAATGACACAGGTCACATGGGAGAGCCAGCCCACACTGAGCCCCTGGAGAACTTCCTGGAAAGTGTCCAGGGAATCTGCTTTGTGGGGTCCAGGAAATGCTGGTGGAACATAGGATGTTCAGATGAAGCTCAGAACAGATTTGACCAGGAGGCTATACTGTAAGGCAAGATTCATAGCTGATTTCAATTTTCAAAAACATCTTTAAGTCTCCAGAGTACTCGATGTGGTGCTCTGCCTATCCTTGTGGTGGCTGAATAAACAAATAAAAGACTTTAGCTTTTAGAAACAGGGTTTTGTCCCTATGCCCTGGTCAAGCACAACCCCCCTCCAGAGTCTTATGCGCAGTCATGGCTTGCTGGTGCCCTCTTTGTGACTGTAGCTCTGCCATCTCTCCTGGTTTCCACAGTCACACATCTTACCGGGAAACCCACTGGGTTTGATCATGTGGATGTTCCTACAAAGCATCTTTTCTCCTACGCCTGTGTCTCCTCTTT
This sequence comes from Lasiurus cinereus, assembly GCA_011751065.1. NCBI lineage: Eukaryota > Metazoa > Chordata > Mammalia > Chiroptera > Vespertilionidae > Lasiurus > Lasiurus cinereus. The sequence goes on from JAAGEH010000040.1 coordinate 2,049,446, forward strand.
GTTTTCTGTCTTGGTGAAGGCCCCCACTATTTTCCCAAGCCACGTTCATTTGGGGCCCGATTCTATGCATTCTAGTTCTTTATCATGCTTGCTTTCGAAGCCCCAAGCCCCTCACTCACCTTGCATGTTGTATCATTCATCTTGGGGGTGGAGGGCTGGGGAGGCAAACAAACTCCTCAACATTGCACCTAAGGTGTGCCTCCCTCTCCTCTGCAGCCCAACCTCTGGCCTTCCCGACCGCCCCCTTGGTGTGGGGGGTTCACATCATAGAAATAGTGTCCTGACCGCTCAGAATGAACCGGCTCCTAGAGGACTAAGATTGAACTAGTTCCCTGTGAGGGGGCCGTGTTATCTTAGGGTCAGTACTTTGCATGTGAAGTTCCTTCTTCCTGGAATCCCTTTGCTGACTTTGCCACCTGGCTGACATAACTTCCATTTTGACTCACAGAGCATTTCCTGCAGGATGCTTCCCCCGACCACTGCCTTTTCCTCTCGCATGAGTTAGATGTCCTTCCCTAGATCTGGTGCATCCTCTATTATTGACTCACCACTGTACTGTAAATTCAATGTTTGCCACAGAATCTGAGCGTTGTTAGAGCAGAAACTATGTCTTGCTGATATGACATTCATGCACTATAAATAGTTGTTGAACAAGTGAATATACAAGCAAACTGGTTGGTGAACAATCTCCACATCTGAGTTTGTTAAACTCTCTGTGGTAAGGAAGAAACGTGTATTGTTTTTATTCTTCATTAATGGAGAGATTTTGGTGGCTTGATGCCAGTTCTGGGATGGTAAAATAATGTCATTGCTTTTATATTCCCACAGGAAATATGGGATGTATAAAATCAAAAAGGAAAGACCATCTGAATGACGATGGAATAGATTTGAAGACGCAACCAGTACGTAATACTGACCGAACTATTTATGTGAGAGATCCAACGTCCAATAAACAGCAAAGGCCAGTAAGTAGATAGTCTCAGGAGAGAATTCCCACAGCAGGATCAAAGCATGACTGCATAATTTAAACACCGAATCTGTAACATGCGCGTGCAAAAAAATCACATCAGTAACTTAGGCCTCAATTCTTGATATGCTTTGTAACTTAATCCTGTAAAGAGCCTGTAAACATTTGAGAGAAAACCTGTCACTTTATTGTACAATAAGGCAGCCCTTGGTCACCTTCTCTGTAGAGAATATCATCATTTATATCACTGGTGTGAATACCCATTTTTTATATAACACATATCTAGCTGAGCTTGTGTGACTAAGGACAGGTAGTGAGATTAGTGCAATGGTCTGGAAGCAGAAGAACATGCTGCATTCAAGCCAGAAGCTAATACAGGTACTAATATCTCCTTTACCCCATCTTGTCATTCTTTAATTAATTGACAATAGTACAGATACTGAAGCTGCTTTAGCTTACTATAATTAAAAGATTTAAACACACACACACACACACACACACACACACACAGCTAATTCTGACCACTAACCTTGGATGATCTATACCAGAAAGGTTATATGCGTGGCGTGCTGTTTGATAAATTTGGGAATCTTGGCAAAGGAAGAACTAATGTCACATTTTATGGAAAAAAGAGCAAAGCTTTGGATAATTACAACCTTAAATGCACTTTATCTCAGATGTTATGTCTTTGCCATCAGTTCTCTTTTTTTATTATCTATTCCTCACCGAGGAAATGTTTTTATTGATTTTTAGAGAGAGAGAGAAACATCCATAGTTGCCTCTCATACATGCCCCGGTCTGGGGTCGGACCCACAACCTAGGTATGTGCCCTGATTAGAAATCAAACCCGCAACTTTTTGGTGTAGGGCAGTGGTTGGCAAACTCATTAGTCAACAGAGCCAGATATCAACAGTACAATGATTGAAATTTTTTTGAGAGCCAAATTTTTTAAACTTAAACTTCTTCTAACACCACTTCTTCAAAATAGACTCACCCAGGCCATGGTATTTTCTGGAAGAGCCACACTCAAGGTGCCAAAGAGCCGAATGTGGCTCGTGAGCCGCAGTTTGCAGACCACAGGTGTAGGGGAAGACGCTCCAACCAACTGAGCCACCTGGCCAGGGCGAGTCTCTCTCTTTATGTATGATAATATACATGACAGTTCTCATGGTGTTTATGGAATTCCTCTGCATTTAACCTGGAAGCAGCTTAGGCCACGTTAACCCAAATACCTTGTTCTTATAGTTTCTCCTGTCTGAGAAATGCCCTGACATTCTAGAAGTGTGTTATTGTTATCAAGACCTTCATTTAGCTCTGTTCCCCATTATCCCACGGGTATGACGTATGTCAAAGTCGCCTGTCATAGTTGAAATCGATAAGTCACTATGGATCTTACAAAAAAGTGAAGACAAAGAGTGAATGTATTTCTGGATAGATATAGTAATATGTCATTTTACAGGGAAACTCAAAATGTATAAGATTATTAACAGCTTTAATGATTTAGTTATAAATAACATTATGTCCTATAGATAGGTTTACAGTTGTGAGTACCCAAAACACATACTCTTGTGTTACTGATTCTTGTATTATATCTTTTTTCCATATGAACAACCGTAAACCTCCTTTTGCCCACCCCTATATTTAAAAACATTGCATTAATAGGTGTAAATATAGAACTATGTATTATATAAATACGATTAGTAGAAAATAAAATGATATAAGGAATGAAAGTCACAAATAATCATTATTATAGGCTTTGAAGATCTCATAAAAAGGGCCTGGCTTTTTCCTAGTATCACATATAGCAGATTTTTACATACTTTAAAACCCAAGTTTGTGGTGTGTGTGTGTGTGTGTGTGTGTGTGTGTGTGTGTGTTTTCTTCATTAATAATGAATGAAGATTTTTTTTATTCAGAAAAAAAAAGGAAAATAGTACAAACTTATCATTTTTCATCTTATTTAAAAAAAGTAAAGGAGGTTAAAACTTAAGTTAGAAAGCAGAAGTAGTGAACATGTTTGACATCTTTCAATTCCCGTATTTTAGTGTGTGCCTTCTGTGGTCGCAGATGTCCTGTTTTATGAGTCGGTTAGTTTGGCCTAAGTCCATGGCCACAGATAAGTCAGCTCTGGCAGATGTGCCCAAAATGCTCTCCCTGGATTGATTATAGAGGAGCCCTGAGGAGAAGTTGAGGCAATGCAACAACACTCTAAGGAAAAGACATTTTAAAGGAAATGAGGGATAGTAGATGAGTTGCATATATGTGTTCTGGTCTTATAAAAAGTGTATTAAAACATTTGCAAATTAAGGCTACTTTGATATTTGAAAAGTCAGCTTTCTGCTTTCAAAAAATTTAATTGGTTTCTCATCTTTTCATTATTTCTTCTAAGTCATTTAAAATTGGTCATACATCCTAATTATGCAAATTTAAATGATTAAAAAATCAGTATGAAACGTCTTGAAATAAGTGTTAAAGAATAATATGGACCCATGATTTTCTGATACCAGAAAATGTAGTAGTTCCCCACCATCACTACCATAGCCCAGATTTTATGGGCTAGCTTTCATCAGAAATTTAAATTTAAATTTATTTTTGTCCTATTTCATTAAATCACTCTGTTCAGAAAGAAAAGTTACATGGTTTGCCGGTATAGGTCTCTGACAGCTCCTTCCTAAAAAGGGCCTAAGAGGTCTTATACGTCCTCCTCATGGTCACCTAGAGAAAAGGAATTTGATTTAAAGGTAATCGAAGTGAACTTTTGTGCCACCATCCTCTTCCTGATACTTCGTCTCCAACTAAAATAACAGGGATTCCATCTGACCCTTTGATGGAATCAGGGTCAGCCATAGAAAGCCTGGGTCAATCAGGACTTGTTCTCAGCAGCTCGTAACAGAGCCCTCACCACAGGGTTTTTAAAACAAGCCTGGGAAACGTGGAGATCAGCAGTCCTGGGCTTGGATGGCTATCCCCCAGGCCACTTCCATCTTTGCTCTGCTGTCCCTGGTGCCTGGTGCCTGGTTTCCGGCTGCTGAGACTACGGCCTTCACCCTGAGAGCAAGGCTAAAAGGAATCAGGCCCCAAGGCCCACACAACCATTTTGTTTACAGGTACACTGCCTCCCTCCATCTGCGCGGAATGCTGGAGAATGTGGAAGCATCGTCACTGAGCTGTGCAAATTGCCTCCCAAATAATATTAGGGTTCTGTTACCAAATAACAGAGCGAAGGATGATCGGCTAAGCCTCCAGCAGCCCCTGCCCAGAGCCCTGCTCATTTCCTGCCACCACAGGCAAACCCCTGTTTTTAGAAGGAAGAGCTGTGCAAAGTGGGACAGAGCTCTGCGGACCTTTTTTCCTGTACTCTTCTCTCCACCTTCATAAATTAGCAACTCTAAAACAATACAACATGCAACATGATTGTGAATGAGGAAAGCTAAACATAAACATTCTTTTCTAACCAATATTCTCTCCTAGGTTCCAGAATCTCAGCTTTTGCCAGGACAGAGGTTTCAGACTAAAGGTACGTTTTCATAGTAACATGGTGGTTTCTTTTCTTTACTGTTAGAGAGTCTTTAAAACTGTTTTCCTGACTATTACGTTTGTGTGTGTGTGTGTGTGTGTGTGTGTGTGTGTGTGTGTGAAAATACACATAACATAAAATCGATCATCTTAACCATTGTTAAGCGTACAGGACAGTAGCCTTGCATGCATTCACATTGCTGTGCAACCATCACACCCATCCATTTCCCGAACTTTTTCATCTTTTCAAACTGAAACCCTGCCCATTAAACACGAAATCCATTGCTCCTCCTCCCAGCTCCTGGCTCCCACCATTCTACCTTCTGTCTCTGTGAGTTTGACACGCTAGGCATCTCATGTAAGTGGAATCAGAGTATCGGTCCTTTTGTGACTGGCTTGTTTCACTTAGCATAATGTCCTGCAGGCTCACTCCTACTTTGGCTGGTGTCAGGATTTTTGCATGTGTAGATCGCGGTTTGTTTATCCATTCACTGGTCAATGGACAGTGGATTGTGTCCTCCTTTTAGCTATTATGAAGAATGCTGTTATGAACAGCATTATGGTGTATCATTTCTTAACTGTAGAGTTGGAGTAGAGGTATAGGTCTGCATGATCTGAGATAAGGAGCATTGCACGCAGTGCGTACAGTAGTACTTACAGCTATTTACTGCAGACCATGTAGGCCTTCAGCCCTACCAGGAAGGAAGCACACACCCCTGTCCAGCTCCCCCTACCCACCCACCCCCCATCGGCACATCCAGTCATCCTTTGTGCCCGATGAGGATTTGTCCAAATGTTTTCTGCTGATGGGTTTTTAAAGGTCTTCATTGTGTTCTTTCTTGTTAGATCCAGAGGAGCACGGAGGAGACATCGTGGTAGCCTTGTACCCCTATGATGGCATCCACCCAGACGACTTATCTTTCAGGAAAGGAGAGAAGATGAAAGTCTTGGAGGAGTAAGTATACCCAACCACACTGCGCCTGATGCCCCTTGACCCAGGCCACGGAGTCCTACACATTGGCCCCTCGTTCTACTTCCAGCTGCACAGCAAGAGCCAGACCCGCTCCGTGGGCTGAGGCCTCCCAGGCTCCTTGCTGCGGTAGGGCTGGGAGTGGAAGGCAAGGGGCCGAAGGAATGGTCCTCTGGAGTTCGCCTGTGAGCACTCGCCACAAGTTTCCTTTTTATTTATTTATTTTTCAGTGTTTTCCTATTTTCTTTTTTTCTCCATTTTTTTTTATTAAGGCATTATATGTGTATATATCTTCCCATTGCCCCCCCCACCCCACTCCCATATATGCCCTCCCCCTCCAGTGTCTTGCGTTCATTGGTTATGCTTATATACATGCATACAAGTCCCTCGATTGATCTCTTATCTTCCCCACCTCTCCCTAACCTTCCCATTGTAATTTGACAGTCTGTTTGATGCTTTACTGCCTCTGTATCTATCTTTTTGTTCATCAGTTTATAATGTTCTTTATTATCCACAAATGAGTGAGATCATGTGGTAAAGTTTCCTTTTGAAGACATACACTGATTTCTTTCTTATCCATCTCTGCCACCTTAAGAAGTGTGGGCATGTGTAGAATGTGTGTTATTATAATGACATTTTTTAGTTATAGTACTCACATTCAGACTGGGTTTATGGGTCTAACTGGGTTCGATTTATAAGGACGCTATGCTAAAGCAATGATCAACTCAATAAAGCCCTTACTCAGCATGTGGCACTTCCGTGGAGACACTTAGACATCATCATTTGCTTAACCCCATCCATGCTGACTCACAGACCTGTGACCTTAATCAGACCACAGGGCTAGGGGTTCAGAACAGTACTGAGAATAAGGAACTCCCGGGATCTCAATTCTAACTTGCTTTTCCTTCTAATCTGCATACATTGTCACCCTGGCCTGCCAACCAGCGTTAGGGGAGAGAAACCCTTTATTAACTACTAGAGGCCCAATGCACAAAATTCTGCAGGAGTAGGCCTTTCTTCTCCCAGCTGCTGGCACCAGCTTCCCTCTGGCACCCAGGACCCAGGCTTCCCTCTGGCCACCAGTGGCATCTGGGATCCAGGCAACCCCAGCTTTGTCCAGAAGGTCTATCAGAAGGACGTCAGGAAGGACATCTAGTCTAATTAGTATATTATGCTTTTATTATTATAGATAAGGTAGTAAGTGGTTGAGAGCTATTATCTCTTACTGATTGAGCATGAACTTGAGCCTAATCCTGGCCTTGCCATTTATTGCTGTATGATCTTCACAAGTCACTTCAACTGTATACCTCAGTTTCTTCCTTTGTAAAATTGGCCTCACAGGGCCTCTGTCATGGCTGCTGTGGGAATTACATGTGTGTATGTTCATTTGGATAAATACTACAGTGTAAGCATATAGATTAGTGTCCATTGTAGTCCTCTGTGTTTTGCTGAGGATCTTTTTGCCTGTGGGAATTTGAAGAGTCATAAGGACCCATCCAATTTTTCTTCCCCAAAATAATTTATTGCCCCATCCTCCTCCCCAGCTCCATGCTAGGGCAAGAGCAAGTGACGAGGTCTGACTGCTTGAAATTATTTTATGGTTTTCCATGGCATCTATCTATGGAAACTAGATGTTTGGACAAAGGAGTCTCTAACATAGGAACTATGGTTCATTATACTCTAGATTCCCGTTTCTATTAGGAGCTTAAAGCATATCTTGGATATCTGTTGGGAAATTACAGGTATTTTGCTTCTGCGGGATGGAACCATTTTCACCAACTCTTGTTTGTGCATTGCTGAGCACAGTGACCCACACCTTGGTTGTGAGGCTGTTTTCCTTTGCTTCAATCTCTACACATATTTTTATTTCAACAAGAGGAGTGAATTTTCCCATTGGATTCCCAGGTTCCAGGAATCTTCCCACCCTTCCCCACCCACCAAATCACCTGGAGATCATTGCTCTGGTAATTCTTGAGTAATTGGACACATCAGTAATTTCTGATGTGTGTTTCTCTTCCAGGCACGGAGAATGGTGGAAAGCTAAATCCCTTTCCACAAAGAGAGAAGGCTTCATCCCCAGCAACTACGTAGCCAAAGTCAACACCTTGGAAACGGAAGAGTGAGTCTTTGCCTGTTGTCATCTTTGAGGGTTTTGTTTGCCACATTGAATTTCTTGTTCATTCTTTTTTCTTTACTTCCCTGAAGCGTAACATAAACTGTGACAATGTCTTCTCAGGTGGTTTTTCAAGGACATAACCAGGAAAGATGCCGAAAGACAGCTTTTGGCACCAGGGAACAGCCCCGGGGCCTTTCTCATCAGAGAAAGTGAAACATTAAAGGGTAAGAAAGGGCATAAAGGCTTCTTATAAATGCCACTTAGGGGAACTCAATATTTATGTCCCAGTAGTGAAATTTTATACTTTTCAAACATAACCAATTCAGACTATTTGTTTTGCTACTAGTTTGCTAAAGTAGCATAGGAAACTGGCATAATTATGCCTTTTTCACCACGCTTTATGTTTGCTGGGTCTCTTACATTACTATTTAGAGTAACTCCTGAAATTTTAAGAAAGGAAATCAAAACAACTTTTCAATTCAGCAAAATAATTTTAAAAACCATTATGAAGAAGGAAAATGGCATGTTGGTAAACTTTAGAGCAAACAACATTCTAGCTTTATTTATCAAGTTGACTTTTTTTTTAAGAGGTCTACATTCATTCTGGCTGTTTGCTAGGGATCACTGTCTAATTTAAAGATTGTTTAATTATTGATTTTTAGAGAGAGAGGAAGGGAGATGGAAAGAGGAAAAGAAATATTGTTGTGAGACTAAAATCAGCTGCCTCCTGCATGTCCTCTAGCGGGGAATGAACCCAAAATCTGGGCATGTGCCCTGACCAGGAATTGAACTGGCAACCTTTTGATGCAAAAGATGATGCTCAGCCAACTGAGCCACACAGGCTAGGGCTCAAGTAAACTTTTTATAGGACTTTTCAAATTGTGTACTATACATGCTTAATTTGTATTTTGTGGCAAAAGGGGAACTACAGTATCATGTAATGCAGATCTCATTAATAAAATATGCATATAATCTTTCCTTGTACTTTTTCCCTCCCAGGAAGCTACTCGTTGTCTGTCAGAGATTATGACCCTCTGCACGGTGATGTCATTAAGCACTACAAAATTAGGAGCCTGGACAATGGGGGTTATTACATCTCTCCAAGAATCACTTTTCCCTGTATCAGTGACATGATTAAGCATTACCAAAGTAAGTAAAAACTGGAGGTCAGACAAGACAAATAAGTTTATCATGGTTACTATGTGGTGTCAAACACTTTTTCATAGTGAACATTTTTATGCATTACCTTTTTCTTGATAAAATTGCGGATCATGTTCTGAATTAATCTATAATTAAACATGCAATCAAAGTCAGGTTTGATCCTTGGGAATAACTATTCCAGTCCTTCCCACCTAACCCCTGGTGTTTGACGATTAGTATTTCAGAATTATGAACAGAAAATGAATACTGTTTTTCCATAGTGCATATTTTTACAACATGTCTTTAAATATCTGGAAGAGGAATGCAACTTGCGGATGCGTGTATGTGTGTAAAAGGGACACATACTGTTGATAAAAGAACACAGAAATAGCAGCAACACCAGAAGATTTAGCAGTAGCAAATCACCGGTCCTTTGTCACCAGTGCCACTCTCCAGCCCCGTTAAGCTGAACCCATGACCAGCCTTTGGGTTCATCCCCTGTGTGATTGCAGTTGGTCGTAGTGGCAGCTGTTGTGACTGCTTTTGTCTACAACCCGCTTGAAGGCTTAGGTCCCAAAAGGTGGAGAAGGCGCGGTACCCCAGATTTTGTGGAACCTCCCCTCCCTCTCTGTTGCCCCACCCGCTTCTTCACTGGCATGTATGTGGAGTGCTTGCTGTGCTCTGGCCTTGTCCTGGGCCTGGGGGTCCCCTGGTGACTGAACCGAGCCCATGCCCTTTTGCCATGATGAGCTTACCTGGGCTCAGCAATTTGAAGTCACATTGTATTAAGTGTGGTAATCCATTAGCCTTTGTTTATCTGTTTGTTTGTTTTTATTGTTTTAATCGAGGAACAGTATCATGAACAAAAGCAAGTATGCTTAGATTGTCTTTCATTTAAGAATGTCAAAAGTAGAGATTCTAAAAAAGATGCATTTTATGACAAGCTGGACATTCTCAGAATAATCTTTGAAACTTTCCCATAGGTCCTGGCAAAATACAAAATATAATCGGTTTTTAAATTTTTTTTTTTCCTCTTTCAAATTAGAGCAGTCAGATGGCTTGTGCAGAAGATTGGAGAAGGCTTGTATTAGCCCCAAACCACAAAAGCCCTGGGATAAAGACGCCTGGGAGATCCCGCGGGAGTCCATTAAGTTGGTGAAGAAGCTCGGGGCCGGGCAGTTCGGGGAAGTCTGGATGGGTGAGTGTGTGGTTCTGCAGCCAGAAGTTACTCTGGAGGTGACGACAGGAGCAATAAGGGCTCCAGCCAGTCTCTGTCATTTTTCTCAGCGAAACACTAACCTGTGTCAGAAGCATCGCTTCTTTTGTTTTTCTCTGTCCACCTGGCGCCAGAAACTGGCCTGCAAAATTATTCCTCCTCCATGTGACTTAGTAATTCTCTTTCAGAATGTGTGTTTATAAGGAACAGGGCAGAGGTTGTTCATCCCGATTATTCTGTCTGCTCTTTCATGATTCATTGCCAGGGGCTCTGGACACAGCACATTTTAACTACAGGACATTTGCTTCTGGGGAAGGTACACTTGGTTTAGGACCATCCTTGCTAGTGGGTTTCAGGAAGCCCCACAATTTTTTTTTATGAGAGAGAATCATTGATCAGTTGCCTCCTCCACACCCCTCACTGGGGAATAAGCCCACAACCCAGGCCTGTTCCCTGGCCGAGAATCGAACCGTGACCTCCTGGTTCATAGGTCGATGCTCAACCCCGGAGCCACGCGGGCTGGGCAAGGAAGCCCCAGGTTTATTGCCATTTCTCACCAAGATGCTCAAAGTGCCATCATTAATGAACCATTCCTTACAGGTAAGAACAGCCTTCTTATGCTGGCTTCTTCCTTTGCCCATTTGTCTTTTCTAAAGGTTTTATAGTGAATGTGAGTTTCTTTTGTGATAAGAATACCCTCTCTCTCCACCCGCTTCCCTGTTTTAAAGCATTGTGTTTTCCTGGTTCTAGTTGAAAAAGGCAGTTACTTCTGGAAAGGATAAGTCATACACATCTTATTCCATCGCTCCTTCCGTCCCAGCTTTGTGTGTGTGAAAGCAAACACGATTTCTAAAGAGCGGGCAGCTTCTGACAACCGTCCAAGCCCCTGTCGAGCAGGAACCGGACTCGCCCAGCCTGGTTTCATTTCACTTCCTCATCCAGGGGTCGGTGAGGCAGAGGCTGTTCCTCCAGTCTTGGTCCCTGCCATCCCAGCTTTGTCCACTTTCTCCTGTTGGCCCTGCTTTAATCGAGATTCTTTTAAATATGGCAGAACCTACCCAGTATATAATGAATTCTTACTGCACTGTAAGTGTTTGTGAACATACAGAATTCAGGTGATGAGAATCACACACCTCGCGTGCATTTGGCTGGCACATTTCAGAGCCGGTCGGCAGTGCATGCCAGGTGCTCTGTCTCCCTTTCCAATCAGCAGATTCGTGGGCGAGAGCCCTCACTCTAGGTGTGGTCTCTTCTCTTTCACACTCTGCTGCTGAAGTCATAAGAGTACCCTCCTCCTTTCTCTATCTGCTCTGTTCTTTTTTTTTGGGGGGGGGGAGCAATGCAGGTTTTATATGTATTGTTGTGGACCCCACACACTTTTGCACAACAATCTAAACTGAATGATCTGCTGCCAGCTGGCACCAATTCTCCACCTCTGAGTGTGCAGGGGGAACTTACTCTGTTCTTTGTCATTGAGATAAAATTCAAGTAACATGAAATCAATCATTTTTAAGTGAACAATTCGGTGATGTTTACTACATTCACATTGTTGTGCAAACCACCACCTCGATCCATTTCCAAAATGTTTTCATCACCCAAAGCAAAGACTGTATCCATTCCCCACTTCCCCTCCCCCCTCAACCTCACCCCTGCCACTGGCAACCACCATTTCACTTTCTGTCTCTGTGAATTTGACTATGCTGAGTACCTCATATACGTAGAATTGTATTTTATTTATCCCTTTGGGACTAGCTTATTTCACTTACTATTAAGGTTCACCCTCAGGGTTCATCCTTGTTGTACCATGCCTCAGAATTTCATTCTGACATAAGGCTGAATAATATTCCATTGTATGTATTTATCACAGTTTGTTTATCTATTTATCTGTTGATGGGCATTTGGGTTGTTTCCACCTTTTGGTTTTTATGAAGAATGATGTATGACCATTCATGTACAAATGATTGTGTGGGCAAATATTTTCATTTCTCTTAGGTATGAAGAAATGAAATTGCTGGGTCATATGGTAATTCTACATTTATTTGTTTAAGGAACCATCAAGCTGTTATCTGCTGTTTTTTGTGTGTGTTTTTTAAATGCCACCTTATTTTTTTCCTCTAATATATTTCTTAATGTATTGTTTTTCAAATCTACAACATTAGTGTTACAGAAAACTGGAGAAGAGCCAAGTAACACTTAGAGAGATGGTGCGGGCCCAGAGAAAAATTGTCTCTCAAATTCTGGGCCCTAACAACTTTCCCTATTTATAGGTTTTTATCTTTGTCTCCCAAATATGACATGTTTCCGATCCCCTTTACAAGTTCTTAAAGAGCCCTATATTCTGGGGCTTTGAGACCTCAACCAAAGGCTTGGCCTGATGCCAGCACTGATAACTTCGTCATGGGAAGATTTAATGGCCTCTCTGAAATGGGAGTAGTCTTATTTTCCTTATTATTTAAGCAAGCATTTACAGAAGCCAAATAACAGGGTTAAAATTTCAAACAGCAGTTTCTATATAAGATAAATGCTTCTTTAGTACAGGAATATATAATAAACATTGTATACCCTTCACCTAGATTTACTGGTTAATACTTTGATATATTTGCTTTATCTTTTTCTACATATACACAAACATATTTTATTGTTGCTGTTGAATCACTTGAGAGTAAGTTGCAGACGTGCAGATGCTTCTCCCTAAATATTTAAGTACTTGTCTTCTAAGGGCAAGGCCGTATTCTTACACATTATAGAGATCACATTCAGGAAATTTAACATTGATGCATTCTGTTATCTAATGCCAAGTCTGTATTCGAATACCCCTAATTGTTCCAGGAATGTCCTTGTCACTAAGATCATGTGTTTGCATTTAGTTGACATGTCTTTAGTCTCTTTTAATCTGAAACATTCAGTCCCTTAGCCCATCTTCATATTTTACGACGTTTTGTAGAACACGGGTCACTTGTTTTTGGAATGTCCTTCATTTGAATTTCTCTGATGTTTCTTGAGACTTGGCTCAGGTTATGCCTTTGTGCCTGATTAGTGCTAAGTGATGCTGTGTCCTCGGTGCATCTGGTCCGATTATTGCTGATTTCGTTTTCCCTTAAAGGAGGTCCATCAGATTTCTCCATTGTAAATGATACTTTCACATTCCTTTTTGTAATTAATTCATGATCTGTGTGGATATTAGGATTGTGTAAGAACTTCCCCCAAATGGTTTCGGCATTGCCTGCTCATTTGAATCCTCTTCCCTCTGGGAAGGCATAACTTCTCTAAAAATCCACACTTGCCCCTGTCCTCCTTCCTCACTCCCCAGGCCATGTCTCCTCCAGCCCCACTGGCTCCCTTCGGTAACCAGGGACTCGGCCTTCTCTTCCTGGCCTCCCCTCCCCAGCCTTATCTCTTTATTGGCATGAACATGGAAATACATGTTCATCATTCCACTGAATTGTTCTCTGGATCTCTGAGTCCATCTGAGTGTGCCAGCATTTGGAGTGGGGAGATGACAAGGTGGAGGGTGGAGAAGATGGGAGGAGAGCCAAGGGTGTCCCAGCTACACGGTGTCCATGGGCCCATTTCTAGGGACACTTCCATTGATAATCTCCTGTACTCATTACAATTACACTGAAAGGTAAGAATGATTATGGTCATTAGATAAATGAGGACACTGAGAACCAGAGAAGCAACTTGCCCAAAGGCATTCAAGGCAGTGAAGGAGCCAGCCTGCTGCTCTGGTGTTCCAGAGAGCTGGACTCACTTGCTAAGCAATCTGCAAGTTCATTTGACCTCCCAAGCCTTAGTTCCCTCATTGGTAAAATGGGCAAACAGTGCTCACCTCTTGTGACTACTCTTGGTACCTCAAATAAATTAACTCAAATGTTTGTCTTTTGTGTATGTGTGTGACTGGCTTCTTTTATTTAGCATAATTGTCTTCCAGTTTCATCCATGTTGTAGCATATGTCAGAATTTCCCTTTTTGGGGGGCTGAGTAATATTTCATTGTATATGTATACACGGATTTTGTTTATCCATTCATTTTTCAATGGGTACTTGGGTCACTTCTATCTTTTGGCAGTTGGGAATAATATGTGAATGCACAATTATCTTTATTATCTTATATATGGGATTGCTAGATCATTTGGCAATTCTATGTTTAAAATTGTTGAAGAATTGCCATACTGTGCTCCACAGTGGCTGGACCATTTTACATTCCCACCAACAGCGTGTGAGTGTTTCAGTTCTCTGCATCCTCACCAACACTTGTAGTTTTCTAGTGTTTTGTTTTTGTTTCTGTTTTATAGTAGCCATCCTAATGGGCCAGAGGTAGCATCTCTTGTGTTTTGATTTGCATTTACTAATGATTATTGATGTTGAACATCTTTTCATGTATTTATTGGCCATTTCTTCTTTGGAGAAATGTTCATTCAAGCCCTTTGCCCATTTTTAATTGGGTTATTAGTTTGATTTGCTAATGATATTTTAAAAGAGAGAGGCAGCAGAGGCTCATCCTAAAATGGGTTATAAAAGAACCTAGCTTGTAGTAATGGTGTAAGGATTGAATGAGATGATACATGTAAGCACTTAGTCCACTCAACAGCATTCAAAGAACCCTTGTTATTGTTACATATTTAATTTTATTATAAAGAGTGTATGGGGCCAATGGGAAATAGAGGGGAGAAATTACTTAGGATTTTCCCACTCAACACAAGTTGTTTCTTGGTTTTTTAAATTGAGCTTTTTTATTTTGAGATAGTTATAGATTTATTTGCAATTATAAAAAATAACAGGGGAAAAAAACAAACATGTATCCACACAAACACTTTTACACAAATGTTCATAGTAAGTAACATTATTCAGTAATAACTAAGGAGTGTAAGTAATCCAAATATCTATTAGTTAATGAACTGATAAACAAAATGTAGCATAGCCTTACAATAGAATATAATTTGGCAATAAAATATTGATACATGCTCCAGTGTGGATAAACCTTGAAAATACTATGTTAAATGGGCAAATCTAGACACCAAAGACCACATACTTTATGATTCCATGTTTTGAAATGTCCAGGGTAGGCAAATCTGTAGAGACAAAGTAGATGAATGGTTGCCTCAGGTCGGGGGAGGGGAGGATTGGGGGAGTGACTGTTAATGGGTATGGGTTTCTTTTTGGGGTGATGAAAAAAATCTTCTAATAATTGATTGTGGTGTTGGTTCCACAATTCTTAATATATAAAAACTAATGAATTATATACTTTAAGTGGGTAAATGGTATATGGATTATATTTCAAAAAAAGCTATCATATATAAAAGAAATAATACAAAGAGATCCCATGTAACCTTCACCCAGTTTCTCCCAGTAGTAACATCTTTCAAAACTATAGTACAAAATCACTGCCAGGATATTGACATTGATAGTTGTTTGCTTTTTAAACCTGCTTTTTTTCTTTTAGTCTTGTACTAAAGAAAAAGAAAAGAAAAGAAAAGAGGAAGGGAAGAAAAGGAAGGGAAAGAAATAAGACAAAAGGAAAAAATAGAAAATTTTGTTAGGATTCTCCTCCTTAGCTACTGAAAGAACGTCACTATGTTGGATGCATTTAGCAGAGAAATACTGGGAATACAACCAAAAGAATGGTGATTGGTGATACTCTGTTATAAAACAGAAGTTAAACGATGCCCCGTCTCCATGTGTGTTTGTGAGTCTCACTCTGTCCAAGGGCTGGTATAATAGCAAGGCCTGTGCAATTTAGAGCTGCCAGAATTGACTTTGTATTTCTCAGGGGATAGCAGCTAGGTCTTTCCACTGACAGAAAAAGAACAGATTAAATTTTATATCACTGTTAACCGAGTAAGTTGATCCTTTTGTGAAGCACGACGAATGGTTCATAAAACACCAGTTACATTTTATGGTCTGAATATTTTTGGACCGAAATACAGTGAACAAATACTAGGAAGTGACCTGTTTGGATGGAGGGGTGTGTGTGAGGGAGGAGAGGTTGGGGACAGAAGGAGGAGGACATTCTGCCTCAAGCTGTTTCCTCTTGTTGGTGTGATCCTCTTGACATCTGGCCTGGTGACATTTTCCTCTGTGGATTGTTGGATTCTGAGGGAACTAACTGATCAGTGAAGCTAAAGGTGATGTTTCCTTGGTGTATGAAAAAAGACTTTGGGGGAAAGCAAACTGATTTTGACTTGAACTTTGCTTGATAAACCTTCATTTGAGCCAACCGCATTGAAATTAATCACCAGCCAACTTCCCAAATCAACGACATGTATCTTTTTTTAGAACCACCCTCCTTAGGTGCACGTTAGTCACACTTGCACAGTGTGAACTCTCTCAGATTGTCACACCAGTGATCGTGAACAGTGGCCAGGTGCCACTCCACAAAAAAATCTTTACTGCCTTCAAAGACTTTATAAAAGTCTGTAAAAAGTCATTTTTCATCTGTAATGTGAACCCCAGTCTCCATGACTAGGTGAACTGAATGTGCACATTCCTGAGAATGTCTTGGTAAAGTACCATTTGACCCTTAGTGGCAAATAATTATCGGGATGAAGATCTGCCCTATTGTTTGCATATCACAGCTCTGACAGGACATTAAGTGGGAGCGGCTGCTGTTCTTGGGCTGTTGGACACAGCTGTTTTATTCACTGTTCATGTCGAACTCCTTATCAGCATTTGAAATATCTTTAGCAGCTGCAGCATTTCCTGAAAATTTTCCCCTCTCCCCTTGGAAAGCATTTTTTCTTCCTTCTTCCCCCATAATTTTATGTTATGTAAAAGTCTCAAAGAACCCCTGGCTTCTGTAGTTACCGGAGGAGAATAACTATTTCTTTCACTTTTATTGCTGGGTAATATAACAAGCAGATAGAAAAGTGCAGATAACACAAATACTCAGTATCACAAAGAATTCCAAAATCAAAACCTGTTGGTGACCACCGAGGTCACATAGCGGAAATTTGCCAGCACCCAGAAGTCCTCCCTCATCCCTTTCCAGTCACCACCACGCCTGGGCCCCAGAGGCAGCAGCTCTTCTGACCTTTGTCAGAATGTCCTGGCTTTTCTTTAGAGTTCTGCTACTTTTGTATGTGGGGGTATGCATCCCCAAACTGTGGGATTTAGCTCTGCCTGTTTTTGAATTTTATGTGTATAAATGAATCACACCAGGGTAGTATTTTATTATGCCTGGCCTCTTTTATTCCACATTCTGTTTGTGAGTTTCATTCATGTTTTGGGGGGTAGTTTCAGTACATTCATCCTCATTCCTGTATAGTAGCGTGCTGAATTTATATTCAAGATGCACAACGGTGTATCCCTTGATCTCACTGTGTATGGATGGAATAGAGTTGTTCTCGGGTTTTGGCTGCTGCGAACAATACTGCTGTGACCGTTTTTGTAACCAGGAGTGATTTGCTGGATCATAGGAGTCCAAATCTTCAAGTGTGTTAAATGCCAACTTCATTTCCCAAGCACTTGTCCCAGCTTAGACTTTCACCAGCACAGTACACGAGCCCCAGGTTTGCACAGCCCTGTGTGGTGGTGTGGGGATGAGTTTGCTCAAGATAATTGCAAATTAAAAAGAGGCTGTCCTGGCAACGCTCTTCATGGGCCCCATGGGGCTGTTGTTAAAGACAGACATTTTACAACTGAATTTCAGGGGTGCTCAAAAAAAGTACAGACAAGGGTCTAGGGGAGCTGCCCCAGTTTCCCTGCTAAGGGATATGTGCTCACCAGAACTCAAGATTTTTGTCAAGTTGGGTGTTGGTTTCTCCCTAAGGCTCTATTTGCATTTCTGTGATTACTAATAAGATCTTTCTTTCACGGGTTTATTAGTCATTTGGATTTTTTTTCTTTTAGAAATGCTCAGCTAAACCTTCACCTATTTTTTCCATTTTCCTTTCTGACCTGTAGGAAGGCTAGCCCTTTGTCAGTTACATGTGTCAAAGAGAGTGTATTTTCTTGCTGTGCTTTGCCAAAGATCCATTCATGTAACTGAGGACCTATTTATAACTTTTAAACAAATTTATAATGGAATCTTCTTGATCCATATATAATATTAAAGGACTTTTATTGGTGGAATTTACTTTAAATGTGATCTTAAGAGACCTAGGAAAAATCACACTGTTATTGGAAAGGAAAACGGCCCAGAGTGTGTCTCCCTCGGGCCCTTTCTTGTCTTGGTGCAAGAAAGATTTCCCATCGTGAATCTAGGTCAGTGGTCGGCAAACCGCAGCTCCCGAGCCACATGCGGTTTGCCACTCTGTTGACGAATGAGTTTGCCCACCACTGGACTAGACTAAATGCTACTGTGTAATTGGAAGCTCTGAGGATTAGGCAATTGTGGCATATTGTGTGCAAAGAGGTAAAGGGTAGTATATGACAGTGGTGGGCAAACTCATTCGTCAACAGAGCGGCAAACCACCATTTGCGAGCCACGGTTTGCCGACCACTGGTCTAGGTGATTAGAACATTTATAAAAGTTGGGAACGGTGAAACAAGGCAGAGTTAGGATAGAAGAAGCAACAGGAGAGGGCCTGGGTGGGGCTTTGGTTCTCCAAAAATGTTATAGTTAAGAAATGAGCCTGGGCAGGGCTCACTGAGAAATCAGAGCAAGGGGGACCTTGAAAGCAGATTTAGGGGGCTAGCCTGGGACTAGCCACTACTGCCCATTGCTCTGCTGGTTGCAAGTCTTCTGGGAGACCCGTAGAGTTTAGGAGATGCTTGCCTGCTGGAGAAGAAGAGGGAGAAGGGAAATGCGTGAGCATATTCCTGGGTGGGAGAGCTCACTCTGGGTCCTTCATTGCTGAGGATTTTTTTAAAGGCTGGGATTTAGGGGAGGTCTTAGCAGAGCTCTCAATAGAATATTCATCAGCTTTTCCAGATGCGCCCTTTCAGGGTCTGGTCTCCACAGATTGGTTAGTGTCAGGGCAGGAGGTCATTAGTCATTTCAGGTGGTCCTGATGTCACCCCCTGGTTTTGCTGCTTTTCTGAAATACAACTGAGGCCTAGATGTTATCTCTAAAAACGTGATCTTTTATATCTGACTGTAAATTGCTAGGCCAGTTTGTTCAGCTATTTGTCTCAGTTTTCCCATTCCATTTGCCAAGGAATTTCCCTAGCTTCTTACAGTTGGAAAATCCATTTATATTTTCATGATTCTATTATTCTGGCTTTTGAAAATGACGTAAGACAATATTTTGTCAGATTCCTATTACAGCCTTTCCTATATGTTCTCATTCTATTTTATATTTGCATTCTTCATTTTTCTGTAGGGCATTATAAGCTACTAAGTACAAATCAAAGTGCAATATAATAGGAAATTTTAACAGAGAAATCTGTGTTAAAGACCAGAAGAAAAATTATGAATTAGTGTTGACAGCTATAAAGTAATACTTTCTCTTACCTATTTGAAGATGTGGAAATAGAAACATAGTATCTTTTAAAAATAATTTATTTTGTAAAAAAAGAAAATAATAATAATGCACATGGCCCTGGCCAGTTTGGTTCAATGGATAGAGCATTGGCCCTTGGACTAAAGGGTCTCAGGTTCAATTCTGGTAGAGGACATGTACCTTGGTTGCAGGCTCAAACCACGGGGCACGTTCAGGAGTCAGCCAATCAATGTGTCTCTCTCACATTTATGCTTACCTCCCTGCCTTTCCCTCTCACTTCCATTCTCTCTAAAAATCAATGGAAAAAAATATCCTTGGGTGAGGATTAATAACAATAACAACAAAAAGTACATGAGAAAGTGTTCTGTGGTCAAGAAAGTATAGGGAATGCTGAGGTTAGCCAAGTGAGATGGGTTTCTTCATAGAAGGACGCTGCATCTCCTGGGTGGGGAGAGGGATGTGGCAGACAATGGTTTCCAGACATTCAGCCCAGAGCCCTTTGTTCATGGAGAGTCACCCAAGTCCAGTTCTCTTTGAAAACTTTGGGGAAGACTTATTTGACTCTAGAATATTGTACTTTAAAATTAGTACATATAATTAAATTTTAACTGCAAAGCTTGTTTTCTTATTATAAAAATAAGACATATACACCATAGAATATTTGTTAAATAAAGGTGGGGTGAACAAAATTAAAATCACCCATAAGTGCACCATTGGAGATAGCCAGTATTTGGTATATTTTGGTGTATTTTCTTCTAGACCATTGTTTGTGTGAGGGCGTGTGTGTGTGTGTGTGTTTAAATCTTGGATAAAGAACATTTTATTAATTAGAGGGAAATCTTAGTCCCCAAGATGGAGTACATATAGAAGTGTTTCTTTTTTTAACTATTGCTTTATAAAAACCTTTGACTGTGGAATAACTTCAGGTAATTTTGTAAAGATGGTACAAACTAATTCCCATGTACCCTTCACTCAGCTGCCCCTAATGTTAACACTATATAGAGTTTTAGGTAAGTTTTTTTCTATCTGTAACTAAACTTTCTTCTAACTCTGCATGAATGCTTTGGATTTTCAGTTTGGTAAAGCATGCCCCTTCTTCCTAGGTTACTATCACAATAGCACCAAAGTGGCTGTGAAAACACTGAAGCCAGGCACGATGTCTGTGCAAGCTTTCCTGGAAGAAGCAAACCTCATGAAGACCCTCCAGCACGACAAGCTGGTGAGGCTCTACGCCGTGGTCACCAAGGAGGAGCCCATCTACATCATCACGGAGTACATGGCCAAGGGTGAGGCGCCCAGAGCCCAGTGCTGTTAAATCACCTCACCTTCCCTGGCCGGAATACAGTCTTCCTGCGTTCCCTGCATTCATCTCCGTATTTATATTAGCCCCGAGAACAGTACCCAGTACCTCGTAGGCTCTCAATGAATATTTATCAGATAAATAAATACATGTTTTAAATAAGAGTATTTGTATTTTTAGATGTTTAAAATAGGAGTTCTCAAACTCCTAAAAATAGTTTGTTTTCCTCTGTAGCATTATGTAAATGTTCAGGGTGTCACTTTAAAATGTGAACCTTTAAAACTTGTCAAGATGGAAT
Source organism: Lasiurus cinereus (assembly GCA_011751065.1). NCBI lineage: Eukaryota > Metazoa > Chordata > Mammalia > Chiroptera > Vespertilionidae > Lasiurus > Lasiurus cinereus. The sequence continues at coordinate 2,070,351 of JAAGEH010000040.1, forward strand.
TCTCCATGTAATCATGGACTCACTGGAGGAGAGGCTTAAGAGGTTGTTTTCCCTGTAGATAAAAGGGTTTGAATCACCGCCCTTTTTCCTGCAACTCAGTATAGATATTCATAAACTGCCAAACGATTCTTTAAAATTTTTCAGAAGAAATGGAGAAAGAAGTGTCCACCACGACCTTTCTTACCTGGAGCACATGTACCTTTCAAATTAGGTTAAAGGTCACAGGTTAGAGGGGACTGGGTTCGGCCAACCTCAGAAAAGCAAGAATCCAGAATTAACCACCATCTCATGAAAAATGACTCTAATGTGCTATCAGAGATGAATAGGTTAGAAAGATGCATATTATATTTTCTTAATACATATTAAGACTTCAGACTATTAGTCATTCAGAGTCCTTCAGAAAAAGGACATTCTTTTAAAAACAACAACAAAAAACCTTGCCCCTGTGGCTTAGGTTGCTATCGCCCAGAAACCAGTCTCCGGATTATAAACTGTAAGGGTTCAGTAAATACGATTTGAGCTCATCAGTTTATAGTCTTATTAATCATAAATGTAAATATGTATTTCTCCAGATAATAATGCCTAACCTTTATTGAGCACTGACTGTGTAGCACTGTTCTCAGTGCCTTCTCTGGGTGATCTCACTCAATCTTTTCAGCATTCTCGGGCTAAGCAGTATGTTTTGTGTTGTGGATGAAGTAGCAGAACATTTACTGAGCACTCATAACCTGCCAAGCACCAAGGCACATGCTTCAATCCGTCCTCCTAAGGACTCTGATATAGCCACTAGGACATGCCCACTTCACGGGGACTTAGACCAGATAAGCAGCTTGCCCAAGGCAGCCCTCAGATTGACACTCTAAGTTCTGGGGGAAAAGGCATTTTGTGAGGTTCCCCACTGTAGCAATGATCACTTGAATAATATTTGTTTGGGGTTTCTTTGGTGTTTTAACTACACTAACTTTCTTTCTTCCTCTATTAACAGGCAGTCTGCTGGATTTCCTGAAGAGTGATGAAGGCGGTAAAGTGCAGCTTCCAAAGCTAATTGACTTTTCTGCTCAGGTGAAGTATGAAGCAGCCAGTATGTGTGTGAATTTACAGAGACCTCCCCTGTGTCAGATTCACGATGAAATTGTTTCAGGAGAAGGCATTTCTGTTGCATGTTTCCCAGCAGTGGTTATGTGTACACTTCCTTAAGAGACAATACTAGGTATTTTACACAGAGTATGTGTCATTTTGACTTTGGATGTCATCTTCTTTAACACATCTCAGTCTCTTTATACTTCTATTTATTTCTGCACAAATGATAGAAACAATGCAGCTGAATTGACCACTTCGGGCTGCATTTTGGGGAAGCAATTTCATGCTGTGTAAGTGCAGCACCTTCTAAGCGATGCACATGTGGTATCTGAGTTACTAAGCTGATGTACTGTCACCTTTAAGTTCTAAGTGTTCTTGAAAACAGAGGGACAGTATTCCTTTCCTGTTCGGTTCTTCTTGTTGGATGTGCCTTTAGGATTCTGAGAAATATTTCCAGAACTAGCCTGGAAGTTGCGAATTTTTTTATGTTGAAATCACATCTTCCTCAAATGTACTTAAGAACAGAGGGAGGTTACCCAGAAACCCAGCAATGTCCCTGGTATACCAAGGAAGTGCAACATTTGAGTGATGCGAGCTACTGACTCTCAATGGTTGCATTGTGTTCATTCGTCATGTTCAGTAATTTGCTTGTTTCTCAATATTGGCCACACGTGGTTCATGTAGGGAAGGCCATGTACCCTATCACTCAAAGTAGCACATTGATTTCTAGAAGTTGTACGAAAGGGCAGTCTCTATGACTCCCATTTCTTCCCCCAGACCTTTTTTTAGTTGGGAAATAGATGGGGCCTTCTTGTGAGATGAGATCAAAGGAAAGAATGAGTACATTTAAGTAAGATAGGCACAACACCTACTCTGCAATAGACTGTGTGGCAGAGCTGGAGTCCACATCTGAAGACTGAAGTTTGTGTCCCAGCTCTGCCACTCAATAGCCATACCGTTTTCAGGAAGTGCTTTCTCTCTTTAGGTTAGTTTATTCATCTATGAAATGGGAATGGAAATGCTCACTTTAAGGAGATGTCGAGGGTCAGATCAAAAGAGCTGCATAGACCCCGAGATATAGAAGCATGAACAAACTCTTGAACCTCAGAGGGAAGGCAGAGGAGAGTGGGTGAGAAGAGATCAACCAATGAACTTGTATGCATATATGCATAACCCATGGACTCAGGCAATGGGGTGATGAGGGATTGGAGGTTGGGGAGATGGGAGAGAGCTGGAAGAGTTTAATGGAAGAAAAAGGAGGACCTATGTAATATTTTCAATAATAATTTTTTTTAAATCAAACAAGCTGGCATGGACACAGCACTTCAGAGCCTATTGGTGGAAGCTGAGGACACCTTGAGGGTGACAGACTGATGAAGTCATTTTGCTCAGCCGTCATCTCACTGACCAGAACTTGAGGAGTTTAGTGGGTTCTTTATCTGAGTAGGAGATTCAAATATCATCTGGAACTTCAATTTCTAATATGAAAAGAAGCAAAATTGTTGTGGTAGAACTCAAAGAAGGGGAGGGTCCAGCAGCCTTGATTTCTTAATCCTCTCTATCTCTCTAAGCTGGCACTCAGAGATCCTGAGGACCAAGTCTCAGGACCACAGTTTAAAAACCATTGCTCTGCAGTAACAGGAGAAATGAGTTGGATGGGTGCAGCTCTAGATTCTATGTAGACCCAGCTAAATGAGGCCCTCTACCCGAGGTGGTGACTTGGACATCCTCTGTTGGATGACAAAGTTGAGGAGTATAGTAAAGGTTTATCACATTTGCTCCTCAGAAAGGGAAAGGGGCTGAGAAAGGATGTAGAAACCTAGGACATGTAACCTGAGGGCTGAATGGTTATAGCCTTTCCAGTGTGCCTTGGATCAGGGGTCTGGTCTGTGCTTACAGTTCTATAGGGTAGAAATCATGCAAATTGGGGTGTGTACTATACCCGGAGAAGGACTTTAGTTTGTGTTTGATTTTGCGTAGCTTTTCTCAAAACACATCTTGATATAGTCAAAGTTTTAGGTTAAGGCCTCTGTATCTGTTCTTTAGCTTTATAAATTACTAGTGTTATTACAAAGGGTACCTTTTTCTAACTTAGAAAATATTTGCAGGGGGGGTTGTTTTCTACGCCTTTGTTGCTAGCAAAGTAAATTATCACAAAGACTGGCATTGACCATGACTTTCCAATTGCAGGTTTGGGGGTGGGGGAACAAGGAGCAATCAAGGCTACTGCCACTGGTCTCCATGTAAGCCAGTGTATGAGTCCAGCTCAAGCTGGATGAACTCTTGTTTATCTGCCTCAGGGTTTCCTAACAGTGATAACTGGGTAGAACTGGTGCATGGAGTGTTAGGTGTCATTAGGAGAGTCTGCAATCAGGTGTGTTCAGCACAAAACGCATTTCCTTTACAAGCAAATACCACCTCTTTTTGAGTTCATCTTTGTTCCTGGTGCAAACCTCATCCAGTCTTTTCTTAAGGTGGAGCTCATGGGGCCACCTGTTCCTCACCCTTAATTATCATCATTTTTATTAGCTTGTGGCTTTTCTTATTGGAATATAAATAACATGAGGAGGGGGCCTGGACTTCAGTCTGAAAGCACATACCTTACACATCCGATTTCTGTTAACCACACCTAGTGACTGGTCCCACTGTCATACATATGGGCAATTCCCTTTATGGCTGGTACAACCCAACACCCCTCCTCCTTCTCCATGGACCTTTCTGAAAGGATCTCTCTATACAAAGAAAGTCATCTCTGAGTTGTTTCTCCTTTCCCTCTCCATCACCTGCCACTAGTTAACTTTGTCACTTTTCCATAGTGAATAACATGTGAATAATAAATATTAACAAAGCTCACCCGAGGTGATAAGAAGACACCTGGTGCCTAGGTACCGGAAAGTGCAGCCTTTCCTCTACCTTTTCTCCATTATACTGTTTAGAGTGGAAATAGGATAAAGCAGAAGTATTCTATATAAGTCTCTTTGGTATTTGAGCCCTAAGCAATTAGTAGGCTCTATAATATGTTTTTACTTTTTTTCCCATTAGCATTGTCAATCTCATCAAAGAGTTCATGAAGGATATAGTTCAATTCAGCAGTTTTTCACAATGGGAGATGGAGAGTAGAAACAAACCAGTTTACTTAACTCAGCACCAGGGCCAGAAGAATAAGGGAGCAAGGGTAAGGGGCAGCATTGGGATTTTTCCCACAGTCTCTCATCTGGCCTCTTCCCTGTACCCATGCCCTACTTCCCCATGCTCTACTTTCCCCTCACCATCCCACGTATGGCAATCGAGACAGGAAATGGGGTCAGTGCACATGGTCTCCTTTCAGTTCATGTGAGAACTGACTTCATCGCTTCCTGTCTCGGGCTATGTTCTGAAAGGCTCGACTGAGCCCAGCTATAATCCAGACTCTCCAACTCATCAGTCCACTCACCTTCCTCTCCAGTGAATGGAGGTCAGGAAATCCCAACTACAGCAGCTTTGCCGTTGCTTCTCATTCTTGTATTCTTGTGCTGAAATAGGAAAGTTACCCTTTTGCAAAGGAACTCTGATACTTTCAGAGCAGAGTCTTTGCATAATTCCCTTCCAGTTTTTGCCTTATCTGAGAGAACAAATGAACTTGGAAAAAGAAGGTGTTGAAATCTGTGGGAATTTCTTTCAGCAGAAACTGAAACAAAATGGTAGACCTATAAAACTGAGAGAAAAGAAAAATGGGAAATTCACAGTTGCAATATAGAGTTCAGATAAGATATCTTGTCGTTCAGGCCAAGCAAATCGAAGCATTGCTTGCTCTTTGGTGGCAACTTCCCTGAAGTGCAAAAATTACCAAAAATGAAATGGACAATTACATATGAGTAAAACTGCAATAAAAACTGAAACACCAAAGTTGCTGTTACAATCATAGAAACAGGTAACATTTTTTTTAACTCCTTCTGGTTGATAAAACACTTCTACTTCCAACATCTAATTTGAGCTCACAACCTTGAAAGCATTTATATTGTTATTAATACATATTACAAAGAAGGAGGTGAGCTCTGGACTTGTCCAAAGTTACAGAACTGGTTGGCGGAATTGCTGGACTTGATCCTGGGTCTTCTGACTTCAGGTAACTGGATCTCTCCTCTGTACCCCACAGTCATTCCCTGATCAGAGTTGTTCCTATGATCACTTTGCATCTGACACTATGCTGACATGTGCTTTCCCCCTTTATGTATTTTGCTTATCAGAATTAATGATATCTTCAGCTTTTTTCCCCAGAAAAGTCTCCATTGCCAAGACATTTTGTCCCCTAGTGTTACATTTAAAGCCACGTTTAAGTTGGAAATTGGTAAAAGGAGGAAGATAGGGAAACCTCACTCTATCTCTATGTGATTCTCAACCTTTTGGAATAGGAAGGCAATTGACTTGGACATCAGTGTGTTTTGAGTACTTCCTCATTATAGTATCTACGAACTGAGAAAACAATATATAGAGTAGGAATTCCTTGTACTAACTGTAGGTTGGGACCCACCAATCTGTTGGTGGTAAATTAAGTCTGAAATGTCTGGCGGGGAGAAGTGTTCTGAGGATGTTTCTAGAATACTTTTTTAATACTATCCAATGTGGGTCTCCTTATCTTGTTTATTTGTAAAGAACCTAAAAAATAAGTTACATGTTCATTTGCAGCTCAAGGCTATCCTCTACTCTGCCCCTCCCCAACAACTTCATTTTCAAAACCCATATTTATATTAACCCTTGATTGACAGTGTCATCACATTTAATTTACTTAAACTGGGACAAGAATCACATTGAGATGCTGAATCAGATTCTGTGGCAAGTGGAGGCCTCAGGGGACAGACTTGGCTAGCTTTTCACCCAGGAGAGCCAGGCCAGATCCCCTCCCCACTTCTTGTTTAATCTCACCCCTTAAAATGGGAGTTCTCATACCTGAATCTATATTGAGGCCCTACGTACCCAATTCTTTCAAGCACAAGAACCTCCTCAAGGAGAGATGGCCAGCACTTAAGAGATAATTTATTCCATCAAATCAGACACCGCTTGAGCCAGACACCATTCTGGTGGAGGGGGCTACTCAGCCATCAGGATGTAATGACCCTTATGGGCATCATTGAGGAGCCCTTGTTTGAGAGCCATTCTCAATATTAAATATAGACATGGTGATTTTCTCTTTCTGCAGGATGAGAACTATCACTTCATTTGTATGGAGCTATGGGTGATGTTAGTGATGGAGGAAACATTGAGCTGAGAGTTGGGAAACCTGCTTCTGCCTGGGAAAGGCGTATCCTCATCTGTGAAATGAGAGGCACGGGTTGGGTCTCCCACAGTTTCCTAGTATGACTAGAAAACTAGCCTCTCACTTAGAATATCTATGTGGATCATCACCCTCAAGTTGTAGTTAATGATCTTGAGTGTATTGAGACGGCATTGAAATGAGATTTTGACATTCCTCTAAGTAAAGGAATATAACATGTATCACATGAGTGTAGTATCCAGATGTCAGACATGTAAGCCTTCTATTTATATATTTCAAATAATGAGTTTAGTCTGAGGCTTCTAACTTTGGTCATGAAAACATACAAAATGGACAAATGAAACTACAGTTACAATCTGAATTGCAAGACTGGATCATATGCAGTTTCCCCATGGAAAGGTGAAAGAATAGGTTAACTGCCATTTAAAAATAGTATAAAATATGATATCTCTCTCTCTCTCTCTCTCTCTCTCTCTCTCTCTCTCTCTCTCACCGCCTCTCTCTCTGGTAGGTAGTGGTGGGGAACCTTTAGCATAAGCAGAGGAACCATGACTGGTTGTTTAAAATAGCAAATAAGGCAGAAGTTATTCTTGTCCCGATCTTGACTGCAAAGCTTTCTGGCACCAATGAGAAGCTTTCAGCAAATGGAAAGGGGGAAGGTGGCACCTTGGTCTGTGTGCCAGTGCTGCCTCTTACCTGGATATGATTTTGTGCAGGTTGGCAATTTCTTGTCAGCACTAGTGTACGTCACAAAACAATTTCCTTTTGAGATACCTCTCATGGAAGCCTTAAAGGCTATAATTAAGCTGAAGTCCTTCAGGATCGGGCAGAATTCTTTACCAGTGCCCACAATTTAAAAGTGAAAAGGAAAGCACCTTGAAGGAGCAGTGGAGTGTAATTTCCGATAAATCTTTAGCATTTGGCTTGCTTTCCCTCGGCTCCCTTCACCCTCTTGACATACCTGCCTCCTTTTTGCCCACAGATATGTACTGAGCACAGCCAGGCATGTGCCCAGGGTGGGATGAGCGAGATACGGGTCTACCTCAAGAAGCATGTGGCTTAGTGTCAGAGACCGATAAGTAACAGGCAAGGGCTGCCTAGGATGGGTATTGCAGGCTGTTTTCAGAGTGTGTGGAGCAAGATGGAACCTAGTTGTGGGGGGAAGGTAGTAGCAAGAGGGCTGGCTTCCTGGAGGAGGTGACATTAAGAGCCAGGTTAGTCCTGCAAACCTGGAAATGAGTTGGATGAGTCTTTGAAGGAACTGGGTGCCTAGGACACAGAAAAGGGGTACAAGGGGCATGTAAATGGGGATGTGTAGGAAGAATGGTAAGGGAGATACAGAGAGGTAGGCATGGACATCAAGAAACTGGAAATATTGTTAGCTTAAGTTGCGTAGAAGGAACAATCACTGTCTTGTATAATGTGAAAAAATGTATTTGGAGGGAAAAATGGGTAGACTGAGCAAATAGTCTCACAGGAATTACAGTTTTACTCTCTTAGCTTTATTTCACCTTGGTGCAGTCAGTGGGTGCAGTTTTATTGACTGTGATATGCATTTGCGCCTCCCCACCCCACTCCTTGTAGAAGATGGTCGGTTTTGATTATTGGTGACCGCAGGGCCCTCTGTTTTTCTACCTCTGTGACTTCCTTTTGTTGCTGTTTGTGTGTGGGTTTTCTCCTCCCCTCCCCCATTCCCCATCCCCCACCCCGCTGTTCTGTTGTTAAAAACCTGAAACTAGGAAGGATCGTATGGAAAAGGAACGGGAGGGTCTGCATTTCAGTCCAGAACTCATCTTTATAGGATGCACCTAAAACAGATAGGACTTATTGTAAAATGGTTCCATTCAGAGCTAGATTTCTCAGTACCCAGTCCAGTCCTGTCGCCCCGCCCCCACCACCCATCCCCAAACCCAAGAGAACCTCGTGTATGAGACTCAGATCTGTTGGAGTTCATACGGAGTCTGGAGAGAATGAAATCTCTCACCCAGGTGGACTCCCAGTGTTGCCCACGCAGCAGGTGTGTGGCTCAAGCCGTGAATGGTGGTGGGAGTTTGTTCCTTATTCCTAAGAATAATGGGGAGCAATTGAACATCTAAGCAGCAATGTAATATGATGAGGTCCATGCTGTGAAGATTGCCCTGGCCATAGTGTACAAACGTGACAATAAGGAGACAGTGAGAGTCCAGGGGTCCCGGGGAGAGAGAAGAGGTCAGGGAAAGTTAGCATGTGCAGAAACTGAAAGTGAAGAAAGACGCCTGCTAGGATATTTGGATCGAGTAAAAGAATGATTGACATCAGGAGCATCAGGTTTAGTGTGGAGGGGGTGGATGAAATCAATTTTATTGTGCTGGTTTGAGGTGTCACGGACACCCAGATCAAGTAGTCCTAGGTGGTCAGATGTTGTAATACAGGGATCTGGGCTGGAAAGAGGAATGTGAAATGAAGAGAATTCTGGGAGGCTGGCCCTGTGGACAGTCACTGCAGTGGGGGTTTGACTGTGTGAAGGAGGCAGAGGACAGCCCAGGGCAGAACCCTGGGGAGTGGGCAGAGAGACAAGATCAAAGGCCGAGCTGGGGCTACTGGAGCATGGTCCTGGGAGATAGCCCCTGAAGGAAGAGATGGGGCCTGTTCAGATGCAAAAACTGCCATTGGGTTTCACACAAGGAGGGCCTTGGAGAACTTGGCTGCTCATTCTTACATTCTTGGCTGTACAGTGGTTTAGGTAGAAGCCAAACTCGGCCTCGTTTCCCTTCCCTGTTCTGAACTCCTCCCCACTCCCAGTTCCTTGAATCTTTCTCTGTGTCTCCACAGCTGCTGTCTAGGCCTGGTGGCTCCTCCCTATCCTCTTCTTTCAGTCTCCTGCTCCCTGTCCTTTCTGTCCTTCCCAGCCATGTTCTGGAAACAACTTATTTCTATTATTACTTAAACTAGAGGCCCGGTGCACAAAATTCGTGCATGGGAGGTGGGGGGGATGATGTCCCTCAGGCCAGTTTGCACCCTTTCCAATCTGGGACCCTTTGAGGGATGTCCGACTGCCTGTTTAGGCCTGATACCGGTAGGAAATGCCTCTCAAAATCCAGGACTGCTGGTTCTCAACTGCTCCCCTGCCAGCCTGTTTGCCCCTAATTGCCTCCCCTGCAGGCCTGGACACCCCTAACTGCCCTCCCCTGAAGGCCTGGTCATCCCTAACTGCCTTCCCCTGCAGGCCTGGTTTTCCCCCCACCCCAAACTGCTCTCCCCTACAGGCCTGGGTCCCTCCCAACTGCCCTTCCCTGCAGGCCCAGTCACCCCCAACTTCCCTCTTCTGCAGGTCTGGTCACCTCTAACTGCCCTCCTCTGCAGGCTTGATCAACCCCAACTGCCCTCACTTGCAGGCCTGGTCCCTCCCAACTGCCCTCCCCTGCTGGCCATCTTATGGCAGCCATCTTGTGTCCACATGGGGGCAGCCATCTTTGACTACATGGGGGCAGTCATCTTGTGTGTTGGAGTGATGGTCAATTTGCATATTACTCTTTTATTAGATAGGATGGAACAGGTTTCTTATTTTTGCCTCCTGCCCCACAGCTTATAACCAAACTGTTGCCTTCCTTCTTCCAAAATAGATCTCCTGCCTCCCACCCATCATCTCTCATATGACAGTTGTGGTTGCCACTTACTGGTGTTGCCAAAGTGAGCAAGTAGAAATTCAAGGCACCCATCTATATTTGAATTTTGGATATATGACAAATTAGTTTTTAGTAGTTTTTAAAATACAAGTGTTTCCTTGTATTTTACCTGGCAACTCTACTCTTATCTCTCTCTTTCCTATTTGGTTTTCACTATCCAGGCTCCATGGAGTTGAAAGAGCCAATTGGATACATTTATTTTTGCATTTTCTTTTATTATGGTCAAATATACATGGCATAAAATTTACCATTTTAATCATTTTTCAGTGTACAATTCAGTGACATTGAGCATTCTTACATTCTCCTTTCAACCTCATCAGGCTCTTACCAGGTTGATAGAATTATTATCTCCAATTTGCAGAGTGAAAAACTCGAAATTCTGAAAGAAACTTGCCCCATGTTATATAAACCCATGTCAACTCATTCTGAAGTCTCTGATCTATAGTCACAACTCTCTTTTGAAGTGTCACTTTTAGTCTCTCTACTTCCTGCTAATCCTAATTATGTATGCACATCATGGCCGGCTTATTTGAGGTTGGATTGGAGAGCAACTTGCCAGGGAAGAAGTGATATGGGAAGAACTGTGACCACTCCTTGATGATCTGGTCCTGCTCCTGTGTGTATCCCCACTCCCATCCGGCGAGCCACCAGCTGCCAAACCCTTGCTTTGGTTACAAGCCACACAGGTGTGGGAGATGAGCACCGGCCAGTCTCCCTGCAGCAAGCAGCCTTTGCCAGGTTCTGCTCCCGCTCTCCTACAGCTGGGAGCTTCCAGGGTAGTTGTGTTTTTTAACTGTGGTGATATACATAACACAAAATTTACCATGTCAACCACTTTTAACTGCATAGTTCAGTGGCATTAGGAATATTCACATTTTTCTGTAATCATCAGCACCATCCATCTCCAGAACTCTTCTTCTTGCAAACAGAAACTCTCTACCCATTAAACAGCTCCCCATTCTCCCTCCCGCCACACCTTTGCAACCACCGTTCTACTTTCTGTCTCTATGAATTTAACTACGCTAAGTATTGCATACCGGTGGAATTATTCAATATTTGTCCTTTTGTGATTTGCTTATTTCATTCGGTATAATGTCCTCAAGTATTATGCATGTTGTAGCATGTGCCAAAATTTCATTTCATATGCCCTTGTTGATTTGGCTCAGTAGATAGAAGAGCGTTAATCCAGGGGTTGAAGGGCTCTGGGTTCAATTCCCAATTCCAGTCAAGGGCATATACCTTGGTTGCAGGCTTAATCCTCCGGCAGTTGAGGCACTGACACGACGCAACCAATCGATATGTCTCATCAATGTTTCTTTGTCTCTGTCTCTCTCCCTCCCTTTGACTCTCTCTAAAAATCAATAGGAAAACACCCTCAGGTGAGGATCAACAAAACAAAACAAAAAGATTTTTTTTATTTCATTTCTTTTTATGGCCAAATAATATTTCATTGTATGTATATAGCACATTTTGTTTATCTAATCATCCATGGATGGACACTTGGGTGGTTTCCACCTTTGGCTATTATGAATAATGCTTCTGTGAACAGGTGTGTACAAAATCTGTTAGATATTATATAAGTATCTGCTTCCAATTCTTTTGGGTATATGCTGAGAAGTGGAATTGATGGGCCATATGATAAACCTATGTTTAATTTTTTTAGGAACACCCACTTTGTTTTCCATACTGGTTGCACCATTTGACATTCCCACCAACAGTGCACAAGGCTTTTCTATTTCTCCACATTATCACCAACACTTGTTATTTTCTGTTTTGTTTGTTTGTTTGTTTGCTTGTTTGTTTTTATAATAGCCATTATAATGGGTGTGTAATGGTCCAATAAGTTTTTGCAAGAGAAAGTCTGTAGAAATTAGTTGACAAATTTTTCTTCCTTTTCTGCTAAGGAAGATGAATCTATTTCATGAAACTTACTGATTGAAATATGATTATTCAGTGAAGCTGTCTCTATGGAAATCATGTCCCACTGAGGCACTGTGGAGTCCTTACACACTGTTGACTTGATTAAGTTTTGACCAGACACAGAAACCTCACCAGTCCTAAGTTCGAATGTGCCAAACTCTGCCCTCAACTTTGAGCTATGAAGTAATGACAGACTGCAGACTTTACCTTGGCCACATTTTAAATCTACTTTTCTTATTTCTCTTTCCCTTCCTTTTTCCTGCCATCAACTAGTGAGCACTCTACTGTGGGTTCCTCTTTATAAAAGAAAAAGCCAGTATGGGTGAATGGTTAAAAGCATAAATGGTCTCCAAAATTCAGTTTCCTTACCTTTACTATTAATACATAGGTTTGCTTTAGGGATTATAAATGCCCAGCAAGGTGCCTGGGCAAAGTAATCAGCTAGTGCATGCATTGTAACTATCATCATCACCATCATCATCATCAAAGTAATAGACTTTATTGCTTTGTTTAGAAAAGAGGAATAAATGGCATAATAACCCAAGAAAGTGAAAACAAAATTTCTTAGAGATTTGGACCTCTAAACACCACAAGAAATTAAGTTCTCTCTTCCATCCTTACCTCCATCCAAATTATGGATTAAAGAGTATAGGGATGCCCTAGCCAGTGTGACTCAGTTGGTTGAGCATTGTCCATGCACCAAAAGGTTGCAGGTTCCATTCCAGGTGAAGGCATATGCCTGGGTGCAGGCCAGATCCCCGGGAGGGGGCGTACAGGAGGCAGCTGATAAATGTTATACTCACGTATCAATGTTTTTCTCTCTTCCTCTCTCTTCTTCTCTATCTAAAAATTAATAAGGAAAAATTTTAAGAGTGTAGGGTATGAATATTAATAGATAGAATAGTGCTTCTATAAAAACTGTCAAGTGCTATAGAACAAATGCTGTTGTATTTGGAGTAGAGAGATGTGTTCTTTCTTAAACTTTCTTTATATTCTATTTTTCTATTGTCATAAATGGCCTAAGTCAGTTTGTGATTGGGCTCAGGGGCTCCCTGTTATTAAGAAGCCTTCAGAGAGACTCTAGGTGAGTTGCTATTTATTTATTCCATTCCCATTTATTAATATCACAATCATTTTATCCTAACTTTCCTAGCACTTTTAAAAGTAATTAATTATTTGCTGAAACCAATTTGGCTCAGTGGATGGAATGTCGACCTCTGGACTGAAGGGTCCCGGGTTTGATTCCCGTCAGGGCATGTATCTGGTTGTGGGCACATCCCCAGTAGGGACTTGCAGAAGGCAGCTGATATTTCTAACTCTCTATCTCTCTCCCTTGCTCTCTGTGAAAAATCAATAAAATATATAAAAATAAATAAATAAAAATAAAAGTAATTAATTATTTGAATTCTGCATTTTCCAAGCTTAAGAAGGAAATACATATTTAGGAAATGAGATAAACAATGCCTAATAGGACAAGTAAAGCAACAAGAAAAACAGATTTTTATTCTTTCCTGCCTGTTGGCAATTTTCTTGTTTAATTTCACTTGTGGCTTGTCTAAATGACAAATCTTTTCCAACCAGCCAGTTCTAAGGCAGGTTGAATTTTTTATTCCAGTTTCTCATTTAGGCTGGAGTTTCCTGGGGTCAATGTTAGCTTTGCTTGAGGGCTCCCATTGAGTCCCCTCAATTAGGTTCCTTTCATTCCTTCAGGCCCTCCGCCATCTACTCAAATGTGGCTTTCTTCTCATTAAAATAAGAAGTAACTCACTAGGCAAGGTAGCCTGTTACTTGCCAGTTTCTCAGAAGAGTGGTACTCATTGGGTGAGCAAAGAACATTAAACCGAGACTTGCCCAGCAAGGGCATCGCAGACATTCTGTTATTTGTCCAAAGCGTCCCTCCAGCCTTCTGTGTGCTGAGTGAACCTTTCAAGGTGCATGTGCCCAGGAAGGGAGGCTACAGCTAGCTCAGAGCTTCTGGTTGAGCTTCTGAGAAGGACGGGAAAGGATTAGTGACCTCTGTGTCAACACTAGCAACAAAAGTCACTTTCAAGAGGTATTATTTATGAGCTCTGTCTTGGTATGGAAAACATGATGAAGATTTTTTTCTCCAGAGTTGTATTCCATATAAAGTAAGTCTATCATATGTGTGTGTGTGTGTGTGTTTATGTGTGTGTGTGTGTTTATGTATATGTATATTAGTATATATTAGTGTGTATATATATATATATAATCTCCAAAGGCTGTCGTTGTTAGGTATTTCCTGCTCCACACATAATTGTACTGCGAACCCCCAGTTGGTCGCTAGCATCTCACTTCTCAATAAACATGTGAGTGAAGCTGTGTTCCTTGGGAGGGAGGGACCTCTCTTGCCTTCCTCCCAGCAGTGCAGGCAGGGCTGAGACTGCTGATGCCATTTACTAATTTTGGGGACAGGCTTTCCATTTAAACTTAAATGACTTCAGTTCAACTTAAATGCTTCTGAAAACTTTGGTCTGACTTAACGTTTTTGACCTTGTACTCTGGAAAAATACTTATTTGCAAAGTAAATGGGACTCTGTACTTTGTCTTCTGTCCACACCCTGTCCCCATAATAAGCATGGTGTATGCGTGTGTGTGTGTGTGCGTGTGTGTGTGTGTGTGTGTGTGTCAGAAAATGATGAGCAGAGGGAGCAGATGCAGCAATGCTTTACAAAATGTTGGGATTCTGAAAACTTTCCATTGGCTTATATGTATTTCTGTGTGTGTGTGTAAAATCGTGCATATACTGAAAAAAAGATACACACTGGTGACACTCCCATGTAGAGTGTGGTCTTCTAGAGTTCTGATGAGGGACTGAAATCCTGATCAGCTTGCCCCCCAGCCACGACAGCTGGGCCACCTCCACCTGGAGGAAGTGGTGCCTTCTCCTAATTTGCTGTGAGCGCTGGAGGGTACATCTGTTGGGAGGGTTGACACTTCCTATTTCACAGCAGCAGTGGGAGAGGCAGGCCTGCTTGTTGGGGTCAGACATTTGGTAATACCTTACTTCTCTCTTTGGTCGCATGTGTATTTTTAGCCCCAACCCTTCTTGGACTTGCAGTGGGTGATGGCAGACACCTGGTGGCCAGCTCCTTCTCTTCACATAGCGCTTTTGAAAGGCATGACACTGGGAGTCTGCTTATTACCCCTGATAAGATCAGATTGCCCTTTAATTCAGGAAACATCTTTTTTTTAAAAAAATAAGTTTTTATTTATTTTTAGAGAGAGAGGAAGGGAGAGGGATAGAGAGAAAGAAACATAGATAAGAGAGGATTGGCTGCTTCCTGCACACCCCCTACTGGAGATCCAGCCCACAACCCCGGCATGTGCCCTGACCAGGAATCAAATCAGCAACCTCTTCATTCCTGGGTCGTAGCTCAACCACTGAGCCACACCAGTGGGGGCAGGAAACATCATTTTTAATATCTTCTCTGTGCCTGGAACTTTAACTTGGTACTACAGACCCTGAATTTCACCAGAATCCTTGTTGGTTACTGGCTCAGGCTGGGATCTCAGCAGCTCAGTCTCTTACCTAGCAGCTCTTCTCTGTACACACACACACACACACACACACACACACACACACACACCATCAAAGGGAGAAAATATTATCTTCATATATTTCCACTGAAGGTACAAAAAGGGGGACTAAGAAATGCATGTTCGCCGTGCTGTTTGAGCTGAAGAACACGAGAAATGCAAAGTACATCTAAACCATTTATCATTAGCTCACTTTACACCAGGAGTGTAAAACTGGCTCACATCATCTCCTTATAGGATCATTCTCATTTTAGGTAATGTGGGTGCTTTTGACTTCAAATTCCCAGTAGCATCACACACAGACTCTGGAACCCAGGGTCAGACATTAGCACGTGAAGATGAGACATTTTCAGTTACTTCTTTAGCGTCGACAAGTGGTTTAGAGAGAGAGCCAAGGTTTTCACGTGTCTGGACATCACCAGGTTCCCCACTCCTGGAGTGAGGCACAGCTAATGGCATCATGATGCTGGCATGGTCCAAGCTGAAGAAAACCCCCTCAGATGATTTAACACCTAAAGGTTACATCAGTTTCCCAAGCCACTGGCCCAGCCCTAGGGCCATGATATAAAAAGAGAAAACACCAGGGTCCCCTGCCTCTGAACTGTGAGGCCAAAGGAGCCACTGTCACTAAATTATAAGAAAGACAGAGACTCAAGGGATCCAGTCCTGAGCCACTGATGGACTTGGACTTCGGCTACAATGTTCCTAGCCCCTCTGTCACCTGGCCCTATACCTTGTCCAGTGCCCACATGTCCCTCTGTCTCCCAGCTGAGCACATCTTGCTCCTTCTCTGAAGCTGAGTTGCACTGGGACTTCTCATCCCAAGCATTCTGCAGACAACAGCCTCTGGGAGCTGGTCTGTGGGCAACATGTTGAGATCTTGATTTTTGTTTCAACCTCTCTAAAACTTTAAATCCTAAATAGCTTAAATTTTTAAGTGTCGTTTTTAAGTGATCTACTGTAGTGCTTCTCAAACCCTAAAGTGTAAATCACTGGGAGATCTTGTTTAAAGTCAGATTCTGACAGAATAAATCAGGGTCAGAATCCAAAATGCTGCCCTTCTGACAGGCTCCTCGATGATGTCAAGGCCACTCCTGCTCTGCGGGCCACACTGAGTGTTGTAAGAGCCTAGAGCAGGTCTCCATTTGGGCCGCCTGTGAGAATCATCTAGGGAGGCCCCTCTCCTCTAGATTCATGTTTAATTCTTTAGCAGGGGTGAGGAACGTCTGGCCCTCAGGCCGTATAAAGACCAAGCAATCTTTTGGTCTGGCCATGCCAAGGCATTAGGGGTGAGTTAATTAAATGTTTGACCAAATATAGCAGGCTAATTTTTAAAAATATATTCTTATTGATTTCAGAAAGGAAGGGAGAGGAAGAGAGAGATAAAAACATCAATGATGAGAGAGAATCATCAATTGGCTGCCTCCTGCACACTCCCTACTGGAGATCAAGCCAGCAACCCAGGCATATGCCCTTGGCTGGAACTGAACCTGGGACCCGTCAGTCCCCAGGCCAGTGCTCTATCTACTGAGCCAACCCAGCTAGGGCAGCAAGCTAATTTTTAAGATCAGTTTGTACAGCCTGCAAATGATGTTATAAATATCCAAAAGGTTCTTGGCAGGAAAAAGATTTCCCACTCCTGGAGTGAGACCTGGGTAAAGGGATTGTTTAAAAGCTAATCTGGTACACAGACAACAGTATGGTAATCACCAGAGGGAAGAGGAGGCCGTTGGGAGGAAGTAGAAGAAGGTAAAGGGAGCATAAATGGCAATGGAAGGAGACTTGACTTAGGGTGGTGAACACACAATACAATATACAGATGATGTGTTACAGAATTTTACACCTGAAATCTATATAATTTTACTAACCAAGGTCATCAATACATTCTAAAGAAAGTTCCCCAAGTATACAGCCAGAGTTAAGAAATACTGGCATAAGGATTTAAACTTATTTTACCATTAAGTGCACAAAAGGAAAATCAAAATCACTTTCAAACCATTGAACTAACCTGTTATGTGATTCTGGGAAAGGAATTTTTTAGCCCCATCAAAGTTCCAAAGGGAATGACAGTTACTGCTCTTTTAACAACTTATAGGGCTACTTGAAAGAAAGAATGTCATCTTGCTTAATTTTAGCTTGTTTATTCTCATTCTGACAGTGTTAACCTTATCCAAGCCAAGCAATTATCATCATCCATCTTAGTTTCCTTTTTTTTGAGGCAAAACTGGCTTTAAATCTTCTTCATTTGATTTCGCATCTTATAGACCAAGCATTCAAAATGAGGTAAGATTATCCCCAAGAGAATGAAAATTGGTTCCTGGGGGATGAGGAAATCTTAGACAGTACAACAGTTTGTGGCTCTCTAAAGTTCAAACCTACCTGATAAAATCTTATTTCTTTGTATTTAATTCCTCCTATTAAGAATAAATTAAATTTAATTAAAATTTAAACTTTTCTCCTTAGGGATTGATTTTTTTAAAAAGGGTTGAAAAACACTGAAACAACCTAAACTACACTTGCATGTACTTCCTGAGATGGTTATCTGGCATATACCTGGGGAAAGTTTGTGATTCCTTTTCTGAAGCATGAAGTTTTGGGCTTGACAACAATGATTTCTGGGAGAAAATTTCAAAAGGATTTTGCTCTCTTTTCAGTAAAAATGTATTTCTTGATTAAAAAATAAGAATTCCTGCCCAGCCAGCATGGCTCAGTGGTTGAGCATCGACCTATGAGGAGGTCACAGTTCTATTCCTGGTCAGGGCACATGCCAGGGTTGCGGGCTCAATTCCCAGTGAGGGGCATGCAGGAGGCAACTGATAGATGTTTCTCTTTCATCATTGATGTTTCTGTCTCTCTCTTCTCCCTTCCTCTCTGAAATCAATAAAAATCTAAGAGAGAGAGTTAGTTCCTGGAGCATCTAGTTATCTAGCCAATAATGAGCTCCTTGCTGATGTGACATTCTGGAACATGGTGCTGAGAGTGTGGATATTGAGGTCAGACACACCTTCTATTACTCTGCTCTCTCACTCTGTGGCTTTCAGCAGGTTCTTGTATCTTAGTCTCGTTTGCATCTATACAATGGAAATAAAACTTAACCTAGTAAAGTTGTTGTCCAGATAAAACATGAATGGGGTGTAAAGGATTTATTACAGTGGCTGGTGCATAATAAATGCTCAATTAGTAGTGGAGACATAGTGGTTATTAATGCCTGTCTGTCTCCCTACCTATAATCATTTG
Source organism: Lasiurus cinereus (assembly GCA_011751065.1). Taxonomy (NCBI): domain Eukaryota; kingdom Metazoa; phylum Chordata; class Mammalia; order Chiroptera; family Vespertilionidae; genus Lasiurus; species Lasiurus cinereus. Next base: position 2,089,062 of record JAAGEH010000040.1, read on the forward strand.
CCGTCATCATCATCATGTAAAATATCTGTGGGCACAAAACAATATCTTGAATCTCAGATCCTTTCCTCACCAAACCTGAGGGACTCCATATAACTACTTCATGACTCAGACTTTCTGAGATATGGAACAATAGAAAGTGGGAAGCAAGCCTTAGAGACAGCTGAGTCTTGGTGTAATACCTTTCTGGGACAGCTCTATCTGCAGTGCTGACAATTATTAGATGAAGTGGCTTGAGGGAGGAAGAAGGTATTCTATGAAAGAAAAATTGGTCTTGGATTTCATTAGCCAGAGTGGTCTCTGATTTCTTCCTGCTCTTACAATGTAAAACTGGATATACTTTAGCCAAAGTAAATACAACCAAGAAAGAAAGAAAAAGATTAAGGTTAAAAAAATTAATAAACCCAGAAAGAACAATACCTATGTATCAGGGAAAGAGTAATCCTATATAATAAAAGCTTAATATGCTAAGTGTCTGGTGTCCATTCAACCAATCAAAGCATGATATGCTAATGATATGCTAAGGCTGCTCAACAGATCACTATGACATGTACTGACCACCAAGGGGAAGATGCTCCAACCAGTAAGGTTAGCTTGCTGCTGGGGTCCTGATGGTCAGGACTGAATGAGACAGGCCAGACATACCCTGAAGCCCTCCCATGATTTCTCCCCAGCTGGCCAACTTTCCATGTCCCTCCTCAGCCCTGATTGTGCACTAGTGGGGTCCCTCAGCCTGGCCTGCATCTTCTCACAATCCAGGATACTTCTTGGGATGTCAGAGAGCCAGTTTCAATTCAATCCTGCAGGCCAGGCTGAGGAACCCCACTGGTGCACAAATTCATCCACCGGATCTCTAGTTTTTATATAAGAAGAAAACTGTAGTCTTTTATGACCTCACTTTAAAAGTCATATCTGAAAGCTGTAATTTTGTTCCCATGTCTATTATTTATTCAATTGGTGAATGCTAGTGTTTTGAATTCTGGTCTTGGTGAATGTTGCTATTATTGTTTGGAATATGAGCTCCTTAAAGGACTCTGATGTGGAAAAGAAAGCCAGAATAAACTGGGCCTGTTGCAAGTCTGCTGTTGTTTCAGAGATTGTTTTTATAAATGCATTCAGGTTTGTGTAAATGCAGAACAGGGGTAGGTGTAATTAAAATTTTACAAGTTCCCCAAAACAGTTTTCTTTTTTCATCTTCACTCAAGGATATATTTTTTTATTGATTTTAGAGAGAGGGAGAGAGGAATATTGATCGCTTCCCTCCCATATGCGTTCTCACAGGAGAATGTTCCAACCAACAAAGCCACCCAGCCAGGGCCAGAACACTTTTAACAACCTGATCGTTCAAACCCATCGCCAAGAATGAGCAAGATGTGGGTCCTGGGTACCATGTCTTAGAGGCTCTTTCAGGGCCACTAGCACATATATGTGTGTGTCAGTCAGCATCCTTAGAGGAATGTCCAGCACAGGTTCCTGATTGCTACTGTCAACTGCATTTTCAGGCCTAAATTGGGATTGTAGCCAACTCTGGGGTTTTGTTTGTTTGTTTTCTTCTTCTTTTTTTAATGTATTACATGTGCCCATATCTTCCCATTGCCCCCACTCCCATCCATGCTCTCACCCCCCAGTGTTTTGCATCCATTGCTTATGCTTATATGCATGCATACAAGTCCTTCAGTTGATCTCTTATCTACCCCACCTCTCCCTAATCTTCCCGCTGTAATTTGACAGTCTGATTGATATTTACTGCCTCTGTATCTATCTTTTTGTTCATCCATTTATAATGTTCTTCATTATCCATAATGAGTGAGATCATGTGGTATTTTTCTTTCATTGACTGGTTTATAGCCAACTTTGGCTCGTTTGGGTTCCTGGCCCAGCTTGTATACAATATTGGAATGTTACTTAAGTGTCCAAGGACAGGATTATGGGTACCCTACACCTGTGCTAAGGGTTTTACATTGCTGCCATGATCATAGGTGAGGATCAGGGAGCACTGAGACTACACACATCGAACGAGAAGGAATTGGGCCAAGCTTCTTAAAGGAAGTGACCTCTGAGCTGAGCCCTGTAGAGTGAATTGGCCAAGTGAAAGGGCAGGTGAGAATGCGCCAACAGAGGACCTCTCAGTGAATGGGATGATGCTCAACCAACTGAGCCACACCTACCACGGCCATCCTGTTCTTGATACACCAATAACTTATTTGTATTAGTATGTCATTTTCTCCAGCTCTGTTTTCTCATTTGAAAAACTGAGATAATGACATCTATCTACCTACAAGAATTCAGTAGGGTATTAAAAAGATTCTCCACACATTGGAAAACATTTAAAGTATCATCTTGAGAACTGATTACCATCACTAGAGATTCGGAAGCAATTATTTTAGAAAGGACTCAAAATGGTGATTGTAATTTATCCACTGGTTTTAATGCAATGATCAGAATAATGTATATGAAAGGATTGCAGGAACTCATCCATTTTTTATTTTCCTTGATGGCTTTCTACCATAGTTTATTCTACATTGAAAGCGAATATCTTCTTGTGTTCAGATCGCAGAGGGAATGGCATACATCGAGAGGAAGAATTACATTCACCGTGACCTGCGAGCAGCTAACGTCCTGGTCTCTGAGTCACTCATGTGCAAAATTGCCGACTTTGGCCTTGCTCGAATAATTGAAGATAACGAGTACACAGCAAGGGAAGGTATGGTAATGATCTCTGGGTGTATTTTTATTTTTCTCTGTTTTTAACAAAGCAGTTACAATAGTCATCACTAATAAAACAAACTCATTTGATAGAATATTCTAAATATATATATATATATATATATATAAGCCAAGCAACTGGAATGCTGGAATAACCAGTTGCTTTGATGTGCGCTGCATCCTTGATCAGCCCCCCACCCCCGACCCCAATGAGGGCAGGGCCAGCCAGCCAACTACCTCAACTGTCCCCAATCAGGGCAGGCTGGCCGGATCCCACCTGTGCACGAATTTGTGCACTGGGCTTCTAATGTATCATAATTACTGTTTGTAATTCTAATACTTGTTTTAAAAAATGACTCTCTTAATTAACTCCACATTATACTTTTATAACATTTACAAATGCTATCTATCCTTTGTATTTCAAGTAAGGAAAGCAAAACTAAAAGAGATTTGGTCAGGTCAAGGTTCTTTGTTTATGGTATATGTTAAAGCTTTTCACCCATATACATGTTCTTCACTGTATAGAAAAAATGTTTACAATAGTAATTTTATATTCTATGTTCTGGCCTTTTAAATGCAAATTAAAACAAATTATTACACACATAGAAGTAAATATAATGCTACAAAAATACATTCCCTTATTTTCCCATGTTTCATACTATAAACATGATTTAAAAATGCACAGAAAGGTATACATCTCCGACTTCCTGGCACATCACTCTATGGAGGGCCCCGTCTGGAGTCTCACTGGCTTTTCCTGTTCAATACTTGTCCATGTCACTGATGATCTGAGGATTCGGAAGGTCTCCCTCACGAACATTGAGTGACTCTCTCTGAGTGCTTTGTCTCTTCTGAAAGAGCCAAGCACTTTCTTGACATTCCTAAGAGTTATTAGACAAGGATTATTTAGCTACATGTGTGTTATTTCTGGAAAGCGTCCACAGGACTTACAGAGGTGACAGACAGATGGAAAACATTGCTTTGATTTGTGTAGCATCTCTTGCCTCCATCATGTTTAAGGTGGTTTTCCTCCTGTCTCAATGGTCTGTTCTCTCAGGTGGTTTATAACTCACCTTGACCTTAATTATCCTCAACAAAAAGGCAATGAAGGAGAACAATTAGAGGAAACACAGTTTAAAAGATAGTAAAAAAAAAAAACATAGTGAGTATTTGCAGCATGGCAGGCACTATCCTAAGTATTTTTCATATATTATCTCATTGATATTTACAATAATCCTATGTGATGATGATGATGATGATGATGATGATGGTGATGGTGATTTCTGCCTTATTGATGAGGAAATCGAGAGGTCTAGCAGCTTCTGAGGTCCCACAGTAAGTGGTAGAGCCAGGTCTCAAACCAAAGAGATCTAGCTTCAAAATACATGAGATAGAATTTACTCCACTGGTTTTGTGGAATTTCACAGGCCTAGAGTCTCACAAAAATAACTGTTCTCATGAGTGAGACAGGTGGCTTGGCACAGAGAGCTCGGGTTCTAGAATCAAACAGTAACGCAGTTTACCTTCCATTGGTATTCACCTGTGCCAAGCACACAGATCAACTGCGGGGGTTCAGCTGTTTCCTCATTTTACAGATGGAGGTGCCAGGAAGGCACAAAGGCAGTAGTGATTTGCAGGAGTCACAGCACACTGGGATCAGCAGAATCTGATTAAAATCCCAGCCACGGCCACCCACCCCACGCCCCACACCTGGACTGCTGCCCCAGGGGCGGGTTGGGGGGTTTAAGGCTGGAATGTGCTACAGTGAGTGCACCACACACAGGAGCTGCTCTGTGAAGCTTTCTTCTGTCCTTTTTATTCTCATTCTTATTTCTAATTTTGGTCTAACACCACAAAAAAATTATAAAGCAAAGACATAAAAAGGCAAATATGTTTTAAAAATTTTTAAGTTGTTGGTGGAAACCCCTAATCTGAGCTCCTACTTCCTCAAGGTGACATGGATGTCCTCGGGCCAGGTTTGCCTCTCAGGTGACCTGGTGGCTAGGTGCCCCTTAGTCTCACCAGCCTCTGATGACAAGTCTAGCATCATTACTGTCTCATTCTGGGCAGATTACCATCCTACCTAATTTCTAAAAGCCTAATAATGTTTGGTTCCATCAAAGAAAAACATGAGACATTAAAGACTGGAGTAGCATCTGAAGTTCCTTTGGGTACAGGCTAAGAGCTTTATCCATAGGAACATGTACATCAAGATGTATTTATATTCCATATAAACATAGTTTGGGTTAATTATTAGAGAAAATGTAAACACTAAAGATATATTCAGGGTGGGGCAAAAGTAGGTTTATAGTTGTTCATGTGAAAAAATAATACAATAATAAATAATTGTGCAAGAATGAAGTCTGTTTCACATACTCACAACTGTAAACCTACGTTGTATATACTTTAGAGGCTGGCATTGAGGGGCAAATGCTACCTTCTGCATCGCGTGCATGTATGGTTAAGGTGGGCTGATTAGGGTATCTCTGGGAGGAGACCAAGAAACTGCTTCTTCACAAGGAAATGCCCAAATGGGAAACAGAGGAGGGAGCCCAACATTTTAAATAGAACATTTTGTATCATCTCTATTTGGTACTGTGTGTGTTACCTATTCAAAAAAAATATGTAATTTTCTCAAAAGTAGGAAATTATGAGGGTCACATGACCATGAGCTTTTTGTGTCAGCTCAGAGGCCCAAGTAAAATGCCTGTGTCTTCTCTCTTAGGTGCTAAATTCCCCATCAAGTGGACCGCTCCAGAAGCAATCAACTTTGGATGTTTCACTATCAAGTCTGATGTGTGGTCCTTTGGAATTCTCCTGTATGAAATCGTCACCTATGGGAAAATTCCTTATCCAGGTATCCTTCATTTACTTTTTTCCATTCAAGTGGTGCATATGACAAAAAGGCCTAAGGCAGACCTGGCCAGAGTGGCTCTGTTGAACGTCAACTTATAAACCAGGAGGTCACAGAGCACCTGCCAGACGGTCTTTAGGTACAGTCCTATCTGCGGCCACCCCCCTCACCTTGCATGTGTGGTAACTATGTAGAGCCTCCCAGGTGCAATCGATGGGATGACACGTCTTACTGACCCTTTCTGGTAGGCACTGTAGTTTCACGTTCCTCCTGTTGGCTCAGACCACTTCTGCCTCTGGCTGGCAGGTGTCTCCTGGTTCATCAAAGATAGACTTTAAGTTTCTGTTTCTTGTTCTTTTGAGGGGGGATAAATTAAAGAGGAGAAAAAGGAGAGGAGACCAATGATACCTACTTCACTATCTTAAAAACAAAACTGTAATAATATGTATATGTGAATTTCTAAAGAAACTAGAGGGGATTTTGTGGTTGGGGTTTTGTTTTGCTTTGCTCTTATTAAGAGAAAGGAGGTTCGAAAGCTGACCAAGTTTTCTGAAGCATCTTGTCTTTTCTGGCTGTTTCTTACCAGATACATGCAGCATCTCGTTGCCCTGTGTGAAGCAGAGCCAGGAAACACATCCTGTGCAAACAATGCTCACCCGGGTCGCAGCCGTGCCCAGGAAAAACTCATTTGCCCTTTTGGAAACATTATTGGGTGGCCCGTGGTAGCTGGTACTTCTTCTCTCTCGCACACAGAGAGGGCCTCTTAGTCTTTAAAGATGTCAGGGTGGCTTGGAGCTGCTGGGCTCCTGTCTCCTGTGGCTAACCCTCTATTCCTTTCTAATCTCTGCTCTGGTGCATTTTTCTTCTTCCTGTGCTCCTTCATCAACCTTTAGTTTTTTTCTAATCTCGACCTACTCCAGATGTCCCTTCCTGTTCCCACCCACTTCCCTACCCTGGGGGCATCTTCCCCACTGGGCAGTGTGCCATTTGAGGACAAGTCTCTGTCATCATCTTCTTTTTATGTCTCAGAGTTTAGTGCTAGCTCATGACCCATAGTAAGTACTCAATAAATGCTTGTTTAGAGAATGAAAGATGTAATATGAAAGTGCTTGCCTTTTAAAATCACCAGCCAACAGGTGTTGCTGCCTTTGACCTAATAACAGACTAATTAACAAGTATCAGCTTAACTCTTACGGACTGGTTGAGGTCTCCTTCCCACTCTTTCTTTCTTCCTGAAAGAAATGACTGAAAACTCGTCATTCAGTTGCTTTATTTTGTTTATTGGTCTACTTGTACATGAAAAGATAGACTCCAGATTTTCTATGTCTTTTATCAAGTCAAATCTCCAAGCAGGATGGAACATGCCTGGCTTTTTTCTGCACCATTGAGAGAGTTCTTCAGCATTAGGAGAACACCTGAGAACAAGGAAGAACAGTCTGCCGAGGGGTTAGGGGGTCCAACTTCTGTGGACATGTTCTGATCTTTTATGCCATTGGGGGTTCTCTAGGAAGGAAGTGAAAAATATTTATAACCAAGTTTACAGGTCCAGCTGCTGTCTCTATCATCCTGCATATTAGTCCTCCCACCAGGATCCCTGACTGACACACAACCACGTAGAAGTAAACACAGAGATTTCCCCTGAAAGTTATTCAAGTGAGCTTGGCTAGTTTCAAGAGCCAACGCAATGCCAAAGCCACAACGTTTATGGAGACAAGAAGAACCCCAAGTGAAGAAAGTGATGTAGGTTGGCCCCTTGGCTTCAAGCAATGAGAATGTTCCAGTTAGAACATTCCAGTTACACAAATATTTAAAGATGGCATTTCAGAAATTGACATGAGGAAAAATAATTCACCATCTAAACAACCAAATGGGTGGTGACCCATAATTTGGAAAACACTGCTCAGAGACTAAATGCAAAAGAAGGTTGTGTTCCAGATCTAATAAAAGACATTCTCCTAATTTTCTAGCTGTCCTTTAGAGTCTTTCCAGTGACCACTAGTGGTAAAAGCTATGGCTGTGGGAAGGAGATAGCTGTGGAAGGGAAATTGGTTGTGATGGATGGAGTTCCGCATATGCCAGTGTGCATATTCTGCATGAAAATATTCTGCATGGAATATGGCTCCTCTCTGGAGGAGTTCATAGCTCTTCAGAATAAAGTACATATAAAGTAGGCAAAACATACAGATGTGGGTACATGACGTAGCAAAACCACTACATGAGCTCAGTCCTCTGTCCCAATTTTTAAAATGGAAGAAAATGTTATAAAAATGAATTTTTTTTCTTAAAACTATTTTCAGTAACAAATATCGCAAGTTCAGCTTCTGAACTATAGTGAGACATTTGACCATATTAAAAGCCATCCTCCAGCGCTAACTGGTTTGGCTCAGTGGATAGAGCATTGGCCTGCGGACTGAAAGGTCCCAGATTCTATTCTAGTCAAGGGCATGTACCTTAGTTGCAGGCACATCGCCAGTAAAAGGTGTGTAGGAAACAGCTGATTCATGTTTCTCTTTCTCAACGTTGCTCTAAGTCTCTATCCCTCACACTTTCTTTCTGTAAAAAATCAATAAAATATATATATTTTTTTAAATGAGAATTATTTTTTTTAAAAAAGCCATCCTCCATTGTCAATCCTCTCAGAGCTCAGTAAATTAACACCTAATTTACTCATGGAGTGTGAGAATGCACACATTCCAGATAATTTGGACATAATCAGTTGGCTTAGCTGACTTAAGGATTCTGACTTCTTTAATTAAACTTACAATGCAACGCTGATTTTTAGAAATATTGATATGAGATAATGTATGTGCAAATGATTTTTATGATGTATTATAGATAGAAGCTGAAAAAATACAAAAATAAATTAAGATTGAGAGATAGGGCTTGAGCAATTCATTTTAAAAGGTCAGGGAAGTCCAATATCCTTTTGTCGTGAAAGAGAACTTGCTTTGTCTTCTACTTAGGACATTTGCCTGCTTTTCCCTTTGGCAAAATTAAAGCTGCCTTGATCATCTTTGTACTAAAATTGATATTCTTTAGTTGCTGATGGAAAATATCTCAATCTTCCCATCAGTTTCTTAGGGCATCCATACCAATGCCACAGTCTGAGACCAAGGTGTAGGCCGGTTTCTCCTGCGGCTTCTCCTTGGTCAGAGGGGGCCACCTTCACCCTGGCCTCCCACGGCTTCTCCTCTGTGCACACGCATCCCCAGCATCTCTCTGTGCCCTGCTCTCTACTTGTAAGGACACCAGTTACCATTGGGTTGGGCCCATTCTAAAGGCCTCGTTTGCATTTGGTGACCTCTTTAAAGGCCTTATGTCTAAATCCGAAGTGTTATGGACTAGCATCTCAACATACACATTTGCCAGGGTCATGGTTCATTCCCTAACAGCCTCTAGAGCTGCCTTCAGTAGTGGATGTGGGATGTTGGTAGCAAAACCACTGCAGTGCTTACTCCTCAGTCAGGTTTCTAAATGGCGTTTGTTTGTTTGTTTTAGGGAGAACGAATGCGGACGTGATGACTGCGCTGTCACAGGGCTACAGGATGCCCCGCATGGAGAACTGCCCAGACGAGCTCTATGAGATCATGAAAATGTGCTGGAAAGAAAAGGCAGAAGAGAGGCCCACGTTTGATTACTTGCAGAGCGTCCTGGATGACTTCTACACTGCCACGGAAGGCCAGTATCAGCAGCAGCCTTAGAACACAGGAAGCCCTGCAGCCCCTGGCCGGCAGCCGCCTGGCTCACTGGTTTTCATGTGCCGAGGTCATCAGCCATCCCTGCTTCCTGGAGTGAGGCTACATTGCTCAGGAAGACACACTCTCTACGTGGAAAAGTATCTGCTTCTCACAGGCTGATGTCCACAGCTCTGCCCCTGGGCCTGCTCTCAGATGGCCATCCTGCTTTGCTGGACCAACGTCGGCATACAGCCCTCCGAGAAGAAGACTCCCCAGAGGCACCTACTTTGGCCTCTTGTTTACAATTGGATGTGCGACTCAAAGGTTCAGCGGCCATTTCAATCAGTCCCACCCTGTAGCAGAACTAAACTCGCCCGTAAAAGTAAAATAACCCGATGCCTATCATGGCATGTGTTTGTATGTTCTCTATGCTTCGGCTTCTTTGTTTAAACATTACTAATCCAACCCGTTAGATTTTCCCGTGAAGTCAGAAGCTTCAACGCCTTTCCCAGATTTCAGTGATCATCCCTCCCCCTAAATCTGAGACCATTCAACATTTCCGTCTGGGGAGACTGCCTAGATTCCCAGAGAGGAAGCAGCCACGCTTTTCTGGTCTCTTTCCTGTAGAAGTGTCATTTGTGAGTCACGCACAGCTGCTGAGTTAAGAGACGTGGGCCTCACCGACTGCGGGCCTTGCCCTGACCTACCCAGACTACCTTAACCAGGACTATTTTTAAATGGTCCAGCTTTTCAATTCCACAACTTCCTGTATACAGACTTTCATTGACAATGTAGTTTGGAAGAACAATGCAATTCTAATCTCTGCAGAACTGTATAAGGGCCTTATCAAACATAAGAATTTCCTTGATTGCTTCAAATGATTTGAACATTATTTTAATGATCAAATATTAATGTTAGTCATACTCAAAGTAAAAACCCCATGTTTGGGGGCTATGTTATAATTCAGCAATTTTCTAAATGGTGTAAGTTGTGTGTGAGTCTATTTATACAGAATATGAAGGAGATGAACGACCGAGGAGGCGCTGATGAGTCATTGTAGCAAGGGATACAGAAGGTTTTGTTTACTAAATTTTTCTTACTACTGTAAGCTTTGAATGGAAAATGCTGTGTCACATGTTTCACTTATGCTGTCCTGTATATATCTAATATTTCTATTTTTGATTCTATTTTAATACACCTGGTTCAATAACATCTCAAGCTTTTTACTTGTGTCTAAGATTTTCAACTACTGTCCATGTAAAAATGAGTACCAGCTGGGAGGGAAATGAGAGGTGATTCCTTATGGTCACATGGTTTTTAAAGACTTGTATAAGTTCTGCCTCCATCCTTTGAGCAATTTCGGGTAACTGAAATGGATGCCTGAACATCCCTTTATGGGGCCACATAGGGTTTGTTTTCAACTCGGCTTAGCAGGCACCATTAAAATCTCACCTTGCATGTGTTGGCTAGACCTTGGGTACCTAGGGGAAGGGATAAAATATTCTGCTTTTCCCTAACTGTTACCTTCTTTTCCTGTGTGATTTTTTAAAATGTCCTTTCTAAAGTATTCTTCAAGTCTTGATTCTTAAGTGCCATATTCACAAAGATAGATTATCATCATGGAATCTCTGCACGGCTAATCACTTGATTGACATCTGTTCCCATTTTCTTTCACAGTCACACATATGGCTCAACAAAATATGTGTTGAGGAGGTGTAAAGAATTCCTAAAGCAGCCCTGGTCAGTTTGGTTCAGTGGATAGAGTGTCAGCCTGCGGACTGAGGGGTCCCAGGTTCGATTCCGGCCGGAGGCACATGCCCCGGTTGTGGGCTTGATCCCCCGTGGGGGGCGTGCAGGAGGCAGCCGATTGATGGTTCTCTCTCATCATTGATGTTTCTCTCTCTCTATCCCTCTCCTTTCCTTTCTGAAATCAATAAAGAAATATATTTTAAAAAAAGAATTCTTAAACCAAAAAAAAGTCTCTAGAATGACTGACTGTATCTTCACCTGGTTTTCCTTCTCTCAATTCTGCTTCCTTTTGACATTTTTACATTCAGTTTTTCCTCTCAGCCAAGTATGCGGTCCCTTCCTCATGTGTCTCCAGCAGTTCGGGCCACATCACTGACTCCCATCACGTGCTCCAGCCACATAGTGCTCAGCGGCCAACACACACGCCTCCTCCTTTGGCAGTGGGATTCCCACCCTGCCCATGGCTGACAGGCAAAACAAGGGGCTGCGTAGGTTTTTGTATAATCTTAGGGTATCCAGTGGTGTGCAGCATGGTTTTCATCATCACATCCCAGGCCACGAAGCACCTGAAAGATAGGATGCCCGCTCCCCAAGATCCTGACTCTGCTCACACAGGAGGCCTGCCTGTCACGACACTAGAAAAGTGACTCCGGTGAATATAATGTTATCTCAGGCTTGAGAGCCACTCCTCTAAGCTTTGACACCTTTTGCAAAGTTACCATCTCAAAAGAATACCAGGCTTCTCTTTCCTCAGATGGTTTGGTTTCCCAAGGGAGGAATAGAGGAGAAAGGGAGAAAATGTTTTGCCTTTTTCCTTTCTTATGAGCACAAGGCTCACTGAACTTAAAATAAAACTTAGAAGTTTCCCACTGGTGTCTTTAGTAGAAAGGGAGCCCTAACCGGTTTGGCTCAGTGAATAGAGCACCGACCTGTGGACTTAAGGGTCCTAGGTTGAATTCTGGTCAAGGGCATGTATCTTGGTTGCGGGTACATCCCCAGGAGTGGGTGTGCAGGAGGCAGCTGACCACTGTTTCTAACTCTATCCCTCTCCCTTCCTCTCTAAAAAAAACAACAATAAAATATATGTTTTAAGAAAGGAAGGAAGGAAGAAAGAAAGAAAGAAAGAAAGAAAGAAAGAAAGAAAGAAAGAAAGATAGAAGAAAGGGGACCCTGACTAGGTGCCAACGCAGCCCTCCAAGCATGCCTCCCTGGATTCTGCTAGAATCTACAAGAGAAGCACACTGCCCAGGCCTTCTTTTAGGAGAGGTTCTGCACTTCGGAAGCCTTAACTCCTGTCCCAAAGTTCACAAGAGGTCAATAGAAGGAGGATAGTCAAGGGCACTGAGATATAAGTATCAACTCATTTCCAATTTTGCCTGTGGTAATGGCTTTCTTTTGATCTCTCCCTTTTGATCTCTCCCTTTGCTCAAACCAACTACATCCCGGCAGTAGCTTCCAAAAGGAACTCGGTGCTGAAACGCCAGCATCTTGATAAGTTCAACTGACTTAAAACAGAAGCTCGCCCTGTGGCTCATCTAGCCTTTCTGATTTCACTGCCATGTTCCACAACCCATCCATTGCTTGTGTTCTCAGCCACAAGCACCTCTCAGATGAGACCTCGCCACCAGCCAGCCTTCCCCTCAGGAACACCATCTTCTGCTTCTGCCTTGTGGAATGGAGACGTCAGTTCTGTGTCCCCTGCATTTTGGCTAAGAAGTTTTTAGATTAAGTGGAGATGGGCCTTGCCTTCTTCCCGATGTGTGTGCTCCCTCTTGTTTTGGGGCACTTTATAAAATTACCTCTCACTCAGATCACAATCCCTGAAGGTCTGGCAGGTACTAGCACTAGTCCACAACTGAACAATCAGGTGCATTTAAGGCTGCAGAAGGAATAGATTTGTTTCATAGTATTTCCTTGTAAAATGAAGCAAATGAAGTACTTTTCTAGTGGTATCTCCCTGGCTTTGTGGGGTAGTCTAGGTGGGCAAAGGAATTACTTATAAAATGCTCCACTGGAGTCCACACAGATGTGAGGGGGAAATTTCTTTTTATTTTTACAAAAATATCATGCATGCATTCATCATAAATTGTTTTAAAATACAATTTATACAGAGTATACTGTTGAATAAAATGCTTTGATAACATTTATGCTCCATTTTCTAACATGAAGATATATTAAACTGATAAAATGTATCCCAGAAAGTTCTAATCTGATAGATGTATAGGAAGAAAGCCTTCCAATTTGATTTTTGTGTTCTTATGACTCTAAATGCTTCTGAAAGGAGTAAGTGCCAAAGATGTCACAGGATTCTCAAGATGTTCACCATGTAATGTTGGATACATCCCTTATATGTGAAAGTATTGGGGCAGTCTTGGTGGCCTTGGAAAGCTATTAGAAATCATCTGAATTGACCAATGTGTAATATCAACACAGAACTTCTAGAATCAAAGGTGGCTTTATTTCCAGCACCAAAGGTAGATGCATATTTCAGGACAAGAAAACAACCTGGAAATTTTTTACACTAATGCTGGGCTTGGATCCCTTAATCGATAATCTGTTACCCTTAAGGTCAGATGTTTTTTTGATTTCAGGTTTGTTTGTTTTTTTGTGTGTTGTGGTTTTTTAACTTAAAGGGTTAATACAAAGACTATTAACTGAATATTTGGTGGTGAACACTGCAGGGGAAAAGAAAAACTTTAGTCAAATAAAATATTCCTGCAGAAACATGCCTGAACTCATACTAAGTGGGATGAATATAGCCTATACATTGCTTTAAGTCGGATTTTGCCTTCAAATGGTTTCAGAGGTTTTTGGACTTCGGAATTGTGGATAAGGGGCAGACCTGTGCCCAGCGAGTTGGATGCGTGAGATCTTTTAATATCAGTGGTGTATCTGCTTCAAATGGAAGACATTGGGAGTGTGGCTACTCAAAACCCATTACATGCAGGCATGTTCTAAGATGCAGGACAGTTATGTGTCTCTTTAAAACAATGCAGTCATTAATATAATCTCTGGTCACATGCACCTCAGGGAGGTCTGAGACTTAGCCATTCAAGTTGGGGAAAATAGCGAGTAGTTTCAGTTGTCCACAAGAGCTGCCAGGTGCTTTGGTTGCTAGGATAGTTAAGGGATGCAGAAGTAGGCTACATTCAGACCTTAAAAAGGCCACATACAAAAAAAGATGCTCTTTTATATGAAAGCCAGACCACGTGGACCATTACATTCCATTCTGAATGCTTGAAGGCAGAGCCTCAAATCTTAACTACCCTAAAAAAGTCACTTTGATGTGGGCGACAGGGTGTGCGTGAAAGAGTGGGGAGCATGTTAAATGAGGAAGTCTTTGGGCAGTTCGTGGGAGCCACAGCACAGATGTTTTGATGAGAGAGATAAGTGAAATCACTTAAAAGCATTTGCTCTGTCAAAGAATTATATTTCAAGTCGTAAGACATTTTTTTTCAAAGTAGGTCATCTCTCCTAATCTCCTTTTTGTTAATGTCCTTAACCCTAGGTAGGATGCTCCGTGGGCTAATGGTAGTCATCCGGTTCAGTGCTTCATTGAACAGTTCCCTGAACACAGGAAGCATGGGTGTGCCAGGGACATGGGTGCTTAGTCTCCGGTTGCCCACTTTCCGGGGACAAGAGCAGTGACGATGCAGGTAGAGCAAGAGAAGTATCATAGGGAACAACGGCAGGTACAGAATGTGACGATCACTCTGAGAGATCACAGAGCTGATGGCAAGAACAGGCTTCATCCATAGTGGCATTAGGGATTAACTTTGAAGGGGGACAGGGCCCAGCGGTGGGCTCAGTGAGTTGACCTATGAACCAGGAGGTCACGGTTTGATTCCCAGGCAGGGCATATGCCCAGGTTGCAGGATCAATGATCCTCTCTTGTCACTGATGCTTCTATCTCTCTCTCCCTCTCCCTTTCTCTCTGAAATCTGTGAAAGCATATTTTAAAAACTAAAGTAAAAGGAGACTGCAGGGAGAAGGTTCAGAGAAAGGATACCACCCAGCAGGAGCAGGGGCAGAGAAGTGCGGGGGCATGGAAGGACAGGGCCCCCCAGGCTGTTAGCATGAGGCTGCGCTTCGCAAAGAGCATGTATCAGCATCGCCTGGGAGGCTTCTTGGAACAGATCATTGCTCCCCACCCCAGAGGTGTGGTTCTGGGGTGAAGGTCTGGGGAGGGACCAGGCCATGGGGCTGGCCTTCCTGGCCCTGATCCTCCTTTGGGACCCACTGGACACACAGGGGCTCAGCAGCAGGGGAAGCCAATGACCCCGAAGGCAGCACCTCCAGGCGATAATGTGAATTGACTAGGCCATGCTGGTGGCAGCAACTCACCTCTGAGGGAGTCTCAGCCGAGGAGCACAGCACAAAGCCTTCCCAGCTCACCGCACTCCCTACTCCTCACACACACACACATACACACACACACACACACACACACACACACACACACACACACACAGTCTGTGGACCCTGTTGCCTGGCCTTCTGCCAGGCCCTGCTAACTGTGCCATCTACAAAGTGAGGGTGAGAACAGTACTTGCCTCATAGGGTTGTTATGAGGGACAAAGGCAGAAATATTTCCGTATAAGCCACTCACATAGTTGAGTGAGTCA